>JAQFVV010012515.1:2809393-3409393 GCA_028023455.1 Epiperipatus broadwayi
CCAAGCAAAAGAGACTGAAGCTGACCAGACTAGGACTGTGACATCCCGAGTCCGACCACACTTCAACTCGTAAGTCAGGATTCCAAGACTCAAGACCCTACAAATGACCACCTTGAAATTACACGTAGTATACCTCCTTCCACACGGCCGACATAGGTCATGGAGAAGCAATAAGACTCTGATAATTAAAAGAGAGGTTCTTAATTGACTAAAATAGATCATTAATCTAATTTAACTTAATGCATAGTTTTCACATATATAGGCTATAAATAATAATTAGAATTGGATTGAATTAGATCAATAACGAGACAGAGAACGAAATACATTAAATTAATTATATATTTATTTACAATTGGCATGAAATTGATCAGTTTTACACATTTCAGCGTCGAATGTACAAACATTGGGTGGATAAGAGAACACATTCTCTTTTTATATACAATTCAAAATCACTTTACATAAGTAATCATTAAATTTCATAGAGGGGTTTAACATATGCCCATCTTATGAATTGTTGACATTTAATACATAATCAATCACTATGTTAAGTCTATAAGTCTCGATAAGCCAAATCCTATTATATTTGTGGCTGGTATATAAATAATTATATTAAATTTTGATCATGAATTCATTTACTAAAATATACAATATAATTTAATAACGAGTGCATAAACCAGCTCAAGTAATGATCGATCGAACATGGCTTTCGAGAGAAAATTTCAGAATGCTGAAAGCATTGTATAAAGGTGGGAGAGTTCGCTGCATAAGATTTTACCAATGCATTATGGCACAGGTAAACAATAATAGGAAAAGTCACTCTGCGGATGGATGAAATAACTTCAGGGTTCTTGCGACAAATGCCGGTACCCTGTAACCGATCGCAATGCTGCGTGAAAAGGAACATTTTGTTCAGGAATGGTGGAGGACTTACATGCTAACCTGGCCTTGGCTCAGGCTTTGCTACTGCTCTACCCTATAAGAGAAGATGTGCTGGAAACGCCGTGGCTCCATCTTGAGATACGTATATTACATATAGCAGCAAAACGAGAATAATTTTTTAAAATAATATCACATCCGCCAAGCAAAGAATAGTATATTTCATACTATGAAATACGAGTTAATAGCATATTAGCTCTATCAAATTGGGACCAACTCTTGTGTAGCCTGATAATAAATGTCTATGCTACTAAAAGGGGATATTAATACATCTGTACTTTGACATGCTCGATCTATTAAGTTACTTACAGATAATAAATGTTTAAGAAGGGAAAGTATATTTCTATGGACTTAAGAATTTAAATGTCAAATATACTTATAAATATGATCAAGGCTAAATTTAATTTTAAATAAAACTATAAGGTTAAGTTTTTAACTGGTTGATTAAAAGAGCCACATTTCACATATTAAATCTTTTAAATAATAAAAAAATAGAATTTCGAAACAGCGCAGAAAGTTGACGCTACAAACAAATTATACGAAGATTTTCAAATAATATCTTTTTAAAATATACATGAAATTAAGTGCTCACTGTTTCGAAATATTGGCATATGAAATATAATAAGCATTTAAAATAAAATAAGCAAAGAAATATAGACACAACCGCAGTGATATAACTTTAAACTAAATAATTTACTTTGAAGTGAATGGAAAATATAAATGTCAGATTATTTGAACTTTAACACATTAAATTTTGGATAGCAATTGACATATTTAAAATATTAATTAAATGGATTTAAGTTTTGGGTACATATTAGTTTTATAATTATTTTAAAAAGAAAGTTAGCTAACTTATATAGATATATTTACATAAAGAATTACACAGAGCTCTGCGGTTTGAAAAATAAAATGGTACCGGTATTATTTATCTGGACTGCAAGTTCTTGGCTGTAGTTTTGGTGAATTTTACTCGGTGGCTGGTGGCATCATCTTTCCCATTATGTTAGGCTTGTCTCTTCTATCGGCATGATGGTGGTTTAGGCATTTCTACGAGAGAAACCTCGTTCTCCCACGGAGTAACAGCAACAAGATGCCCGCTTTTAGCCAGACATGTTAAACATTAACAATTGTGAAGACTGGCTGCACTTCTCACTAACAATATGGCTCTGCTTGTTAAAAATACAGAGTATTTATATCTTTTCCTTATCGGAATCTATCGCCTCAAGACTCACTAAACTCAGGAATTTAATTAAATATTTTTCAATTTTACAATTCAGATTTTTTAAATCTTAGATAACTTATGTTAGAAACATTCCATAAGCTATTATAATTAAGATTTTTCATTGCAAACAATTGTCCAATTTAGATTTTAAAAGAACTTACTCTTATCTAAGGAGATTTTAATTAGTAAATTTTGAACTAGTTTTACTTTTTACGAATTCCAGGTGTGGTCGTTAATGACACTTGTTTACAATCAAAAATCTTTTAATTACTTGACCAGCTTTTATTTTTAATCTTACATATAATAGAAACTCTTCTCCATGTGTCATAGCATCGGCCGGGACGCGAACCCACAACCGTCTGCAACCAACTACTTGCTTGCATGGCAGCTGCGATACCTCTCGGCTAACAACGCAAGAAACTCTTTCTATTTAAAAACAACTTTTCAACATTTTTTTAAAACGAAAACATTTTTAACATATTTATTTAAAATAATTTAATAAGAGTACCAAACTCTCCATAGAGTAGTGCCACCAAGCGCAAGCTTTTGTAATCTATGAATACAGGAAAATTTGTGCATAAAATCCCTATCTAGTGCCTATTTATTTAACATCCCCAGATACTATCTTGTCACTTTCATCACAATGTATAGATGTTGAACTGAGTTCAGATCTATATGACTATATAAGCAAATGAGATTGGGTTGAAAGCATTATGGTGTTTTTATCTTGGGCCCCTAGTTTTATAGTTAACCAAATAGGTAAAAGGTGGCTACTGGAAGGTTGCATTATATCCTAAGATCTAGATGCATTGCTCTCAAATGCAAGGCTTCTCACTAATGAACGCCACAAGCTAGAAACTAGTCTGTGGGTGTTGGATGAGTAGGAACTAAATAGGGATTTTATGCACTAACCTTTCTGCATCCATTGATTACAAAAGCTTCCACTTGGTGGCACAACTTTGTGGAGAGTTGGGTGCTCTTATTATTCACAACATTATATGTAAAATTTATCAAAATCTAATAATATATAAAAAAAATTTATCTGATGGGAAAAACTATATTTTTATGGCATTAAATTAGATGAGAGAAAGTCTTAAAATTTTTTGGGTCATAACATTAACAAAATATCTTCATAAATAAATTCAATAAATCATAAAGATTATCATATGATCTTAACAACACTAACTCATTGTGAATCTTATTTTGATGATCCATTTAAGTACCAATTCACAAATATAAAAATTATCACGATATTTATCACAGTTTACTTTTCATATTTTGTAACTGGTAACGTAATACAAGTTTATAATTTCATAAATATTTGTATTTATTTATTTAAGAAGTTTTGTAATACCACTTGTTCAGGAAGTATTGTGTGGATTAATATGAGAAGCTAAACAGAATAAAAATAAATGACGATCACAAAAGCTATTTAAAATTTTCATATTATTTCCATAAGTAATACTACGAATGTTATCATATAAATTTAAGAAAGTAAAATAAAAATAAATCATAAAAAGGCTAAAATAATGGTCAATGGTATTCTAATGAATACAAAATAAAAACTAATAATGGTAAACTAAATGGAGTTAGCAAAATTATATAATGAATAAAATTAATCATAAAATTAAACTTAAAATAATTTTTTTGGCTTAAATTCACTTAATAATTAAAAAAGTATATCTATGGCATAAAACACGATGCATTTTAATAAAATTATTTTATCAATTTTTATTTATGAATGTTGAGACTTGGAAATTAAATGAAGAATCAGTATATATATATATATATATTTTACATCACATAGAAAATTACTCTACCCTTCCTTAGTAAGCCCAGTGATAACAATCAGGGGTCACCAGGTTTTTCAAACATCTTAAGCTGGCGCCAAGGTTCCTGGACTTTCTAGTGAAAATCAACCTGGATTCACTCCAGATGAACTGGTTCCTGCACTACAGGAGATTCTTCAAGAACATAGATCCTATATGTCACAACTGCCACAGAACCTCTGGAAAGCTTTGACCACATGATAAATGAATGCCCGACATATGACAACATCAGAACATTCATTGTTCACAACTGCCACATTTCCCTGAACAAAATATTAGATATTCAAGAGCTGCTTCCTGTCTAGGGATTATGTCACCTCAAGACTTTTGACCTTCATTACTTATGGCACTTGGATGGCCAGATGTCACAAGTTTCACATTCCTCATCCCAAGCCTGAAGACATATTCATTTCTAAGTTGAAGGAATTTTGCCATATGGTCAGTATCATCTCATCCAGATTTTTATTTGACAACACATGGAGCCGCTTGATTAAACTGGATTAAACAACACCAGCGAGCACATCAGACTATCTGGTTGCCCGAGCAACATGGATAACTATTATTTTATTTACAATTGTATCATTCTTACATAAGTTTTTCAATAAAGTTATTTATAATAAAAAACATAAAAAGGTATCATTAACAACATCAAAATAATTAAGAGATGGAAATGGAATTAAAGTGTACATGTCAGTGGAAGAAATGCCAATAATTAAATAAAGTCTTAACTAAAATTTTCAAGTGGTTGTAAAAGATGAATAAAGAGACAACACATGAGTTAAAGAGAATGACATAAGGTCATTATCTAAACTTAGACAAAAAATAACAGAACAAAAACACTTAATGACTAAAAATATGCTAATTGGTTAGATGTTCATACAAAGTTCAGGAATAGAAGGCTTTAACATCCAAAAAAGTGAAATGTAGCCACCCCATAAATCTTATTTTAGATATTTCTACTCTGTTATTTCACTGAAGCAAGCATGTTGGTAAAAATATTTGTACTAATAATTACATTTTCAATTTTTTAAATAAATTTGGGTTTAATGTTAATGATAATAATAATAATTTTAATTGTATAAAGTAAATTTTTGAAATGTGAATCAATATACTACAATAAAAATATAATTACAGCTTTTAATTCAGTGATGTTAAAAATGATTTAAAACAAAACATATTTAGAAAACAGATACAGTGAATCTTTATACATTAGTACATAGTTTCTTGAAAAATATGTAAATGTTATATACTTTCTTACAATAAGTGTGTTGTAGAAGACATGTTTTTATAGTTTTTAAACATTTTGTTTATCAACAAAGAATAATAAAAATATATAAATATTAAACCTTCAGATAAACACAATTCTAAGTGTATATATTTTTTATAGTTTTTAAACATTTTGTTTATCAACAAAGAATATAAATATATATAAATAGTAAACCTTCAGACAAAGACAATTATAAATGTATATATTTCAATTTTAAAGATACAATCTCTGTTTATTTGTTGGTTGTTGAATTGATTGTAAACACATTTATTCAAATTAGAATGAAATTTTAAAATCAAGGTTTAATATTGTGACAGTCAGATGATGTATGTTGGTTTAACCCAGTTCGAATACTAGGTGAAAGTACCTTGAGGCCACCCATACATGAGATATTAAATCAAGAATACTATGACCTCTGCCCTATTTGCCTATTCTCGAGGCTAACGACGAACCAACAACATTATGTGAGCCATACATAAATTAATTTTCCTCCGGCCAAGCTTAGCATCAGTGGTAGAGACATGGACGGGAACACCTATGGAGCTAACTAGTTAAATGTGTGTAAAAGTACTAAGAACTGTGTGTTTTGCGTGCCTGGATCATTGGAAAAGTAACATAAAGCATTAGAATAAAAATAGGAAACTCAAGCTTTTTATAGTTAAATAAGATATTTAATTAATGACTTTAAAATATTAATAATGATTTAATGGCCTCCGCTATTCCCCTGAATTAATGAACAACTAATTAGACAATAAAAACAGATTAAATGATATAATATTTTTGTGGTCTAAGTTCTTTCTTCCAAATTTCAATAAAATTGTCAACTCGAATCTCCTCGATAAAGTACAGCAATAAAAATCTTTTGCAAAGCATTTTCTAATTGCTTTGCACTAAAAAGGCAGTTTAAAAATTATTTAAAACATATATAGCTAAATCAGATATACGTAATAAGCTAGTGGTGGACAAAAGAGGCGTTATCAAGGAGATCAAGTTGGCAAACAAAGGAAACTTACTCGTATGGAATTTAGAAACATAAATAAAATTGGAAAGAGATTTTAAATGAAAAAATTAACTTTTAAACTTAACCACAATGGAATACAAAATATTTATACATGTTAGTAATGAAGAATAGCGAAGGAAAAGGGGATAAATGTATAGATAGATGATCACACATATATATATTTAAGACTAGTCTAATAAAAATGGTTACATTACAAATATCATTAAATAAAACAATTCAAAATATAATTCAATTAAGAAGGGTATGAACAAAAGGGTAGAAAGTAAATAGTTCATTGGAGGAGAGATATGATTACCATCCTGGTTCTTTGGTCATGTTTCCTACGGCATTCGTGGCTTGATCCGACCGTGATAGGTATTTGTCCGGACAAGGAAAGTGGAAATAAGTAGCATGCTTTTACAAAAAGTCCTACAGACATGGCACATAGTTCAGATCACTATTAGGTGGATACTACGGCATTTTGGATGGTATTTAGGAACCTCAGAGATAGGCAAAGCTATTTATTTGCCTAGCCAAGCATAGTAGAATCCATCAAATTCATATGACTTTTAGCTTGAGCATGTTCAAACTTCTCCATGATTTTGAAGATGACAGTTGTATAACTTTTTGGAATAAAATCTCAACAAGCAAAAGCAAAATCTGCAAGAGTTCTCCCAAGAGAAATCTGAAAGAAATTTCCAAAAGGGAAATCTGAATGCCAGCAAGAAAACTCTGATTAACCAAGTCTTTTGTTCTCACTTCTATTTATACCCTCTTTGTCAGCTACTTTCTATTGTTTGTATGATCTTAGATCTTGATAAGCCCACCCACACTCCTTTGTTTCAAGGTAACATTTTCTAAAAATAACCTTTACTTTTTTACTCTAAATTTTTTTCTTTAAACTTTGAATTTTATTAATTAAAAAAGAAAGAGAAGGCCATCTTTAATTTGCCTTGAATGGGCTAATTAATTAAAAATATACATTCTTTTAGAAAATGTTGGCGGGCTTATCTCAAAATCAAATCATACTAAATATTTTAACAAGACTTAAAAAGAAAAATACATTCTTATTTCTTGATTTAAGTAGAATCGTATAAAATTGTATTCCTAAATGGAGGAGGGGCAAATGTAACCCTCACATTTGAATTTACAGGTGTTGCTTTTGTATAAATATTTTTTTATTATTATGTATAACAAAATATTAAAGTCATACATATAGAGTAAATTTTTAATTAGTTTTAAAATGTTAAAAATAAGTGTAACGATAAAACATTATTGTTTCTTTATTTTAAAAAACCAATATTATGATTTTAAATAAAAGTGACATTACTATAGAAACCAGTTGTAAATGACTGGGGGGTGGTAAGAATAAAAATATTGCCATATGAATCATCAGAAGCTTTCTAAACACATGTTTTCCAAGAAATGGTGGAAGAATTGTAACAAATTTTGTCAATGAGTCTTGTACTAGGTAGAAATCAAGAAAATTTTATAAGGATTTTGTTTATATCATGCATTTTATGAAATACAGAATCCTCCAGGATGCTTTTTCTGATATTTCCATTACTGTTGTAATTTATATTTTTTTATTTTGTGAATTTGTTTTTTTAAAAAAAAGTACATTCATTTATTACCATTTCTGTGGAAAATTCCATTTAGGCAATATACGGTCCTGTCATGTGTTCAGTAAAAGTCCATTTTGGGAGGAAAATTTTTAGTTGAAATCTCCATTTTGTGCCAAAAAGGTAAATAACAAATTGCTTATTTCATCATGTCAATTCCTGTTATATATTAGACAGTAAGTAGCTTATGTGTAGATTTTAGATTTTTTTGTAAGTAATATTTTAGGCAATTTTTGTAATTTAGTGATTGTTTTGTCTGTATTTAAAGAAACATTTGGGATTTGTATAATGGCATTTTATATTTTACATATTTTTGTGCCAAAAAATGTGTTCCACTTAAAATAGAATATTGTTTATAAATTTAGTGTTTAATATCGATTTCTTGGTCAAATTCATATCTTTAGTATTGTTATAAATTTATATTCCACATCATATTTTATATTTTTTTCTGCCTTATATAATTTTCTGTATGGCAAATTAATATTTTTTTTGTAACTCTTGTTAAAAATGTACTTTTTAAGAGTGTTTTTTTTTAAATTCATATCTTTAGTATTATTATAAATTTTATATTTTTTTGTGTCATATATACTTCTGTCTGACAAATCAATATTTTTTAATGTTCTTTTTAATATTGATTTCTCACTCAAATTCATACCTTTTTATTATTGTCATAAATTTAAATTCAGCTCCATTTACTATTGTTATAAATTGTAAACTTTTACATGTAAAAGTCATAGATATTTCTGTATGTATATTCACTATTGTTATAAATTTTCCACTTTTTCATGTGAAAGTTGTCTATAATTTTGCTCAATATTTTATACTTTTTGTGTGAAAGTCATATTTTTAGTCCTGCAACATGGAGCATGTACTGGACATGCTATACCTTTTCACATACATATTCAACCTGCTGATAACTTTGTAAATCTTGTGAAAATATCATGTACAAGATCCATGTACACATTATTTTAGTCAGATCACAAGATTAGAAAGCTATCAGCAAATTGATACAAATGTGAGAAGTCACAGCAGATCTAATTCATGCTCGTGTTGCAGGACTAATGTGCAAGTATTATATTTTCTATAGCATTCAATGAATCATATTATTATTAAAAGCTTTTACAGTAAAATAGAAAACAGAAAATACATCTCACTACAGGTTAGAGCACTGGACAAGTGACCAAGTATTTGCAAAAGTGTCTGATGGGGTGGTTTTTTTATCTCTTTGTTATATTGTCCTAATTTGTTTTTAAATGTATTAAAATTTCTTGCATAACTATAGTAAAGATAAGTGCACCATAACACATATAGTATAAATGTATTTATTTCCGCAGAGGCATTTGAAAAAGATTCTATAATTGAACATATAGTGGCATTATTTTGCTGATAAATTTTTGTAATGTAAGATAGAGTGTATTGTAGGCTATTACACTCAAAGAATATATGTTTTTGGCTCTCTTCTGATCTATGGTATAACTCACATATAGCGTCAGGTTAGTTCTGTTTCTCTTATATCTCATGAAATATAATGTTAGTAATGACCACATGTTCATTTTGAGTAAATAATTTGATGTAATAATAAAAAAAATATTTATTGTATAAGAAATTCATTTAAAAATAAGTACATTTTTGCTTTAAATAAATAATTTGTTTTATTTTATCTAAAACAAAAAATTATATTACATATGAGAGTGTGTGCTCAAGCTACCAATGGATTCCAGAGGTAGACAATAGTCAAATGACTTTCAAGTAACTGTGAATAACAAATAATCAGTACCCAACCAAAAATATCTCTTGTTGCTTTATAAAATGGGATAATGGTTCATCAAAGATGAGATGTTTCCTATACAGACTTTTCTCTCACTCCTTTTCCTTTTTCAATCACTTAAAATTAGTGCACAGCTCAATTATACTTTTTAAATCACCATTCATCTTCTTGTAACTGTGATAATGGGATTGTGTATTCATGTAACTGCATGTTCAGTCTTTAATTGCATAAGAGAGCATTTTTTTCTATTTTCATTTCTTTCACTTAAGATCTTGAGAATTAGGAAAACTATGGTGAGGACAGGTTTACTAGTTGGCAGTTCTTAGTAGTGATCTCTTTTTGAAGCAGAATAATCATCATTGAGCCTGTTTGGACTGGAAATGATACAGGAATTTAAGCTGGGTAAAGATTTATATTTAGGCAGCACTATTTACATATTTTTTTAACTATCATGGAAGTGAAAGAGACCTAAAAATGTGTTTAAACCCTACCATTGAATTGTATATGTTGTTAAATCATTAATAAGGATTGTTTTGTTAATTCTTAGATTTGTCCAGCATTTTCTTTACTGTTGGCTCTGCCAATTGCTATTTGCCAGCAACTATGGTGGGCATTTGTACTCGGTATCCTCACCAGTGAATTATAAATTTACTAGACTATGGGTCTAGTGATGTCATCTGATGATGGATATGTTGCATTATAGGATATAAATGAATTTAGTGCAGCTTTGAATCCTAGTCTTTACCAATAAAAGAAAATACCAGAAATCAGCGAGATGAAAATTTTACTTCACTATGGCATCTGGTACTTAAATTTATTGTATGGATGTAAAACATGCTCTGTAAAATTTAAAAAATGTATTGGCATGATCACTAAACCAATTAATATGTTCGTCAATTTTCTGAATGTGATACTCTTGCGCCCATTATTGTAAAATCACACTTTCATTGGATTAAACATATAAAATGAATTAACAATGGAAAACTTGCTAAAAAGGTATGATGTAAGGATTATCTTAAGAACTATTTTTAAAAATGTAATGGCAATTGTTACCATTGGGAAGATATGGCCGAGAATATATAGGAAAGCCACAATTAGACATAGTATTGAAGTCCTTTAGAAATAAACATTTTCTGTTGAGAAAACTCAAAGACAACATTATAAAATATAAAGTAAACAAAAAAAATGGCCGACAAGTTTTATATGTGAATGTAATTATGGTTCATAAATTCATTTGAATAATCATTGTAAAATTCATTTCTGGAGTAGTTTTTTAATTTCTCTAGGAATTGGAAATGTCCATACTCATTTATGAGTGGCTGTTTATTATTTTTTATTATCATCTGGTTTCGATTCATTAGTTGAGCTGCAGTAGATGGCTCCAGAGTAGGGAAGAGAACTAGTCTGCATAATAAACTTCAGAGAACCCACTCTACGCAACTAATTTTGATTTAAGCAATTATACCATTAAATGTAATGTTTTTAAACATGTTCAATAAAGAAGCAATATATTGAAGTAGAATTTGTGCCTCAATGTACAAAACTGACTTTCTATTTAAAAAGCTATCAGTGTAATTTTACCATATTCCAAAGTTGATAACTACTTACGTAAAAGTTGGTCAATTTTTTTTTTCCGTCAATAGCTTACAAAACATATTTGTCCATTGTTTCCTAAATCAAAGTATTTATGTATTACATAATTTGGCACAGCGGCAGAGTGGAATGGCCTGGAACTTAAACTATAAGGAATGTGACCCAGATTAATCAATAAATGATTTAATTATTTTTAAGTATTTATATGTTACATTAAAACAAAGTATGTCATGCAGATTATTCTATGAACTATCAAAAAGAGACCATTATTAGCTTGCTGTATGTATAGAAACCAAGATCAACTTTTGGTTTTGCTTTCAGTCAGTACAAATTCAAAACTCCTTTGCCAAAATTATATCATAACTTTCATGATAATGCTTATAAATTGTTTATATATCCATTTTCATAAAGATGAAAGACTCACAAAAGTTCTGTTTATTACTACCTTTTTATTTCAAATTCATTTTTACGAACAACTTCTCTCACACCATCATATAACATACATAAAACTTCCCTAAATAGTCAGTCATTTTAAAACCTAGTCAAACATCTAATCAATACACTTATTGTGCCAGGCAATAAAATCCATAGTTCACGTAATAAATTTATCGTTAAAAACAATCATCTGAATTTCTCTAGCATTAGTCAAAATATTAATATATTAAAATTAAACCATCACTTGATTTGACTGAATTATGTTATTGCTTTTACCATATGGAAGGGAAAAAATCAATTGTAGTAAATTACTGTATTTCCTTTGCAGTTTATCTTACCAATCCGATCAGTTAATGGACCTCTTTTTAAATTGCTACATTTTTTTTGATGGTTCAGTCATTTTATTATCTAGTCAAGCCAAAAAGGCAAGCGTTGGTAGCCGAGATGTCAGCGCAGTTGCCTTGCAAGCAAGCAGTTGTTTGCAGACAGTTGTCGCGGGTTCGCTTCCCGGCTGATGCTTTGACATATGAAAAAAAAAAGACGTATTTCTTTTAATCAAGTTATTAATAATTAAAACATTATTAAAGAATTAGTCAGAATTTTGTTTTAGTCTTCTTAAAAATAATTCCATGCAACATCCAAACTGACAATTTTGGGAGGAACAGATGTTAGCCCCAAAACAGTAGTTCGTTTTAAAGGGTGAATTTCATATTTTGTAACAATTTTTTTTTAGGATAGAATCTGTTTTTAGAGCGACTGCTATTAAATGGCCACCAGTAGCTAAGAACTGTCTACCTGAAAAAAATATTAAACATATTTAGATATGTATATTTACTAGAAAAAAATCTTACTTACACAAATTTGTTAGATAATCGCAAGATTAATTTTTTTTTTTTAGGAAAAAAAATATCTTTATTCAAGATGATTACAAAAAACGACATGAATTACTAACAATTCATACAGGCCAAGTGACGTCATTCTTTATGATTGGTGTATTCAGTACAGTTGTGGATGATACTCGTCAAAAGATCTATATTGTTAATATACAAAGACAGTTCTAGAGGCCAGGTCTCATCGTTGATTAATTTAAAATTTCTTTTAAACTCCACCACCCATCCCATCAACGACTAACTATTTGATCGCTCTGTTCGACTTAACTGGGTGGTAGATGGATAGACCCAAGACCTGCACGCTTTTGAAGCTAAACTCAATCTGTGATTTTTGGCACTCCAATTTCATATAATTTTCCGAGCAACTAATATTTAATTTTTTGACAAAAGTTATATTATTCTTATATTTTTATAAATACATTTTAAAAAATCATTTATAAAGAATAAGTACCATCAATGATAAATGCTTGCAAACACAAAATGCAATACGAAATTATGTGTATAAATTCAGTGAGTGGATTTAACATTTCCTCAGTATAGAATACAAACCACAGTTCAATATATATATAAAGTCTTTTTTTTTTTTTGTTACGACAAAACGGAACTTTTAAAAGCTAAAAATAAAACCAAGTCTTAGATTTTCTGATGAAAATGTTTTAGAAATTTAATGTATAGGATAGTCGTGTTTTCCTAACTGAAATCACTTATATACATTTAACTATGTTTACATATATAGCGTATGTTTGTTTAGGGCGAACTTTAAAACTTTTATTATCTCTCAGATTATTTCGCAAAATCGAGATGAATTGAAAAAATATTGAAATCTCGATAAAAGATAAATATAGGTAATGTTTGTTTATAAATAAAAATGTACTTTTAAAAAATATTTCTCCGTTTTTTTTTTTTTTATGAACGCGTTAATTTTAAAAAGCAAAGGTTATTTGAAAGAGAGGAGAAGCAGAAAGCAGAAATGGCATCTTGAAGTTCATCTTTTCCCACCCGTCTATTAAATAAACAACTTTTAATTTTAACCAGCTGATATAAATTTGCATTTATTAAAAACTTGTCACTTAATTAAATAAAATATAAAATGTGTTGATTTATTAATGCTGTTTGTAATACTAAAATTTCAAATAGCAATTTCTTAAACGCAATACTCTCAGCAACACATTTTTGCGTCTAAGAGATTTTTTTTTCTACTACACTATTGCCAAAAATTATTCTCAAGCATCTTACTTACCTTTATCTTACGAAAAAACATTTCAAAATTATTAGTGAATGCTTTCTTTTAGTCTATGTCTCGTATCCAACTGTAGGGTTCAAAGAAAGTTAACGTAGTGATTTGATCCTACTGTCACGTGGATAAAGCTTCAAAACTTTGGATTTTTAGATAGGCAGACAGGAAGAGTGAATGACGTGGCTTTTGTGAGAAACTTTAGACAATTTTGGATTAAACAAAACAAATGAGAATCTAAAGTTATATTTTTTTCAAAACGGAATCTACATCCGTAAAAGTAGCTTTCAACGGAGTAGAGGTTTTAATTATTCAAGAATGGACGCGAAAATCAATACATCGTAAATAAATTTAATTGCTCGATATTCTGATAAGAGAGATTAATTTTTGATTATCTGCTAATTAAAAGATGAAAGATAAAATGAGCAAAAAAAAATATTATTGATTTTAATTTTATTGTAAACGCACAAAGAAAAATAATTAAATCCTTATTTTTGTTGATAATGAATATTTAATAATCATAATTTTGTTTTTTTACAGTTAAACATAAGATCGGAAGTCAAGGTAATACAAATAAATACAATTATGAATAATTAACGACTAATCTAAAGTGTAACGCAGTAGTAAATGCATGCCTGAATTCAGATTTAATCACCTATTCTAAACATATTAAGCATTTAAGTTCTCAAGTCAAACAATAAATTTATTAATACTTCAATACGATAAAAACCTTAGCACAATCGCCAAGTAAAGAATAAATAAATATTACACTTTACAGCGACTTATTAATAATAGAATGAAGTCTTTTCTGTTGTTATTTTGGATAAACCCTTTATTCACTTAAAATGTTAACCGTGATTTGATCATGGACTTTGGAGATCGATGTTTATGAATCGCAGCCAATTATGTAAACATACGATCATTTATTTTCCTAACTAAAACTATTTCCAAAATTAATATTTACTTTTCTATCGATATGTTTACAGACAATACGCATATAAATTACAAGTAACTGCATTCCTACAATTAAAGTAATTGACATTCAGATTACTGTTTAATTAATCTAAAAATATCTATGAACAGAATACCCTCTGTACTAACCATAATTTTTTTAGACAAGATTACCCAGTCTTCAAGTGTCATCCTTGTACAATCCCGAATTTCTCCTTCAACGATTAATTTGTTTGCCATACCTTTCGATTAATATAGTATAGTTTAAACACGAGTTCAAATCACAGTCCATAAAACATAAAAAACAGACAGATACTTTTTTTAGATACTTTGACCTACAGCCAATTTAGCTAATATTTCAATATTGTCAAAAACTGAGTATCTAGCTGTTTTTAAGAACAGGGTAAAACAAGAACGGAAAATCACCCATATATAACCAGTAGTTGGTAAGCTTTATTTTCATTATTTCTCTATCATTGATATTTGAAAAAGTCTTGAGATTTACACCTTCAGAAGTGGGCTACTTAAAAATTGTTTTATATTTCTTATTAATCTATATATAATAACCGAAATACAGGCTTAATATATACCTGTATCTATATATGTAATATATAGGGTATGTGAGCACAGACTTTCACATGACCCACCATTCTCCACTCTATCTCATAACACTGATACACTTGAACACATATATGTTGAAAAGATAAATAATCACCAATATACGTATTTCATGCTAAACCAGCAATTATCAGTTGGTCCAGATCACCATCTCTACACATATATGCTATAAGTGTTCAGATATATATTAAGATAGACAATCTTCATACATGGACAGGCTTCAATCCACTCCACACTCCAACTCTTCAACCGTCCATCTAATTGAAAATCTGATGATGGAACGCTCAAAGGCCACCCTGAGGTCGAGATTCTTGTCATATTTATGTTGACATAAAGTCAATCTGACCCCTCATGTACAGGACATAATTTATATATAATGAATTATTAACTACACATAAATTCAAAGAAATAGAAACATGTCTCATTAATATTTTAACATGTTTTGTGTCATTCCGTAGCAGCTGTTTGGATCATATTTCCATTACTTATTTTAAAATTGAACCTTTATTCTATATTGTATATCAAAAAAATGTATTTTATTTATTAGAAATATAAATTCAGTAACGGAAACAATTTTGAAAAATAATAATTCAACTTTACAAATGTCGGGGGGGGGGGGTACATAATCAGAATATCCTTTTTTTTTTGTTGGACAATACCTATATTTCTGATACAAAAAAAATAAATTAATGAAATAATTATTATTTGAATTTCATTTCTAAAATCATTTTGTTATAAAATTTAAAATTGCATTTATAACTTTTAAAAATGATAAAATTCCTTGTTATAGTGTTTATGAAGCAGGGGCCAATTATAATTTTTTGATATCATTAGTATAGTTTCTTTTATTTGTTTTTTTTTTTTTTAAATAAACATTTCTACATATAAACATTAATGTTTTTTTATTTTTAAATAAATGTTCTAGTTGGTTTCCTGTCCAAATAGGAGGGAAAGATTAGGCGTATTGAAATATTGATCTAGCTTAGCCCAAACCCTACAATGCTAATGTTAGATAAGTTAATCTTAACTATTAAATGATGGCATAAGGGTCTTTGTGTCTTATGGTGACCTTTTTTAACTCTTACATATACTAATTATGACATAAATGTCATTGTGTCTTATGATTGTATTTTAACTTGACTTAACCTACTTTTATCTCTCAAAGGTTGATCATTTTATACTCATAAACCCAAAATCTATATGCACAAATATAACAAAGATAACAAAAATATTTAAAAATGAAATAAACATAAAAGCTTAACCCGTTCAAAATCATGTCAAAAGGAATAAATAACTATTCTATCATAAAGATCTATTTTATGGAATAGATTATTCAGAGACATCTTGCTCCATTGTTGAAATATTTACACTCTAAAGTAACTTATACAAATAAAACAAAATTTATTGAGTCTATAATTGTATTTCACTATATTACGACAGTAAAGTTCAATTTGAAAAAAAGTTTATAATTACCCCACTCGTTGTAGTGCTGTTAAAATGGATTAAATTGACCATCCATTTCCAAAGTCTATCAGTCTGTTATGTTTAATCAGAAAGGTAAGGTCCATAAGTTTGACATTCCTACATAGCTTCTTGCATGAGTCACCATTATCCTCTTTTATAATGAAATGACTGCAGCTAGCTGGCTGGCTTCACACTTTCCAGAGTTGGAAAATTCTATGTAACATATGCGGTGTGGCTAGAAAGACAGGGTCCTCCCCTCAGGAGAGAAATCCTTTATTTCTCTAGCTGGAGAATATTTTCATAACTTCTAAAATAGCAAATTGCAGAAATAACGTTCAATAACAAATTCTTAACCCTTCACAAAAGAAGTCTCCTTAATTTATACTTTTTTCTTCAATCTCCCACCTCTCTGCACATTTAATTAATTTTATTTTCCAAACAGGATTCTCACCTTTTTGATTATTTTTAGCAAAAGTTGTCACTTAAATGTCTGCCCTTTTTTGCTTTCAGAATTGTTTTTAATTTTAAAAGTTTTAGATTACTTAATGAATAGACAACAAATAGACTCATTTACAATGCCTTTAAGTTCATATTGGTATTTAGATTGGTTTTCAACAGTAGAATTTAATTGCCGCATTTTTTAATTTCTGCCCATCCCACCATTTTCCAAGAATTTCTAAGAAAAACTTTTAATAAAAAAAAAACAAAATTAAAAAAAAACTATTTTATCTCAAACTATAATCTACTGAAATAATTTTTTTAAAAATCAAACTTGGAAGTCTAATTCCTTAACGAGATAAAAAAAACTTTTAGTTGATTAAATCAAGCCCAATTTATTGAATCCTAGTATAGAATAATGGTTTATAACTAAAATTAAATGTTCAATGATTACAAAAAGTGTTACTAGGGTTAATAATAGAAAATATCAATCTGTTAAAAGGTCACAAAAATTGGAGGAAGAAATACAAAGATAAGGAATATAAATGGTATTATTAGAAAAGTGTGGAAGAGATAAGAAAAAAACATAATTAACTTTGCTGACAGGTAAAATCTACGATTTTAATTTTAGTATTTTAAACTGAACGATGAAAAATAGACAGCAAATGAAGATTTTAGATACTTGTTAAATAAAAAAGTGAATTATACAAGTAATTGAGAAATAGAGTTCGAAAAATGGGATGTTTAAAATTTGTCATGTTTTTGTATATTAAATATGTGATACATAGAATAATTGAGAAAGGATTGATGATATTTGCATCAACATTTAAAATTAGCCAAGCAAATCAATAACTTTTGATGGAATATAAAAAGAAGTACATGGATATACATATGATGATAAATTGTTGATGCAAATAAAGCTATAAAATGGACTGGTCTTTAATGAGATAAATTAAAAATACATTTAAAATATTTAAAACGTTATAATATATGAATAAAAAGAGATTCCTAAAATTGGTATTAAATTGGATTATGCAGATAAGAAGAAAAAAAAAGAAAGGTTTGCCAATATGCAAAGCTTATGTATAAATTAGTAAACTTTTTTGACCATGTACCACATAGATTTTTATAAGGTCTTTAGTGGGCCTTAAATATATAAAATGTTTTTACTTTCTGATACTTAAGGTAGTAATAGCAAAGGAAAGTATTATGATTATGTCAGAAAATTACTTTCTATTTTCAATAATTTTTTGCAAAATAAAGCTTTTAAAATTAGTTTTGGGAAATTTTAGGATTATTGATATTATATTTACATGTGTATATTTATTTATATGTGATTGCATTTTGTCTCACAATAACTTAAGATTAAAGCAAAAATTTGTAGTAAAATTTTGGTGTCACAATCTTTATGGAACCAACTCAGATGTTTATTATTGTCATATAATAATAAATCATCCATGCACTTTACTACTGTTACACAATGCTTTATTTCCCACCCTTTTTTACAGTTTACAGTTTCGATTGCCCCAGCCATCTTCTTCAGAACTTTATTTAATCTCGTAACTTCAACTGCTAAATTCAAATTTTAAAAATTTACCAATGTACATTTAGTAGCTCCCTCTTTAAATTTTACACTTTATGTTTATTATTCGACAACAATATCTGTTGAACGGAATTGCAATTTTATGAAATCCAACTCCCTATTTATCCAAAACATAAAACTAATATAACATCTGACTAAAAAATTGGCAGAAAATTTTGAAATTTTAAGACATTTTAGTTTGAAACAGTTTTCTGTAAAACTTATTGTTTTCAAAATATACCAAATAATTGGCAGAACTTATGACTCATAATAGCTCAATAGACATGCCTTTTATGAGAAACTTTATTTAATAAAAGTTATGTGCATTAATTAAATATTGTTTGAAGAATTTATTGTTAGAACATGTTGTTTTCAAAATGTAATGAAAGTCGTACAACAGATATTTTCATGATAAATCATTTGACATATTTATATGAAAAATGTCTTTAACAAAATATATTCAGAATGAAATTTTAAGTATTTTTACATTTATGCACAGGCTACACCACACATATCATGGTTACAGCCCCACGTGTAATCTGCAGACCTTAATTTTCTTGTCATTGGGATAGATAATTTATTTCCATGTACTTATATAAAAAATGGAATAAGTTTGCAGAGAATATATTACAGGCAAATAATTATGAAAGATGAGGAAAAGTGGGATATTTGGTTAGAGGAAAAAACTAGACTCATATGAAATGAGTATGAATTAAAAAAGTTTAGACTTATATAAGATTAAACATTACTTAAACTATAAAAGTATGATAATACTAATAAAAGCTTATTGTTATTTGCTGCAAGGGCAATTTAGTTACCAGGAAACAGGAGGGAAAAGATAAAAATGAAAGACTTGGACTGGGGGAGCAATTTATGTGAAGATGAAAGTGAGCACCGAATATTAATTTTTGGACTGTAGGAGGATAAGAAATTGAAGGCAAAGGACATGAAATAGATAGAAAATTCTTGAGATTTAATTTAGATTTTTGGAATAAAATTAAAAAGCATAAGAATAGGCTAATGGAATTAATGAATTGACTTTTATTAAAATAAAATATAAGAAAAAAGAAAAAAATCGAGATGAGAAAATAATTGGATAATAAAGACTAAAAAGGAAATATGTTTATTTGACATAGAAATAATTTGGAAAAAGAGAATGTTTAATTTGGCGAATAAAATTTTTAGACTTGTAACCTATAGAAACTTCTTTGAAAGAAAAACTCTTTTTTTCCACATCACATGTTGTTTATGTAGAGATAGAAGAGAGAAAAATAAACATGTATTTTAGGAGTGAAAGATAATAAAAGAGAATCAGCAAAATGTATGTGAAAGGTAGAAATAGCAGTGATGAAAGAGTAAACTTTTTGTTTTTTCATTTATGTCAACCTGATAAGGAGGAGGCAGGATAGAGTAATAAAATTTTTATTGAAATAGAATAAAGAAATGAGTCAGTGTTGGAAGCATTGTATGATAATTGTAGATTAGAAAAGAGGTAATAGGAGAAATACCCAGATAAATTTTCTTGATATATAATGACTTCAAAAAAAGTACTTATTTCATTTTGGTCATATGACCTATTTCTGGAAACTCCTGACTTCCTTTAAGAGAAACATTCATCATCATCATTAATAATAAGTAAAAATCAATGTGACACATTGATTTTACTCAGTGTTGAATGATTTTTTTTTTTGTTAAACTAAATAAATCTAATTGAGACATGACATGAAAATATGGTCACAGAATAGTTGATCATCCAATTTATGTATAACATCTTTCAAATGACTTTATTTTTTAACATGATGATAATTAAAAATACATTTGGCTTTGAATATTTAATCAGTATGGCAATAGTTTGCCATTTTGCAGTAGTCTTTTTACTCAGCAGATCTGGAAGCTAATACATTTCTTTTTGTGGAGGCACTTTACACCTATTACCATATACTCTGCTGTTTGGAATGTGCTTAACAACTTGATTTTTCTTTCACTATATTTACACATATATGGAAATAAATAAACTATTTATATGATAGATGATAAGTAATATATGACTATCAAAAAAATCTGTAAAATATGAGTCATATCCTAATTACATGATATAGTAAAGGCTAGAAAATAGTCACATGACATTTCCAGTTAAGTTAAAGATAGCAATTAAGTTAAAGATACCTATACTTTTTTGTTTCTCTCCCTATCTTTATTTACTTCTCCTTATTTCATTTTCTCCTCTTTTATTTCCTTTTCTTTCCTCTAACTCACTTGCACTATAATATTAATTTAAAGAAACATGTTTTAAAACCTTCATCTGGCAATATCTCCACATGTTGTGCTATCTACAAAAACATTTGAATAGGTGTATAGGTCCAATAATTACGTCACCAAAAATTTCTATTGTTTTTATTACACTCTAAACTCACTCGTTTGGAATTAAAATTATATTGCATAAACTAATTCTAATTCTAGGTATATAAATATATCAATCTGATTTTTTGTCTCTCCTTTTTTAAAAACTAGCTCACAAAGCCACCTACAAGCAGAATTTATAAACCCTAGACAGGGGGGAGGCATCCTGCAGCCTACAAACATATGTGAATTTTTATGACTTTTTGTATTATGTTATTTATAATAAATGTAATTAATATTTAAAAGTTTGCATATCTGTGTTTATGTATATAAATAAATATAATTTTCTACCTATATTTAGTGTATTTTCTAATTATATTATTCATTTCTGTGTTCAAAATTTAAATTATTCACGTTTATATAAGTATTGAAAATACAGGGAAGCGAACCCGTTAACCCAGGACAACTCCTTGTAAGGCAGCTGTGCTGACCTTTCGACCACCAACGCTTGACTATTAAAATGAAATTTAAAATAATATTACCACTACTAAGAAATTACTGGTTACCAAACATTTTCGAATTTAAAATTTTTGGATTTCAACAATATATCTTTTTCTCATTATAAGCTTTTTATTATAAACTCGGACATTGTTGAAAATTAAAACAGACATTAGTCTTAATATATATATACTAAAATACCCTATATAGTTCTCCGCAGTTACAGACTGGAAGACTCTGGAATTTAAAATTCAGGGATCAAGCTCAGTTTTGTCACTTTGGCTCTTAAATTTTTTATGAACTTTGAGCAATAAATAATTGTATTATTTATTTTTATATTGAAATACTTTTTACAACTGTACAAACGTATGTTATCACTAATAAAATAAAACTTAAAACACAAAATATGCTTATCAGTACTAAACTTTTATATAGAAGCAATTAAACAATAAATCAAAACAATGAAAGTGTTTTAATTAGTGATGTTTTGATTAACGGTACTTTATTTGTATATGAGTTATAGTCTTTCAATGAAAAAGATATCGGTAAACAAAAACCAATCGTTTTTTGAAAGTATATTTTACATACTTTAAAATTTTATGGTATGATGATGACGCGCGATATCTTATGGGGCCCACTAATCGAAAAATATTGTCTAAACTTGCTTTGGAACGCATAAAATAATGATAATTTTATATTATTTTCAATTAAAAGTGTCAAATTAACTCGACCCTACATCTTGGACATCATTCATTTTAGATAAATATAGTAGTGACAATTATTAATCATTTACTAAACTAGAGATTATCTTTAGCATAGATATAAACCTCAAAACTCAATTAAAGATTAATATATCTGATTTTTTAAAATTAAATACACAAACACATGGAGTTATTCACAGTTCTTTTTCCCAGTGTAATATATAAAAAACCTCAATATTACCACATATTCTTTTAAATTCATATAAAGAGACAATAAAAAAACAAATAATCCCCAAGATGTATTTCATGCTGAATCAGCACTCATCAGTTGGTCCATTCCACTATCTTTCATTTGTATCTTTATTATATGAAAAATATTTATCTGTATTAAATTACATTTTGAATTACAAGTGTCAAATTAACTCGACACACATCTTTGCCACCATCTCTAGTTTAGTAAATAATTAATATTAGTCATTACTATATTTATTTAAAGTTGATGGTGTCAAAGATGTGGGTTGAGTTAATTTGACACTTGTAATTCAAAATGTAATTATTTAATATAGATAAATATTTTTCATATAATAAAGATATATACCACTAAACATCACATGGTCACCATCACTACTGTATGGAGAGTTTTTTGCCTTTGTTTTGTTAATAAAGATATATATGAAAGATAGTGACCTGGACCAACTGATGAGTGCTGGTTCAGCACGAAATGTTTATTGAGAGTCATTTTAATATATTTATAAATTTTATATATTTATTCTTAATTTTACTTTTAGAACATTAATTAAAACTAAATAATTTTTAACATAAATAGTACACTGAAATAATAAAAATTTGTATGTATTTTAGTTAAATGTGTACATTATGAGAAAATATTTTTTTAAGTATGAGTTAAAATTTTTCCCGTTTATGTTAATACTAAAACTACTGTGAATATTTAACTTCATGGCACAAAAAAAATAAATGCATTATTATGATAGATACTTTTAACAAATCATCAATTTTCTTTCTCATAAGTTTGTTTATCATCATCATCGGTAGTCATTTAGAAATGAATATAGCCATTTTAAATTAAGTAAAAAAATAAAGATACAAATAATAATAATAATAATAATAATAATAATAATAATAATAATAATAATAATAATAATAATAATAACAACAACAACAAAAAACATTAGAGATGCATTTTGTGATGATTATATAAACCAATTTGACATAATGTCTAATTGTAGCTCTGACTTGAATACAAAACTCATCCTTACCTTCCCAATCAAAGCAATCAATCTTGCACACTTGTAGAAATGGACCTGCCTCTCAACCATGCTCAGGTTGATCAGAAAACAACTTTTTATAAAGTATTAAATTGTTAAAGCATTTTTCATAACCAATCTAAAGAAGATATGATTTTACAATAGCAAATTCTATTGCATCACATTCATAAAACTGTAGTCTTTGGTCTTACAAAATGTTGCCATTGTGTTTTTAAATTTTGCAAAGAATTCTTAAATGAAAATTTTCTAATCTCCATATGTTATATTGATAGAGTATCCAAGTCTTACTTGTGCTGTCTCATAGTTTTATTTCATTAACACTTGCCATCAGATTTCATTCTTGAAAATAAAATATCTGGACTCTTCTTCGGTTTGGTCATCCTGATTATGCAATATTAGAATATGACATTCTTCAAATTTGCATTACACTTCATTGGAGTCAAACAGCTTGTTGTATTATCTGTACTATTAATGGTTGTAGTTTCATCATACTTTTGTCTATGCAACATAAATATATTCTAATAAGATTATCAAACTCTTCATATAGTGGTGCCACCAAGTGAAAGCCTTTGTATGGAGAATATGTTAATATTTGTATATAATGTTTATCAATAAAGTCATACTTCCATACAATAAATTCGGACAATGTTTCTATATATATATATAGGCAATTTAGGAGCAAAATTTATTTCTCTGTGATAAAATACTCTATCTTTTAACTTCTTGAAAACAGCAGAGCATTGGAGTCTGTGTTCTATTTCAACATCTAAATCATTTCTATTTACAAAATTACCAATATGTTTCTCAAGCTGATAATCATCCATGTAAAAAGATGCTAAAGATCTTTTCCCGTAACTAGCTGATATAAATCTTCAGATTTTTAACATTAATTTTTTTCATGTACTATCTTCATCATCATTGCTAGATACCGTTTAAATGAGTAAAGTCATTTTAACTTTGAAGAAAAAAAAACACTAGATGTGAGCTTTGTGATAATTATGTTAATTTTAATTTATGAATCACTTTAGAACATACTGATCCATTAATTTATTTTTGATATTTTGTGGTGTTGTTTTTTAACTTCTGCAGATTTTATTGTATCTAATTCTAGCTCTGTAATGTATTCTATCCACAGCTATGTCTTTTCAATGAAAGCAATTAAAATTACATTTGTTAGTCTGTCTGTGAGATTTTCTTCTCCCATGAGAACACCTTGAAAGTCTGTTATCTTCCTTTCATTTCACATATCTAACCTAATAAAAATATGATTTAATAATAGTAGATACTATCACATTTATGGTTGATGTTATCATCTTGATATACTTTTAGAATTTTAGGAAGCAATCTTAAATAAAATTATTCTAAGGTTTCTTAATCATACATTAGAGAAACCAGAGTAGCTCCATGCAATAAATTAAGTAAAACAACAGTTCTATTTACAGTTAATTCATTTGCCAACAGTTACACTACATGAAATACCCTATCTTTTAATTTACTAAAAGTAGCAGTCGTCAGAAGTCTTACTAATATAAAATAGGCATACCTACTCCTGAGTTTGAAATGTTTTTCAGATTCTAACAGTGAACAGGAAATGGTGTTTAATTACTTTTTTGACTAAAAAGGGTAAAGCAAGACAGGAAAACAGAGACTGGCCACTATAAGTAAATTACGCTTTTCTTTTCTTTTTTTACTGTTTCTCACTATGTATATATATAAGGAATTACTCATTTCACAATATTGATAACTATCCAGTACAATTAGAAGCTACTTAAACTAGAAAAAGATGGTTTCTCCTTTCTCTAGATTGACATAGGTTCATAAAAACAGTGCATATTTATTAAACAACCATAAATAAGAGCGAAATTTAAATCAACCTAAATATAATTAAAACTTAGATGTAACTAAATATTTGAACATGTATATTCGCACATATAGATATTATTTTTATGACATGCAAAACTATATCAATTCACAACTAAACAACATATGGTGAAAAACAACCATGAAATCCGATAAACAAACGTTTCCGCTCCACTTAATTTCATCATCTGTGATCTGTCAATCAAGTGTCCAGTCAATGAAGTTGGGAAAAATAAAACTACGCTTGACATCAATTTTATAAATGACTTCTTTTTCCTTTTTGCTACGGCGGCGCAATAAAACCTTACTATTAAGAACTTAATGCTTATTACAAATTTATTATTTGTATGATAGTATATTTTTTTTAAAAAAAGGAGGGGGTGGGGATACATTGGAGAACATTCCAGTTGAATATTTCTCCTAGATTTATTCCAAACAAAATAATATTTTCTTATTTTGCTACTATTTCTTTAATTTAACAGCAAAAATTTAACACTGTTAGTAACGATTATTTGAATTAGATTTAAGGATCTTTTGATCCAAAGAAATCTGAAATTTGAACTTGGGCCGAGCACAATTATTTTCAAAAAACTTACTATTTTTCACTTATGTAATTGATCCACGGCCAAGCAAGTTAATCATCCAATATTGGTTGACAAAATGATTAATTAGGTATTTTTAGCTAGAGGGCAAAATATAAACGGTAAACTGTTCAAATTCTTACCAATCGGCAATTGGCGCCGCGTGATTATTACTTTCTCTGTCACCGTATTTCTATAAAAGGCAATGGGGTCTATTTATTAAAAACGCTATTTTGGACGATCCGTTGATTATTAGCTCTCGATTCCTGCTATTTAAAACCACTGCAGTAAGCGAAGTAGGGTTTAATTATGATATACTGTATATATATAGTCATCATCATTATCAACAACCATTACGAATCCACTGCAGGATGAAGATCTTTCTAAGTTCAATCCATCTTCTCCGATCTTTAGCTTCTCTTCTCCACATCACCCCTGCACACTTTCTTATTTCATCCGTCCATCTCACATGTAACAAATTAAAATTTGTTATTTAAAATAGATCTAAAGAGTTGATGAAGATGTCATAAATTTAATAACTTTGCTCGGCACTGCACTTCGAGTACTATAGTTAAACCAATCTTAATTATTACCATCAATCATCTTAGGTTCCAAGCTGTGAAGAAATGCCCCTTTTCTAATCATGAGTCTTTTATCTTCTAAGTTATTTAGTTTTAAACTTATTCAAAACTTTTAAAGAATTGAAAACGAATCAGAAGGTAAAAGAAGACAATGTAGATAATAAGAAGAAATTCGGTTAACCATTTGTAAGACTAATAATTAACTGTCAACTTGGCTTTTAAATTTCAATCAGAAATTGAAAAGGTTTTGCTTTGTTAAATCTATCAAAAGGACTTTTAAAATGCCTGAATAGCTTTTATGCATCGAATTATCTTTAAATAAAACATTCTTGTATTTATGCAAACGTGATTTTAATCAAAAAAAAAAAGAGAGAGAAGCAAGAGATTATATACGTACATACAGACAAACATATAAATCAATATATATTTGTAAATGTGTTTAGATGTAAATCTTTTTTGTAAATGTGTTTAGATGTAAATCTTTTTTTTTTGTTTGCATTTGCTATAGTGAAACAATGAAATAATACGAAATAAATTGTATAAATTCGGTCGCAGTACAAATAGGTACATGGATATATGATCGCAGCTAGAAACTTACAATAAATGAATCACTGTGAAATTATATGTAAATAAATAAATAGTGTATCGTCATTATCATTTTTAACCACTATCTATCCACTGCAGGATAAAGATCTCTTAAAGTTGTTTCCTCCCAATTTCTAGCATTTCTTCTATTATATCTATAGGGGATTTGAACTCTCAAGCACACCAACTATTTACACTATCTCATACCACTGATACACATGACCACATGTAGAAAAAATAAATTATCACCGATAAACGTATTTTGTGCTGAACCAGCACTCATCAGTTGGTCCAGATCATCATCTTCCATACATATATATATAATCAGTGCTCAGTTTATGTTAAATAGCAAATTTTCATACTCCAATGGACAGACTTCAATCTACTCCAACCTCCAATCTTCAGCCATCCATACCATTGAAAATCTGATGTCGGCAAGCGCAAATCTCATGCTGATACCAATATTATTGCCACACCCATATTGACCTTAAGTCACTCTGATCCCCTCATATATAAGACCTTATCCATTTAAATACATAGAAGATAGATGGACATGATGCAGGCTTAATATGTAAATATTTGAAATACAGGCATTATTCATATAGCTGGAGCTTAATTGTAAATAAATATACATAAAGGGGGTGACAACATGGGTGTGGCAGTAATATTGGCATCAGCATGGGATTTGGCTTTCCATCATTAGATTTTCTATAATATGGATGGCTGAAGAGTTGGAGTAGATTGAAGCCTGTCATTAAAGTATAAAAATTTTCTATCTTAATATAAACTGAGCAATGATTATATATCATCATCATCATCATCAACCATTATCAATCCACTGCAGGATGAAGGTCTCTCCAAGTTTAATCCATCTTCTCCGATCTTTAGCTTCTCTTCTCCACAACACCCCTGGACATTTTCTTATTTCATCCATCCATTTCACATGTGGTCTCTTTCTGGGTCTTTTACAATCTCTTGGAATCCAGTTTAAAATTTCAATTGTCCATCTATTATCATCTCTTCTAGCAATATGTCCAGCCCAACTCCATTTCAATCTTTTAATTTTTTCAATAAGGTCAGTAACACCTGTTTGTTGTCTTACCCATACATTGCGTTTTCAATCTCTTCTTGTTACTCCCAACATACATCTCTCCATACTTTTTTGAGTAGTCTGAAGTCTCTGTATTGCTCTTCTATTAAGTGTCCAAGTCTCAGATCTATAAGTAAGAACTGGCAAAACACATTTGTTAAAAACCATCCTTTTCAAACACATAGGCATATTTCCTTTTAGTATCAAGTTATTTCTACCAAAAGCACTCCAACCAAGTTTAATTCTATGATTAATTTCCTCCATTATGTTTCCATCTGTATTAATAATCTGACCAAGGTATTTGTAACTGTTAACTTCTTCTAATTCTTCATAATCAATCTTTATTTTCATATTTTGAGCAAATCGATTAAACATTACTTTAGTCTTTTTAACATTTATCTTTAGTCCTACTTTTCTACTTTCATCTCCTAACTCCTGCAACATTTCCTGCAGCTCTGAAGCATTATTTGCAAAAACAACTACATCATCTGCGAAATCTAAATGACTTAAATACTCTCCATTTACTTTTACTCCTTTAATTTCCCATTTTAATCCACAAAATACTTCTTGCAGCACTGCTGTAAAGAGTTTTAGAGATATGGAATCACCTTGTCTTACACCTTTCTCAATGTTGATTTTTCCAGTATCATTATGTAATCTAATTGTTGCTGTTGCATTTTTATAAATATTCTTTAAAATCTGACAATATCCTGGATCTATACCTTGATGATCCAATGCTTTCATCACTGAAGAAATATGTATAGAATCGAATGCCTTTTCATAATCTACAAATCCAAAACATAATGACAACTCATATTCATTTGTTGTTTCTATGACTTCTCTCAATACCTGGATATGATCTATTGTACTAAAACCACTTTTAAATCCAGCTTGTTCTCTTGGTTGGTGGAAATCCAAATTTCTCTGTAGACGAGTTGAAATTATCTTGGTAAAAATTTTATATAAAACTGATAAAAGGCTGATAGGTCTGTAATTTCTAATATCTTCTTTATCACCTTTTTTAAATATTAATATTATTACTGCATTCTTCCAATCTTCCAGTACATCTTTATCATTTAGACATTTGGTATATAACTTTGCTAAAATTGTTTTTATTTCTTCATCTGCTTCTTTTAATATATCAATTATAATTCCATCATTTCCTGGAGCCTTTCCTTTCTTCATACACTTAATTGCATGTCTCACTTCTTCATTTAAAATTCTGGGCAATTCGGAAGATGTAATAGATATAGGAGGTACTTGTTCTTTATTACTATATAATTCTTGATAAAAATCTTCTACCAATTTCATGATGTCATCTCTCTTTTTAGTAATAATTCCATCTTTTTTTCTTATTGCAGATATAAATTTCCTACCAATACCAAAATGTTGTTTAACATTTTTGAGACTTTTATTTTCTTCTACAACTTTCCTTGCTATTTCACAGTTATACTTTCTTATATCATTTTCAACTCTTTTCCGTACCATTTTACAAAATTCGAGATATTCAATTCTTTTTAATACATCATTTTTGTATATCTTCATATTCCTTCTTTTCTTCATAAATTGTCTAGTCTCAGTAGAAATTTTATTAATCAATTGCTGCTTTTTTCTACCAGCTATGTTTGTTGCAGTTTTTAAAAGTGTATCAGTTATTTTCATATTAATTTCATTCAAATCTGTATCATGTTCAAAATCTCGTAACACTTGAAACCTATTTGTAAGTTCTAATTTAAATTCATTAGAATGTTTCTGAAGATTAGAAATATCAACTGTAAATATTGTTTTTCTTAATAATTTTTGCCTTTCTAGTTTTACATTAACACGTAACTTACACCGTACTAATCGATGATCACTTCCTATGTTAAATTTATTAAGAACATTACAATCTTGAAATATGTATTTTCTGGTAGTCAAAATATAATCCAATTCTGCTGTACCTTCATTTGGATGCTTCCATGTCCATTTCCTTTTAACATTTTTCTCAAAAAATGAATTCATAATATAAAGTTTTTCTTTTTCTGCAAACTCCACAAGTCTATGTCCTCTCTCATTTCTATTACCATAACCAAAATTACCTACAGCAATTTCATCTTTCATTTGTCTACCAATTCTAGCATTAAAGTCTCCCATAACAATTTTTAAATGTTGTTTACTCTGAAGCCTTTTGTACATCCATATAAAAATCTTCTACTACTTCATCACTATGAGAACTTGTTGGGGCATAAACCTGAATTATCTGCATTCGGTATCTGCTATTAAGTTGTATAACTAATCTTGCCACTCTGTCCGATACACCATCAATCTCCACAATATTGTTCTTCCACTTTTTATTTATAATGAATCCTACTCCACTTGTATTTCCAATATATGTGCCTTTATAATAGAGTATATGTCCACTTTTTAAATCAATTGTTTCTTCTCCTTTTCTTCTAACTTCACAAAGTCCAATAATGTCCCATTTAATATAAGACAGTTCTTCTTCTAATTCTTGCAATCTTCTATCACTTGAAAGTGATCTGCAGTTGTAAGTACCTAAATAAAAAGTTGTCATCAAATGGCAGCCTGGGTCCACAATCAGGGGATTCTTAGCACCCTCTGCCTTCGGCCACCAACCGCTGCCTTGGTTGGTGTCTTTACAGCCTCCTGGGAATAAGGGCCATGCTTTATTTTTGTCTGTCATAATTGTATATATGTATTGGAAAAATATTTATCATTTACACAAACATTCATTCTGCCTTATCAGGCCCTGAGAAGAAAGACCATGGTGTTTCTTGATCTTAAACTCGGAGGTAAAAAGCCAATAAACTCACCACGCTGGCTAATGCGTGTTGGTGAGCAGCCCATCCATGTTCGTATACTATATGAATAATCACATAGTAATAACAGCTGCAACGACAAGAACGTATGGAGTGGACATTAGGAATTTGCCCTACTCAGTTCCTTTAAGGCCTCCAAGAGGAATCAAAGGGTCTCCTTTTAGTTAATAGCAAACTCTTTTCTGCAGCCGATTATATATATATGTGTGTGTGTGTGTGTGTGTGTGGAAGATGAAGATATGGACAAACTGATGAGTGTTGGTTCAACATGAAATATGTATATTGGTGATTATTTTTTTACATGTGTGTGGTCATGTGCATTAGTGGTAAGAGATAGTGTGGACAGTTGAAGGTGCTTGAAAGTCTGAGTTCAAATCCCCTATATTTACATGAAGAGTGCCTGTATTTCAAATATTTTCATATTATATTTCAAACTCTCTTATTTTATCCATCCATCTCATATGTAGTTACAATCTTTTGGAATCAAATTTAAAATTTCGACTATCTATATGTTATAAATTTTTCTGGCAATATATCTAGCCCGATTTTACTTTATTCTCTTAATTCTTCCCATGATGTCGATATCAGTTTGTTTCTCATTTATGTATTTTATTTGTGATCCCTTCTTATCATTCCTAACATATATTTTTCATACTTTATTGAGTGATCTGAAGTCCCTGCATTACCCTTCTGCTAAGTGTCCAAGTGTCAGATTCCATGAGTCACACCATCATTTTCAATCATTATCAATCATTACAGGATGCAGGTATAGTTCACTCCATCAGGATTTCTAGCCTTTCTTCTCCAAATCACACCAGCACACTTCCTTATCTCATTTATCCATTTCTCATATGGTCCTTTTCTAGATCTTTTACAATCCCTTGGAATAAAAAAAAAAAAAATTGTTCACACACATTCATTCTGCTTTCAAAAAAACTCAACTGAAATTTCAGTCAAAAACTATCAGGCAATTGACAAGAAAGACCATAGTGTTTTTTGATCTTAAACTCGGAGATAAAAAGCCAATAAATTCACCACATTGGCTAATGCCTGCTGATGAGCAGCCCATTCGGTTTGTATACTATATAAACATTCACATAGACATGAATGTATGAAGTGGACATTAGGAGTTTGCCCTGCTCCACTCCTTTAAGGCCTTTAAGATGAATCAAATGGTCTCTTTTCAGTTTACATCAAATTCCTTTCTGAAGTTTGATCCATAAAGTACATTTATTAAAAATCTTCCTATCGAGCATATAGGCAAATTTTATTTTAATAGTGTCATTTCTGCCAAAAGCTCTCCATCAAAGTTTAATTTTTTGATTAATTTTTCATCTGTATTAATAATCTGACTAAGATATTTGTAATCATTAACTTCTATATACATCTCTATACAAAATTGATAATTGTGACGGGATAGAGTTTATATTTTTCACCTCTTTGCTTCATTCTTTGTTGCATAAAAGAATGAATTATATTTACATTAATAATCTGACTAAGATATTTGTAATCATTAACTTCTATATACATCTCTATACAAAATTGATAATTGTGAAGGGATAGAGCTTATATTTTTCACCTCTTTGCTTCATTCTTTGTTGCATAAAAGGATGAATTATATTTACATTACAATGATAACAATCATTTGATTTTCTTCTTAATTTTAAGTAGGAGTGAAGGTGAAATGGGACCTTAGAAACCACACAATAACCCACAGTTCTCTTTCTATGTTTTTAATTAGAGAATCTAAGGATGAAGGTATTGGCACTCCTGTGATTTTTTAAAACAGAAAATGGTTGGATTTTTTTTTTACCACGTGGAGTATATGGCATCAATATGATATGATGATATTCTAATCAATTAAAAAAAGATTAATAGGGAGCACATTATCAATGAAACAAATACAAGTACCATTTATTTGTCACTATGTACATCTTTCTGTATGGGTACATATATGATATTCAGGCCTTTATCCACAAAAGATACATATTATAAAAAAATTTATTAAAAAAATGGTTAATTGCTTTATTGCTCTGGAGTTCAAAAGTTGTTTGAGTGCCAAAGCTGTGCACACCAGAATTGATCCTGGAATCTCCTAATCTCATATTGGATGCATTACCAACTGTACCAAATTAAAAAATTATCGAATATTGTAATAGAAATTTCAAATATGAACTCCAGTTCAGAAATTGGTGATAAGCATACTGATGGGCTTTATCTGTTGTGAATTTATTGTTATGTTGGCCAACCAATGGTAATATTTTCTGCTCACTATCATTTATTCAGCCATATACATTTACCATATCTGAACTCACTATTTTTATTTGTTTTGATTTGATGCAATTAAACAATATTTATTAATGTGTCAGCTCCTGATATTTTGGAAGAACATCCTGAAACACAGGCTAAAAACTTTATTCTTTAGGTGGCAATAATCCTATCTGGCACAATAAGTAGATTGCAAATACATTAGACCTAACCATGATGTTGCACAATTTAACTGTTTAATTTTTAACACCTTATTAAGTTGAAGTAAATGCAAGAATGGGAATTAAAACTCAAGCATTTAACTCTTTAATTGCTAATTCACAGAGTCTATACTCAAGTATGACATTTTACTTTCAAAAAATATTTTTTTTTATTCAATTATAGGGTAAGGTACATAATTGTGTATACAGGTAATAGTTAGAGCTGCTGTTATAAGCATTGTTTGCAATGGGTTTACAGGAATACAGTTCAAATAGGATGGTTGGGAGGTAGGTCATACCATCCCTGTCATCACAGCACTAGGGGGAGAATTTGTCCTGACAAGGTCAGAGGCAGCGTCCATAGAATGAAACGGAATGTCTTGAAACTTAAATTTTTAGTTGATCCCAGGTCTTCCTAACTTTTTGAATTTATATGTAATCTTCATAACTTTGTTTATAAATTTTTAAAAAAGTTTTACTATGTTAATCCAAATTTAAAAAAAATTATCTTGACCCAGAATCACCCATAAAGTCAAGTCACCAACTGTAATCTGAGCAAGTCCTCTTGTCAATCTCCCTAGCCTTCTGTATGAAATTTATAAGGAGGTCCTCGGGACTATGGTCAATCCCACTTTCAAACAATAGTTTGCAATGTATAGTCCAAATCCCGAAGTTGACAAATGAAGCCAGCCGAATTCTGGCAAAAAGCCCCTTTTCAAAGGCCAGAGGAATCATTACATAAGTCAGGTCAGGTGCAGACATTTTCCTCAGAATCATGCCTCAGAGACAAGACCACGAATCATAATGGAACAGAATGTGGTCCATGGTCTCTTCCTGCTTCCTGCACATTGGACATAAGGTATCGATGTTATAGCCTCTATGATGGAATAAAAAGGACCTTGTGGGAAGGGCCTTAAGGTTGACCTTGAGCAGGAAGTCTACATACTTGGGCTCAAGTCTGAGGAATTGTATCCATTTGGCAAGTCTGGAGATAGAAATTGAGAGCAAGATGGGGGTACATGTTTTCTCCTCGAACATTAGTCGGTATGTGTCCCAGTAAGTAAGTTTTGACTGGAATAGGGAGCTGGAGGTCTTGATCCATGATAGGACATCTGTCACCTGCTGTTGGATCCAAAGTCTCCTCAATCTGGGTGGGGGTCTATTGGTAGGTTTGACCCTTTCTATGGGAACTGGGCACTCAATGTCAGAATGAGAATTCAATAGCTTAATCAGAATATTGTATGTCCTTTGAATTTGGAATACTTTAATGGCATGTAAGGCCAGTCCATTCAGGGGTTTAGGCTTCAGTAAAATGTTTAAGCTGATGACCAGGGCCCCTTCCCCCAGAATAGTTTTCTACAAACCGTCTTGATCCTTTTAATGAATTTGTTGGGGGTGAAAAGCCGGCCAGGTAGTATGTGATTTTGGGAAGTACTACCGAATTCAGCAAGGCAACCTTGCCCAAAAGGGAAGTATGACATTTTAGGCATTACAATGACAATACGATTGCTATCTTTTCTACATTGTTTTAAAGCATATTTATAACTTACATTACAATGTGTGATTGTTTGCAGCTGTTCTTTTCACTGTCACTGCAATTTTACCATATTATTTTTAAACAAACCTGAAGATGTCAGCATTATATGAACCCTTTTGGGTGTTTGGCAGTACTTTATTGTTATGGTGACAAAGCTATAAAGAAAATGGTTTAGAAATGAGAATTTATGTTTGACTGACTGCTTTAAACTGTTTTAGCCTAGGGCTAAATAACTTAATAGTGCAGATTTGTAAAGAAAAATGTGATTGTCAGTAATTGATTTACAAATTTATAATTATGATGCAATCTTTTTGTAAAAGATTTAATGCCCAAGCAAAAACTACATCACTAAAAGAGAATTGTTTTTAAAAACATTTTACTTTTAAAAAGATAACTCTTAGAAAGTTTATTGCAGCAACTGTAATCAGTTTCTACTGAATAAAAAAAAATCACTTTGGTGAAAACAGTAAACAAAATATTCTTTAAAATTTTAATAACAATAAAAAAATTATTAACTTTTAGAATTTTTTTTCTTTCTTTGATGATATTTGGATTTGTAAAACAAAGATGTCTTAAATTTGAAATAAAAAAATAACACCTTATTTCTGTTGATATTGTATTTCCCAATAATGGTGTCTTTACTTTATGCTATACATGTGCATAGTATTATAATTGCTGATATCCCTATGTAGAATAGCATCTTAAATCTTTTTAATTAAAAGAAAAAAGAATTAACATTAAATATTAATATTTTTCTGAGTGATTAATTTTGCAAATGGCTTTAACTCTCTCTCAAACCAAATATTGTAAGACAAGAAAAGAAAGAAAAAATGAACTATTTGTGACAATGCATATGGTGGTATATTAATCTTATCCATTCCTGGGAACAAAGGTATTATTTTTTGTATTCTTTTGTTTTCTATCTATTAAATCTGTTCTCAATGTAATAAAGAGATAATCTATATCTATCATCATTATATTAATTTAAGTTGTTGTAAAATTATTAAATGTTATTGAATAAAAAAAATATGTATGTATATCTTCTCATAATATTGACAAAGTAATTATTTTCTAGTCTATAATCACTAGTTATACAAAAAGGAAGAACAAACTTTACACTTTCAAAAAGAGGGGTTACCTTGTTACACTATTTTGTATGGCAGTGGTATAGTAAAAATTACACAATGAAATATTTATTAAATGGATAAACTCTAGTCTAATGAATGACTAACAAAAATTATTAATGTACCATCATTAAACTCTAGCATATTCTATAGTAAAGAATTTTTATGATATTTTAATAATTACAAATGCAATTATAAATTTTGGAACAGAATATCTCTGCTTTATAATGACTTGGTAATAGTTCAATCACATTTAAAAGTAAAATGTAATCACAAAGATTTTGTTAGTTCACTTTTTTCAATAACATTATGAACCAATAAAAAAATCATTCTTGTCATTATATATTTGACTCTCATTTTATATTTAGAATCTTCAAATATTATTTTTAGAACATTTCATTTGTAAACTTACATTTCTAGTAAATCAAATACAAAATCATAATATTAAATAAATGTTTTAATACTAAAATAAGATGTTGAACTATTAACTTCTATTTGCCCTAAGGAAAATATGGGAAAACATTAGAATGCAGATGGATTAAGATATATAAAACACCGTTAATTCAAAATCTCTTGTTCCAAAGTTTTTTTGGAGTTTTAAATTTTTTTGGATTTCAAAAATAGATATTTCACTTTTTATTGTAAACCCAAACTCTTTTAAAATTCAAAAACAGGCAGCTCACTGAAATTATATTTATTAAGCATTTTATTGAAGAGGGAACAAAATTAAAACAAGGGTTAAAATAGTAGTCTTAAATTTTTATATACTAATTCTCACTTTGAAATGACATATCAAACTTTAAAATTATTTTGAATAATAATTAATGTTTACAAAATTATATAATTATTTTAAAAATGAAATAAATTAAAAGTTTATTACATTTTAATTTATATTGAAAAGTAAAAAAATAGATTTATATTTGAGCCTTTAAACAATATTTTTTGTCACATTGATTACACGAATCTTTAAATAACATTAGTATACTAAAAATTAAATATATTTTATTTTTATTAGCAGAAATATCATTTACATAAATGCAAATATATTTTGAACAGTTCTCAAATTAAATTAAAGCTTACCTTTCTTCTTATCAAGCACAATGTGAAAAGGTCTGTGTTCTGCATGAGAAGCAAATGAATTCAAAACATTGCTTATTTTCTGATTAGACCTGACATTGTTAATTAGAGGAAAAAGTCATCTGACCAAATGACTATTACTAAAATAACATCAATGAAAAACATTCAAAATCAACAAAGAAAAGTTTAATATGCAGGTATTTACTGAATTTTTTTGTTGTTGTTTTAAAATGAGGTACAGAATAGTTTTTTATTATAAAAAGTTAAAAGCTATCTTTAAAATTTTGTTTGTATAATAGATGTATTTGAATTTATGGCATTTTAATTGTATATCAAAATATAATGTAAAAATATTATAGTAAAAAAGATTTATAAAATAACAATAATAATAATAATGTTATGATGATGATGATAATGATTCAAAGCAAACTTTATTCAGTATCAATTGCTTAAGTTACACTAGGTTACATACTTATATGAAAAAATCTTTTTAATATTGATCTAGTCCTTGATTCTGAAAGGTATCTTGTTTAACCAAGTAAAAACCATTCATTGTTATGATGATTGGCCATCAATTGGGTTGCATTAGCTGATCTCATTTTTTTTATTCCAGTCCTTGTCATAATGCTGATTACCTTTTGAAGAAAGACCCCATTGCAGTGAAACTGTCCTGTGGTGCAATAATACTGTCTCTATCCTTGAGTTTTCCTAGTTTGTTGTAGTAGGTGTTGGGGTATCTTCTTGGATTGTTTCCAAATGTGAATGTGCAACAGGTGTACCAGTATGCATATAAGCTGAAAGCGGCTACACGTGGTATTGCTCGTTTTGTGTATGCATCTAGTATGTTACCTATTGTGATACCATTTTGTCTATAGTTATTCTCCATCATTAATCACACCTTTTCTAGGGTTAGACAATAATATATGAAGTGGTTTGGGGTTTCTTCCTCTCTGTGAGATAGTATATATAATGGATCAATATTTGTGTAAAATCTTTTGTACCAAATAAAGTGTGTTGTTGGTAAGGCATTCAGATTGTTTGATAAAAAAATCAAAAAATTTTTGTTCCAAACACCATCTTTTGAACTTGCTTAACATTGGCCATTATTTACTCCCAGTACTGCAAGTTGGTTATTCGCTGTTTGGTCTGGAAACATTACATTTTGTATTGCTTACATGTGTATTTATTTGTGTTTTTAGTGTTATATTGTTCCTTATGGGTCCACATATCTCAAGCAGGATAGAGATGTAGTTATATGTGGAGGAGGCTTATCAGTGGGTGTAATTTCTATTATTACCTGTATCTCTGGAAAATGTCTAAATATGGCTATAAGCAGGTTTACTGTTTTTGGAGTGTGAAACACTGATATTGCATGTAGTCCAAGACCATTCCATTTTATAGGGTGGTTTAGTTGTTTTTTTTTAAGATGGCTACTACTTTTCTTTTCCATAGTAGCTTGTTGCATAGTGAGTTAATTGCTGTAGTAAATGATTTTGTGAAATTTATTATTGGCAGATAGGAGGATGATTTTTGTCATAATAAGTTGATTGTATAATGATACTTTTGAGTAGATTGAATAGGATTTGGAGAATGATTCAGTGATTTTTTCTACTTCTGTTTTAAGTTTGTTTTGTATTTTCTTTCTCATTTGATTCATGCCTAAGAAACCCAGAAACATACTAGGTTTTCCTTGATATATCTGGGTGCTTAATTTACCAGTGAATATTTTCCCATGTGGATTATTTATTGGAGTTGATTTTTAGCCTGAATTTTGCTATATAATCTTTTATGATTTTCTGAAGTATAAATAATTGCTTCTTTGATTGTATAAATACTGTGACATCATCCATGAAAGCTATACATAGTATGAATGTGTTGATGTGTGGAATTGGAATTCCTTTGATTTTTTTTTAATTTGCTCTAGCAAGGGGTTTAAATATAATGTAAATAAAGTGTACTGAGTGGAGATCCTTGTGGGTTTGATTGGCTGGGGTAGAAAGATGATGAAGATCTTCCATTGAGTGTGATGTGAATTTCTCTGTTTAGTATCAGATTGGGGATTGTATAAAAGATTGTGTGTGGTATTCCTGTTTTTTTCTTAATTTGAATTAATAGGGTTTTTATTGGCACTGAATTAAATACATTTTTCAAAATCTAAGTGCACAACCATCTGGCCATATTTTTTCATTTAATTACTGGATTAATTATTGTTTCATATATTAGTGCTGCTTGACCTGTTGATAAACTCCTCCTTGCATACTAATGTTTTGAAAATAGTGATATTTTATATGGTTCATTTTTTTCCTTTTCAAACTTTTTCTAGAATTTTTATTCCCAAGGGCTCCATTGAGATGGTCACAGATTAGAAACTGTGGCAATTGGTCCTTATTTTTTAATGAAGGGGACCATTGAAACTAGATATAGCCCTTGTATATTGTATAGCTTTTGTGATTGTTGATTTGCAAGCTGGCACAGCTATGTGTTTCTAAATTGGCTGAGATGTGACAATACAAATTGTGGGATTCCTGGTGATCCTGGGTGACATATATCTGGGATTAATACTAGTATGAGTAAAATATGAGATTCCAAATGGTATCTCTGTTTCTGGTTTTACAAAAAAAATTTCCCAGGGTTTAAATTGGTTATGCTTTGTTAATTTTTCATTGAAGTGCTAATATATAGGTTGTATCATATTGTGTCCAGCTTGATTTTACTATCCTATTCTAGTGCCATGGGGCTCTATTCATGGAAGGATAGCCCAATGCCCATTGGATGTATCTGCGGGTCCATGTGTGTTGCTGTATTAGACAAATTCTTTGTTTTAGTTGCTAGATATTGCTTTAGTTTATTGCACATTTGATTATATAGCTGTGTCATCTTTATTGCATTTGCTTGATTGAGAGTTATTGCTTTTGACATGACAATTCTTTTTTTTTGTAGTTTATCTGCTAATGTAATTAGTTTAGAAGGGGATTGATTTTGGAGTAATATGATTGATATTAAATGAGAGGGTGTGTGTATATGCTATGTATTTGGAAATTGTGTCAAGTTGCATCTGATTGAGCTTATTTATCATGAAGTATGTTTCTGAGTAGAAGAAATACTGGAGTGTTGTCTAGTAGGAGTATCTGCATTGTCTTTAGTATGTTAGTGACCCTGTTGTGGTAAGTGTTTAAATTTAAAATTTTATTATTTGTGTTGAGTGATCAGAAAACAGGGAGGGGGAAATTTACTTCAATTAAATGATGTAACATTAGAGAATAGAACATTAGATCTATTAGCGTGTCATTACAGTTGTTATAAAAAAATATTGAGTTTGGTGGGAGAAAACCCTCACCACTCATAAGTAGTATTGCAAGTTGATTTATCCACTTTGCAACAAACTTTTGGTAGATCATATTAAAATCTCCAGCAAGTATAGTGGGGTAGGAATTAGATGCTAATAGGGAATTAATGGTTAACATTATTCTGTTAATACAATAAGACTGGGGGGGGTATATACAAATATAATGTTAATTGAAAAACCTGTGACTAAAAATAGTTATCAGGAGATTGGAATCTACGAAAATGATCTTAAATCATGAGAAGGCTGAGATCCCACTTAATGCTGCTGATGTGTCCCTCAAGCATGCACAAAAACCAAGTTTACTCATATATATATATATAGCTGGGTTGATTTGGGATCAGATATATTTTTGTTTCTAGTAGACCCAATGTGCTGGGCTGCATTGTCTATGTTCATTTATTAATTTGTTGTATTTTTTGTGGAGTTTAAGTACTGATATTTTTATTTTCATATTGGTTAATATCATAAAGGGGAGGGGGTCACAATTTTACCAAAGTGTGTGACTTTTCTTTCCTTCCTTGTTGAAGTTTATCTTGTTTGAATGGAGGTTAGTGTTGTTTTTTGGTTCTGTATATATTGGTTTTATCAGATGACTATCACTGACATTTTCAAAATCTTTTGTAATTATGAGCGTTTGAATCCATTTCCATATTTTCATCAATTATATTTAATTGGCCAAATTTCAGATCATTTGTTTTTATCTTTATATTTTATCATTTTCTATGGTTTTCCTTGTTTTCTTTAGATCTCTAGAGATGTGTTTTCAATTTCTGGAAAGCACTGTGTGATGATATCCATTATTTCCATTGTCATTTTATTTATAATTTTGAACTCCACTTGATTAGTACAGTATCTTAATTTGGCAGTGTTTTTGTGTCCTTTTGTAAGTAAACAGTTTCATTTTTCATTGAAAAATCATTAAGTGTTTTTGTCTGTGGTCAAGGGTTTGACATAAGTGAGGGATGGTCTATAGTTTCATTTTTATTTGTTTTGATTGTCAATTTTATTGCCCTGAGTGTGGGAAATCTATGTTTTCAGTTGCCTGGGTTTGTGCATGTTATAGGAATTATTTTTAATCTTTGTGAGGGGTAATTATTCTTTTCAGCTAGATTTTCTGCTTCATTGCATTGTGTTGCTATGTGGCCTCCTTTGCCACAGCTTTAGACCTCAGATAAGTGTAGTGTGGCTTTTTGATCTGTTATGCATGTTGGAATGTTGTCTGGGTCTATTTCTTTATGCAACTTGACTTTATATTTGAAACTGTTTGTAAATATGAGTACTAATGTTTCTTTTAGGTATATTTTCTGGAAAAAATAACTTTTCTGAAGGGGTTCATCATTATTTGGAAAGTTGTCAATGTTATATCCAGAGTAGGCATTTTTAGCACTTCAGTGATATTTTTGCATCTGCTTTCATCAACTAATACCATGGAAACCTTTTCTAGAATTTTAATGTTATTTTTAAATTGTTCTCTTTGTGTAGCTTCATAAACTCAACTACTACATATCTGCTATTAGGATAGTTGCCTATGCATTATACTGTCTCCAGTAAAATATTTTTATTTAGTGCTTCAATTAGAAATGCCTTGGGAAAATGGTAGAGGGTGGAGTGATGGTCTGGTACCACCAACACTATTGATTTCTCAATAAAAAAAATGTTTAAATGTTGCAAATAGTGTTCTTGGTATTGTGTTATTGAACCTCTTCCCAATCTGTTGAAGCATTTTATCTGTCCATTGTGTGTGTGTGTGTGTGTGTGTGTGAAGAGAGGGGGGGTGATCAATTTCATACTGATTTACCAGATCTATCATCTGATGTAGTTTTTACAAAACTAAAATTTCTTCCTGGGTTACTGTTATGTTGGGTAGTCTTGGCTATTGTTGTGTACATCTTCATTCTGTTTTGAGAAAGCCCAGCTTCATGATCAAGTGAGTGGGCAGTCACCATGTTTTAGTATAGTTGGTAATTTTGCAACAAGATTTTTTTAAACCATTTCTTTCTTCACTCTTTTTTTTTTTAGACCAGTGTTCTTCAACCCTTGGTCTGCAGCCCGGTGCTGGGCCACATAACTTTTCTGCAGGTCCACGTTTTTAGACAGGCAGTAAAAAGTTTGTAATAATAAATAATAAGAGCTTAAACTTTTAATTAATATAGCCAATTTTATTTATTTTTTCATCTCATTTTTATCCAATTAAAAAAAAAAAGAAAACAGAACGAAAACAAAATCTAATCAATCATTCATAAATTAATTTGTTTTTCTAGTTATCACAGATGTTTATGGGGGGGGGGGGTAGAATTAAATTTTTTATTACTTTTCTAAAAAAATTTTAAAAAAAGTTTTTTTATTATATAAACTCCATATATATATATAAAACTTTATCTTATATATTTAACATTGTTGTTTTGATCAGTTATAACAATTATGCTTATCTTTAAGAAAATTTATCTATAGACTTCTGCCGGTCTGCGAAATCTTATCCTTATTTTTGCTGGTCCGCGGAACCTTATCCTTATTTTTACCGGTCCGCAGGTGTGAAAAGGTTGAAGACCAATGTTTTAGACTCTTACTATCTTTTTCACTGTTTTTCCTTTTTTACCTTTTTCCTAATTGCCTCTAAATTGTGTCATCCATTACATTTATTTGAATTGTTGGCTATACGCCATGCTATGTATTTACTGATTTTTTCCTTTGTTTACTATTTTTTTTTGAAAACACATTTTATAAACAACTGGATTTACATTATTTGAACATGTTTTAAATTTTTAAAGAAAATCTCTTGGGTAGCTTTTTAATCTTATAGAAGACTTTTTACTTACTTGCAACTGTGTGTGTGGTCAGGTGGCGCTAATAATTTACATTTCCTTAGATAAATCTTTGGTTCATTGACTTTTTTCAAGTTCCTCATGAAACATTCATTAGCATAATGATAAATGGTCTCATTGTGATAATACTTTTTCTTCATTATAAATCTTTCTCAGGTTGCATACTAAACTACATTAGTTTATAATGTTACCAAACTCAAACTAAGTTGCTTTAACTACATCATTCATCTTTCAAATATTCAATTTATTTGTGATGTCTCTAGTATTCTAATACACTTGGTCAGTAAGTAATCTCTATTATCTATTTATGTAATTTATAGTTTTTTATATATACAAATAATAAAATAATAATGAGGAGTGTAAAATAATTCTCACTGACCCATGTGTCAAAATTATGTCATATTATTGTAATCTTGAGTAATAACAAAAAATAATTTAATGGTCTATTGCCGAGGAATTCGTGAGTTTGATCCCTGGAAGCAACAGTAAATGGCATCAATCTATGAAATTTAAGTTCTATAAGCCGCTACTGTATCATTACTTAATATTAATTATACAAATAGTCATCATCATCATCATCAACAATTATCAATCCACTGCAGGATGAAGGTCTCTCCGAGTTCAATCCATCTTTTCCTATCTTTAGCTTCTCTTCTCCACATCACCCCTGCACACTTTCTTATTTCATCCATCCATCTCACATGTGGTCTCTTTCTGGGTCTTTTACAATCTCTTGGAATCCAATTTAAGCTCATTAAATTCATATTCAGTGCTTATTTATTAATATACCTGAAATAGCTTATAGCATTCTTTTGTAAAAAAGTTTGAAATTTGTCTGCTGCAACTGGGTTTAATAAAACTTCCATCCAGCCATCGTTTACCTTTTTTTAACAATCATGCTAATGCCTTAAAATCCAAAAGCATTCCAGTGCACTAGATCTGGGTTTAAATTACTCATTGATTTTGGTGAAAACACATGTCATAATGTGATTCCAGTAATAACATTAGATTTAGCCATATAGAAAATTGTTTGAGATTTAACATTGCTTAGTTATTTATTTAGCTTATACATTTTATTATGTTTTAACTAATAACTTCCATTCAAGAAATAGATTCATCAGTGGTCTTATTAAGATCTTCAATTCTGCCACTCTGGCCATAGATTTGGCCTTCATTAACTATATGGTTTATACAGAGGCAAAACTCTCCATACAGTAGTGTCACTCAGTGCAAGCCAGAGTAATCAATGGACGCAGTAAGATATGAGCAGAAAACCTCTATCCAGTGCCTACTCTTCCAATATCCCAGACTAGCTTTTGGATTTTATCAGTGAGAAGCCTTGGATCTGAGAGCACTTCTAGATCTTAGGATCTAATGCAATCCTCCAGCAGTCACCTCTTACCTTATTAGCTAAGTATAAAGCTTTGAGTCCAATAATGTTTTCAATTCAAGCTCATTATTCTGTATAGCCATAGAGATCTGAACTCAGTTCAGCATCCATACTTTTTTATGGCTTTAGTTTTTTAATAACCAGTCACCATAATCCTGGTTTATGTTATTTATAATTTGTCCATAATTGGACAGTGACTAATAAATTTCATTTATAAAGCTGATGAGCACATTGATTATGGGTTGGCCTGAGTCTGTTGATGAGACTCCAATTGTATCTAGAAAGATCAAATCCAGATGGCTTTCTTATTGGATCTGGAAAAATCAATTTGTTTGGAGCATCATAATAATTTTATTTTTTTACATGATAATTCTTCAATTGGGCTTCATTTTTAATTCAAAATATAGATTTATCACCTAAGATTTATCTTAAATCAAGTACAACCAAGAATGTAGTGTTTCTAATTGTATTATATATGCAAGCATGCACCATTATTATTTACAATATGCACTTACTATGTACATCTTATACATGGTTGTATCTACCCACTTTGTATCTAAAGCATTTAATCTGCTTCCCAATTAATATTTACAGTTTTTTTATCAATGATATTTGGATTTTATTATTAATAATCATAACACATCAATATTGTCTTTTATTTTTTTACTGCTAAATGTCTCCCATAACAATGCGCTACAATGAAAACCAATAATAAATATGTAAATAATAAAAACAAATAAATAAATTTTGTTCTCCCTTATCAATTTAATTGTACCTATTCCTGCTCCTCTTATTTTTAATCTTTTTAGCAATGTATTCAGCCATCTACATTACATATGTTTAGTTGAATCTTTAAATATTGTCAATATCATAAACAATAAAGAGATAACTAATCAATAAATTTAAGATTATTTTGATTTGGAATTTTATGTAATTTATAAATTCAACGTATAATCTTAAATCTCATTATTTTTCATGGAAAGGTTTGTTTTGAACTTTTAGTATTATTTGTCTTTTCAATTTCTTAGTTGGTTTTGAGAGAAATAGAGGAAGAGGGGGAGTGAGAGCATAAGATGAAAAAATACAGTCAATTGTAATTGTTCAAGATTTATTTTGATTTATCATAATAGTATCTAATATTGACCTACAACTTACAAATTCATTCATGTATAATTTTAAATAAACTTTTATTCTTTGAAATTGACAGTATTTATTGGGATTTTTATTATTCTTATTTGTCTTTTAAATTTATTTGGTTGTAAAAAAGTGTGAGGAGTGGATACTGTAAATCAGGGGTTTCCAACCTTTTTGCACTTAAGAGCACATTCTATAATACCGGCCAGGTAGCAGGCACCATTTATTTTTTTCAATCAGATGGTGAGCACCATTTATTTTTTCAATGTAAATTTATAGTTGGATATTGTTAATAATACACATAATGTACAAAAAAATATTTATTCAAAAATAAAATTTTAACGTAATGTTTATATTTTTACGCAGTAAAAGTATAGTATGCCCTACAATATAATACAATAATTTATAAGAAATTTTAAAAACTAAATTTATTTGTATCAGATAAATAATTTTTTATCATGTTCGGGTGGGCACACATAAAATGGTCTGCGGGTGCCATGGTGCCCACAGGCATAGGGTTGGGGACCCCTGCTGTAAATTATAGTCATTGACTTTTATAAAAAATGATAATGTTAAAGGCCAAAACAATTGTCAGTGGCAATTTTTGTCATCTTTTTTTGTTACACAATACAAATTACAACAATCCAAGTAAAAATAAACTGGTTTGCTTTAAAACAATAATAAATTAAAAGATTAAAATAGACTGTAGTTTTCTTTTTACTTCACAAAAATAAAACAAAACATTATTGTTTTATATAAACTAACTAATTTAGAAGCCATGATGTGTGGACAATGCAAAATCGCTCTAAACTTTCTCTTAGAAATTTTCTTTTCTCCAACATAGTTACCCACAGCCATTTGGCACACAGTCCTTCACATTTAACATCATTAAGTAGTTATTTCTACCATAAAAATGCTATTGCAGTTTCTTCACTAGTATTTATTTGCTTTATCATAGAAGTTCTTTGAATAACATAATTATTTTAAACAATCTACAACTATGCAAGTTAATGGCTTCCTTAAAATAAAAATCTATATTATTCTGAAAACACACAGGTTTAAATGAAGAACATAAGGTTTATTTTTACATTTTTTTAAAACAAACAATTAAAATAACCATAATAATAACGCTAAAACAATTTAAGTTTTATGTTTACTTTTCTTTATCAAATGAAAACATTTTAACAATGTAAATGAATATTACAGTTAATTTTTAATTTATTTATTTTTAAAAAAAAAAGATATTTATTGTAATTTCATTTTTATCTTTTATTTTTATTTGTATTTTTAAAACTATTTATGAATCTTTATTTTACATATATAAAAAGTTTTGAATCTTAAATTTATCAATTAGTTATTCTGGTATTAATTTATGACAGATCCAGTGTTTTAAAGAAACAAATGTAAAATGGAATGTAAATGCCTAAGTGCATTAGTACCACTTTTTATTTATTTTTTCCTGAAAACCGTTAAAAGTCTAGTATATATTACCTAAAAAATTAACAATTATTTTTTGTTTATTTTTATTTTTTTCGTTTATTTTATTCTTGTACAATTTTTTGAATTTTTTACATGGGATGAAAAAATGGATGGATGGATGGATGGATGGATGGATAGATAGATAGATAGATAGATAGATAGATAGATAGATAGATAGATAGATAGATAGATAGATAGATAGATAGATAGGCAGGCAGATAAACAGGCAGACAGATAGATAGATCGGCAGACAGACAGACAGACAGACAGACAGATAGATAGATAGATAGATAGATAGATAGATAGATAGATAGATAGATAGATAGATAGATAGATAGATAGATAGATAGATAGATAGATAGATAGATAGATAGATATGAATGTATATGTATATAAAATAGATAAATAACAAAAGAGGTAGTTATATCTAAATCTATGTATAAATCTTATTTCTGCTTCCTTATCTTTTTTCATATACGGTATTAAAAAATTACTCAACTAAATTAATAAGCAAATAAATCTGCAAGTTATAAAAACTCAAACCAAGTTAGACAAAATGATGCTAGATGGCAGATGCTTCCACTAAGTCTGAAAAAATTAGAACATAATGTGACCACAATTATACATATATGTATACTTATATGTACATATTGAGATCTTCGGACGCAAAGCAATTTGACTCGTAAAATTATTTACACATTATTGCTTTGAGACTTTTGTAAAGCAGTTGTAATGAATATTTTTTTTTTTTTTTTACAATATTAAAAGCTATTTATTTCTAAAGAGTTTATTTTTTTAATGAACGACTATTAGATGTGGCAAATTAAGGACTTGAAAGATCCTAAGCGCAATTAGTTTTAAGCCCCCCCCCTTCTTCTAGATATTAATAATACTGTAAAATCAGTTTTATAGCTTAATAATAATAATAAAAGAAGATTAATCAATCGTTTCTTTAAAAATGAATCTCTTTTTAGTTTTTTGCAGTTATAAATAGGTTAAACCATTGTCTATTGTGGTGTTTGAAATAAAATGCAAAATATAAAAATTAATTATTTATTAATAAAAAAAGAATAGGAAAAAGTACGTAAATTTATTCAACATTGATGGAACATTGGAACAAGTACGTTCTCACATTAAACAATTAAATTTGAACTTTTTTTTGTTTTGTAATAAGCAAAAAAATAATATTTTTAATCTAATTAATGAATTATAGCTTTTTCTCCTAGCCAGCGTTGACCTATTAATTAAATGTAACCAAATTAATAAATTTCATAAATAATTTATAATATATTTCAAACAAAATGAGTTTCAAATAGATATTGTCAAAAAAATTTTTAGAATTATTTCATCATTTGGAAATGTAGATTACAATTGCCTAGTTAATAAATTGTACTTATCAACATAAGAACTTTATGTATTGATTTCTGTGTTTACATATGATATCATTTCCAACTTTTTAAACACTTCAATAATACTACTTTTTATATCAAAACTGTATTCTTAAAGTTTCGACTAATCTGCAGTCATCATCAGAGCCTTGATATAACAATATAAAATTATTGAAGTATTTAAGAAAATTGGAAATGGTAATATAAAAATTTTATCTTTAAATACTATTTAATGTTGTCAAGCATTGTTAGCCGAGAGCCTTGCAAGCAAGTACTTGGTTGCAGACGGTTGTGGGTTCACCTCCCTTTCGAGGCTATGACATATGAGAAAAAAACTATTTAATGTTGATAACTTTATGATATTTTGCGGTTATTCTGTTCATACATTCATTGAATTCAATATTAGTCATTTTAAAATTAAAAAATAATTGAAAATTCTTTGGCACACAGTTATAGGTGGTGGTTCCTTTAGATATTCAGAAATGACTATATCACAAATAACATTCTAAATTTACATTATAAGCCTCATTACAAGTGATTTCTTTAAATTTTGGCATTTAAACCTGGCCATCTTATAGTTTGTTTAACTGTTAAAAAATTGACATAATTTTAAATTTCATCAACTTTATTATTCTTAATACCTATGATAAATCTGGAAAATGATTTCAAAGATTAGTTTTTAACAATCATTGCTATTCCACTTACTAATAGATGCTAGATAATAGTGCTTAATAAATTCTTATCCTGTGCTACCCTATCTAGAATCCCTATACTAATTTCATGATTATAGTTTTCATTAGCAAAAAGTTTCAGATCTCAGAACATTGTGTTTGGACCCTTAGGATTTATTGCACCTTCTCTCCAGCAACCACAATCTACTTCTCTGACATTATCAAGCTATCATCCCAAACTAAAAAACTTATAAATGTTTTCAATCTTAGCCAACTGGATTATACGATCATATAGATCTGGAACCTATTTGGTTTCCATACATTGTGATGTCCTTAATTATTTTTAACAACTAGTTGTAACTAGAATTTGGTGCAATAGATTCTAAAAGTGCATTATATCTTAAAAGTTCAAATGCTCTATTTTAAAATCTATCACTAATAATTCATAAAACTAGTCTGGAGACATTAAACATAACAGCACAGAATAACAATTTATTAATCATTCTTATCTGATATCTATTAGTTACTAAAGCTTACAAGCTTCTATCAGTTATCTGCTTCATCTTATATAGTCCATTCACATGCATATGAAAAAAATAAATGATCGCTAATATACATATTTTATGCTAAACCACATGTTATTCACATGTATGGGGTTATACCATTTCCAATTTTCTTTTACACTTCAACAATACTATTTTTATATCAAAACTTTATACACTTTCAACTGTCCTGCAGTCATCATCAGAGCTACAATATTCAAATATATAATTGTTATATAGAGAGCTCATAAAATAAGCTCTTAACAAGCTTTGAGAATATTCTCAACCCCAGACTGGTTTCTGTTTCTGGCATCATCAGTGAAATGCCAGATATTCAAGCATTAGATTAAAAATACTAGAACTAATCCAGCGCTTTATCTAATATATAACTATTGAGTAAAAAATATGAAATTGTCAGACATCCATATGTCTTCCAATCCAGCCATCTAACTCAAATAGCCATATGGGACTGAACTAAGTTCAGATACACCATATATTAATAGCTTTAGCAATATAAAATTACCAAAGCCTTAATAGCAAAAAATAAAATGATAAAAATTCAATTCAGATGTCACATGACTTAATTTAATAAAGCTTGTATTTAAAAATGTATATATAGAGCTCATAAAATAAGCTCTTAACAAGCTTTGAGAATATCCTCAATCCCAGACCAGTTTCTGCTTCTGGCATCACCAGTGCAGTGCCAGGATATTCAAGCATTAGATTAAAAATACCAGGACAAGCCCAGCATTTTATCTAATGGATAACTATTGAGTAGAAAATCTGAAATTATCAGACATCTGTATGTCTTCCGATCCAGTGATCTAACTCAAATAGCCATATGGGACTGAACTGATGATGCCAGAAACAGAAATCAGTCTGGAGTTGAGGATATTCCCAAAGCTTTATAAGAGCTTATTTTGCAAACTCTATATATAACATTTGTAAATATAAGCTTTATTAAATTAAGTCACGTGACATCTGACTTGATTTTTTAATCATTTTACTTTTTTAATATTAAGGCTTTGGTGCTTTGGTGAGTTTATATTGCTAAAGCTATTAATATATGGTTTATCTGAACTTAGTTCAGTCCCATATGGCTATTTGGGTTAGATAGCTGGATTGGAAGACATATGGATGTCTGACAATTTCAGATTTTCTACTCAATAGTTATAGATTAAATAAAGTGCTGGGCTATCCATAATATGCCCCAAGGCAATTATTGTTACTACACGCAATCTTGTAAATGGCCTGTTGGGCATATATTGGGGGGATGTGGTCTTTAGTATTGTTTACGCATCTGTTGAAATTGGGGGAGAGAGCAGTGATTATATATATCATAGTTTATATTTAATTTATACGTGTGTATTTATATTAACACAAATATAGATTTTACAAATATTTTCTAACACATAGTTGAACGTTAAAAATAATAGTTAAATAGATATATATTGTCTATACTATACTTAATGTAATTATAAGAGACTTTAACTCAGAATCTTAAACTCCCCACAGCTGTATATATATGTGGGAGGTGGTGATCTGGACCAACTGATAAGTGCTGATTCAGCATGAAATATGTATGTTGAAGATCATTTATCTTTTTCACATATATATGGACATGTGTCTCAGTTGTATAAAATGGATTGGATAGCTTAGGTGAGTTTGTAAGTCTGAGTTCAAGTTCATTGTATGTGTAATAAAAAATAATTATAACTTTTAAATATCTGTAATGTTCCATCACCTAATGTTGTCAATTGTTAAATATTTTTTAAAAAATTCAAACCTTATATAAAGTTTCAAATACAATTGATTATTAGTAAAAGCATATAGTTAAGTATATAGCTCCAATGATTCAATGCATATTATTCTTCCTCCCTTCATCAGGTGTCGCCGATCTGACAAATGACATTAATACAGCAATATCAGAAGAATAGAGGGGAAATATCTAAAATGGGATATGTTATATACTAGCCTGTAAAGCTATGACTAATAGTTGAATGTATCCAGAAAAGGACGAATCGACAATAAATTTATCTATAAACATTTAACATTTAAAAATATGGAGATAGTTCAACATATAATTGTAATAAAAAGCCACATTCGTGAACTTTCAGCCAAAGATAGAGTGAGAAGAAAGTAAGGGAGAGGAGCTCAAATTTAATTAAGTAAGCAGATTGAATGATGTAGATATAATTACACTTTAAAGCATTAAGAAAATAAAAAAAGCTGATTCCATAATATTTTATCATGGAGATTAGATTTAAGCTTCCGAGAAACATCATCATTAAGAATTTAATAGCAAGCAGGTGGGAAAATGATAGAGAGATTAGATATTTCTAAGTAGTAAGAGCTTCATTTATTAGCAAATTTAAAAAAAAAATCTTATTTAATATAGATAGATATTTTCATTTAACAGTTAATTATTACAATAAAAATATTAAAACTATATATGTAGTAAAACTCAATATGTATATATACCATTTAAGAGATTGTAAAAGACCCAGAAAGAGACCACATGTTAGATGGATGGATGAAATAAAAAAGTCTGCAGGGGTGATGTGGAGAAGAGAAGCTAAAGATCGGAGAAGATGTGTTAAACTTGGAAAGACCTTCATCCTGCAGTGGATTGATAATGGTTGATGATAATGATGATGATAAGTCAGCAGTGTGGTGAGACTAGTTTATTGTTTTATAAAATGTAAATGAGAAATTAATATTATGTTAAGAATCGTTTACTAAGTCAACAAAAAGTCACTTTCAGCAAAATAAATAAAAACTATTGAACTCAGATCTGTTAGTATCATTTTATTAAAGGATTCAAATGTCTCGAATTATTTGCTTTTCTTATAGGCCCTACAATATACTGAATCATTAATTTATGTTTAAATGCTTAATATTAAAAAAAATCTCTTTTAAGCTTATAAAAGCCTAATTTTGTTCAATTTACTCTACCTCAGAGCTATATATCGTTAGTTTAAGTTATGCCAAAATAACAAGGAATGGTTTAACTCTTATCTTTCCTCTTTCAAATGTTTATCCAGGAATATCCTGACCAAAACTTAGCAATCAACAGTCTATTTCAATTATATATTTCATAGCTTAAACATGTTTTTTTAATTAATATTCTCCGATTTCTCTCTTGCAAATAAATTTCTAAGATTCTTTTACAGTTTAGTTATCATAACTATGTAATATTAGAACATGTCAATCTTCCGTTTTGGGTCACACTTCATTGGAGTTAAACTACTTATTGTGTTGCCTGAACGTAATGGTTGCATTTTCATCATACTTTTACTTATGTAACATAAATTTATTCTGCTGTAAATATGTTAATATTTGCATATAGTTTGTTATTAATAATAAAAAAAGTAATGCCAATTTCAAATCGTCATCCATCAATAATGCTTGAAAATAATCATTAGAATTAATTATTATAAAAATTTAAAAATATAATAGTAAGATCATATGAGAATTAACACATTGAACATAAACTTTGTGGATATGATGCTACAAAGACCATAATTGTAAAAGCATGTCTTCATCAGATTGGACATGTAAAACAAATGAATAATACAAGACTTACTACAAGATATTTTATAATGAACTGGATCACAATGAATGAAGTAACTCCAGTTTGCATTATAAAGACATTTAAAAAAAAACATTATGTTGATTATTTTCATTAGAAAAATAAAAGTAGAATCTATTGGAGAGTTATTAATAGATGATATGATGTTAAATTATTTCAGAAAGAAAGTTTTTTGTAGAAGCTAAAAACAATATTACAAAATATAAAATAAACAAAATAATGAACTTGTGTGTTCTATATATGTTAACATATTTGTAGATTATGGATTGGTTTATATAATCAACGTAAAGCTCATCTTTAATGGATAATTGTTATATGCTTTATCTTTTTATTCTTTTCTTTTGGATTTATAAACAAGGCAAAACTCTCCATACAATAGTGCCACCCTGTGCCAACCAGAGTAATCAATGGATGCCAGAAGGCTTGTGCATAAAATTCCTATCTAATGCCTACTCATCCAATATCCCCAGACTAGTTTCTGGCTTGTGGCCTTTGTCAGTGAGGAGCTTACTCGGAGAGTTTTGCCTTGTTTATAAAGAATTATGTGCTAGTATAAGAGATGGTGATCATGTGATTCTTTTGGATTTGAAAGGTCTATTCTCAGTTGTATCTGCTGAGATGATTATAAAGTTCATCATTCAGAATTTGGGTTTTTTTTTTTTATCTTTAATAATGATATATGTATCAGTAATAAATCTATTATTATAAAGCACTGAAAATTTGGTAATTATTAAAAAGGAAGTGAATCTCTAATAATCCACTATTTCTTAAATATTACAAATCTCTGCACACTCACCCACTAGTAAGAGTTTTAAAAACTTTAAGTTTAAAACAAAACATCAGGCACACAATAGACTCAAGCCCTGATTTAAGCAAGGTCAGTGAGAGTCGGTGTTTATACAAATACATTCTACAGTTAAATGATTCACTTAAGTTTTTAAACCTCTTACTGGCAGTGAGTGCACAGAGATTTATAATATTCAAGAAATGTCATATTATCACAGGTATCAGTAATAAATATAAATTTAAACATAATTTTATTTGGAAATGGTTTACAATCTAGGTCAAAATTATTTCACATTCTCAATAAGTATGCTTAAATTTAGATAGGTATTGCAAAAACCATCATTATTTTAATGTAGGATCATATAATATATAGTTTTAATATGTGAATATATAATTATATTTGTTAACACAAATAGTAGCTTGCTTGAACAATTATTTTTTGTCTTTAAATATGTGTGAATTAATCTTAAACCAGGGGGAAGGAAGATAGTTTGATCATGTAATAATATCTATCACACATAAAAACTTCATATAAATAAATAATGTTAAAAATGGCAAAATATACATTAAAAAATAAATGTTATAATTGTACATATATTCATTTTAGTTTGCTCCTGTCATAGAATTAGATAATTCTAAAATGTTTGACATTTTTATATCATTGTTTGAATAATGGAAAAGTGCAAAAGTCACTATTAAAAAATGTAGTGCCTCCTTCCAGAAGAAGTCCAATTAGTCAACATACAGATATAGAATTTTATTTCTACTGCCATCTAATAGCAAATGTTTTTTTAACTTTTTAACATATTTTTACAAAAATCTTTTATAGATGCTGAAAATTGATCATAATTTTCCTCAATAACAAAAATCCATTTCAGTCAACAATATGGTACAAACAGTAATCTAAAAAAGTATTCAATGATTCTAATAGTTAATTAATAATGGTAGCTTAATTATAACTAATGACTCTAGATATCAGCAGTTATTAGTAATTTTAAAAAAAGTAATAGTGACAATGGATTTATTTTCTATAAAGGAAAAATAACTTCCTCATAAATTTTGCTCATCTTGAAAAAACAAAAAAATTATTTTTAATTTGTTTATCTATTTATTATTTATTCTTTGAATTTTTTTATATATTTGTTTCTTAATAAGTATATGATGTTTATTTATATTTACAGGTTACTTGAATATATTAGCTTTGTTTGGTTCTACAACTTCAGATGATCCACACCACCTGATGGTGCTCTTTCTATGCAAAAGCACAGAAATATGCTGTTTACAAGGCCAACTCATAGGTCTTACAGCCTGTAAACTGTTCAAACATTTGATGTTGATGAAGTCAACATTTCCCCAACATCACTAGCATATGAACTTTATCTGCAATGTGTTGTGACAGTCTGTATAGATGTTAGTATTGAATATTCAACAGCGTATCATATGAGGGTATCTGTAGTTTTAATCACAAAAAGTGTAGCAGTACATAGTGCAAAATTTTTAGTGTTAAACATAGTGTAATTTGTAGCTTTTTATAGCTCTTATACAAATATTTATGTTGGGGCCTTGTCGATGGATTGGCCCTCCATTCTCCATAATATATGATTTTACAATTAATTTGATCACATTTAATTGTATAGATGGTGGTGTGACTTTTGGGCAGTTTATCTTTAGAATTGTTGAGTAGATTATTCAATGAAGAAAGAGAATGAAAACTTACACTGTATTTTTTAGAACATATTCTTTTTATATTTTTAGAGATTTTCTGGACATATGGAAGGCTTGTCCATTTTTTATTCTCTCTAGTTTTGGGCTGTACCAATTTATCTAGGTTTTTTTATTTATAGAAAATGTTGACAGTGTTAAAAATTTTGTTCCTATTATATCACAAATTTTGTAAATCTTTAATATATGCATCAGTGTTGATTTCCCTGTCTGTTTCGAGTTTGCATTATTTTAAATTTCTATATAGAAATCCTTTTAGAACAACATACTTGTGAGTCATGGGTATAAGGCCATAAATTTAAGTTGAAACCATTTGTATGGGGGGGGGGACAGTAAATGAAAGGTCAAAGACTCTTGGATAATAGGCAAGAATCGATTTGCTATAAACAAAAAAGTGTCTACCATTTCTCTATCAAAATAGTAGGCATTATGAAGATATTTAAATATTTATCAATAATGAAACAACAAATTTAAGAGAATTTAACTAATGAATGTGTGCATTTTTAGGCAACAAATTAATCCGAATCAAGTTAAAACATCCAATAAGAAGCAACCAAAAGAGAGTTTATTATATTTCAGATGGGAGCCTATCCAATAGTGATAAAATTACTAAACTGTATAGATTTATATTTTCTTCCAAAATGTAAGCTTGTGGTTAAGACCTGTAGAGGTCCTACTATCGCATTTTTACGCGCACATGTTTGAGATTACAACCTTAGTAAATATTAAACTGTATAGGAAAAGTGGAGTAAGAATTTTATGTTATATATATTTATAAAACGCCTTCTTAAATGTTTCTTTTTTTTTTCAAATGTACACACTATTTAAATGGGTAAATTTTTTCTATGCATCATTAACAAATTTTATCAATTACCGTAAGAGATATAGGATCATTAAAAGCATTTGTGTATTGATAATTAATCGTTGCTTTTTTTATATGTTTATTAATTTATAATTTTTATCGTCAAACAGTAATGTTTACAAGTAATTTGTAAAGCCAATCGAGTGTAATTAATATAAATAATAGTTATTTGATTGTTGTGTATCATTCTCTCCGTTGCCTCATCTCTCATGCGTAATATCAATTATCCACTGATCTGGAGCTCTCACATATGTTCTGAGTTGAGAAAAGTGTAATTGTTATTATGAGCATTGCGTTAATAATTTCAGAGCACAAAATCTTTAAGTAGTATGGTCACTCTTAGAAAAAAAGTGGCACCGTGAGTGGGCATTAATACATTTGAAACTTGTACGTACAAATATACCTTTATGAATAAATGTTAAATGAGACCTTTTGAGATAGAATTTAGTATATGATGATCGGGAAATATACCTGATATAAACTGAAGGATTAATGACTACCATCAAGATTATTTTTAATTGTCAATCAAAATTCAAATGTCAATTAACTTTGGGATAAAATGGTGAGACATTGTTTTAAAATAATTCGTACATAAATGTTATCTGTGGATTGATATATGTATTGAGAAGTGAGTCAACATTATAAATAACATTATCATCATCAGTAAAAGCAGTTTTGGGTACATAATTGGTGTGTGAACATGTGATCTAAATTAATAGTATATGAGATTGAGAGTCAGTACATTAATGAATGCAAAGTAAGTAAATATTATGGAATGACACATAAGAGTGGCACAGAATATATATGTAATAATAATAATAATAATAATAATAATAATAATAATAATAATAATAATAATAATAATAATAATAATAATAATAATAATAATAATAATAATAATAATAATAATAATAATAATAATAATAATAATAATAATAATAATAATAATAATAATAATAATAATAATAATAATAATAATTCAATTCAATTTAATATCCATTTATTATGTGCATTTCAACATTTACACTTTAACAGAAATACACAATAAAAATAAAAAAATAATAATAACAATGATAATAATTAAAATATAAAAAAAAACAATTATAAGCAAATACAAGCTACATACATAAAATTATATATACATATATGTTCATAATTATACATTTAGTTGTTTTTTAACATTCATCACAAATTGATCGCAAAAAATATCAATATTATTAAAAGTGAGATTATATACCATTTGCAATCTATTAATAACTGATTTACCAAAGAAAGTATTTTTACATATACTAATCTTTAAAGTTTGCATTTCTCTTAATAAACAACAAGGTACTTTCAATTCTATTTTTGATATATAGTAACTGACATCAATTTTCCCATCAATCAACTTTTTCAGTAATATCATATAACTTCAACATTCTCCTTTTTTTCAATACTGTTTTAACAATTTGACATTCACCCATTATTAATTTATTAAATCTTTTTTCAATATTATATATTTTAGACTGAATATTAATCAGATTGAAGTTCCATATACAAGAATTATATTCTAAAACTGTAACAACAAGAGGAAAAAAATAACCTATATTTTATGGAAATAGATAAATCTCTCCCATATCTCAAAATACAGCCCATCTTTCTGTATGCTTTATTAATAATAATAATAATAATAATAATAATAAATAGTAGTAGTAGTAGTAGTAGAAGTAGTAGTAGTAGTAGTAGTAGTAGTAGTAGTAGTAGTAGTAGTAGTAGTAGTAGTAGTAGTAGTAGTAGTAGAGGAAAGTTAAAATTCAAACATTATTAATATCTTGTTTAAAGGACTTTCCCTATTTATTGAATTACAAAAGATGAAAGCTATATTAGAAAACATGATCAAAAACTAGGAAGAAAAAATTTATCAAATAACATAAAATATACAAAAGGGCTGAACAGAATGGAAGGGGATTCTGATAAAAAATGGAGGTTCAAATTCTTGTTATAATAACACAAAATGAACCGAACAAAAATCAAAATAAAGAAGCTATATTGAAACGGTCAATCTGAGATTTGGATTGGCTTCACAGTCCTATCCAATCTCCCACCACCAAACCGAATTCAAATATCATTAATACACTTATATATGCACCTATATAACCCAATTTCTTTTAATTTTTTTAAAAATAACTATGCCTAAGATATTTAATAATATCTTAACTAAATAATAGATAAATAATAATATTTCGTAAAGGATTGCGTATAAAGTAATAATTATATTCATATATTTTATATTAAACTACACCTGGATCTTTTTTTATGTGGACTTATTTAACACAATTTTGAAGTTACATGATTCATGTTTCACCAGAAGTTGACCTCCGATAATGCGCTATTATTTTAAATAATAAATTTTGCGCACTTACGTTATATTGAAAGTAATAGCACATTATTGGAATTCAACTTTCATCTTAGTAATTTCAATATTTTAAGTGCTTTATAATAGTAAGATTTTATGCAATAATGAAATTAAATCATGATTTCCACATTTTATGTATACACACATTAAATTTTACAAGATTATAATGTAAATTTGTTCAAATATTGTGCATGTTAATTTTGCATTTTAAATCACATTCTGTTTTTGCTTTTTAAAAAACAATGTAATCAATTATTAATCATTTAGTATCCACAAGTTTATTTTTAAAAGGTGAGTAATAGCAGTGGGAACAATTAGATTTGACAATTAAAAATTAAAATCTGATTTTTAATTGTAATTAACAGTTTAAAAATTACTTATGGTGACTTGAAATTAATGTGATGTGAAATTTGATTTTTAAACGGAATTGAAAATTAAAGACAAAAATAAGAATTTAATTTTTAGTTGTTAGTTTCATAAACAATTAATAAAATCATCGTCTCAAAGATTAATTACTAATTACATTGTCACAAGAAAACCATTGACACAACATGAATGTGAAGTTGGTGCTAGTTGTATTTCCTCTTGTGAAAAATTTGATTTTTTACCAGTTTGCAAACGAGCATGTTTTTCGGCAAATAGCGATAATAATTAAAACATGTATAAAAAAATGTATACTGTACTGTAAATTATGCATAAAAATATTATTTTGAATAAAATTAAATATTATAGTTAAAAAAAGTTTGTCTTGTATCAATTTTTTTCAAATTTGAAATTTTTTATTAGTCATATTTTATTTCCTTTTTTTTTTTTTTTTTGCGCGCAAATTTTAAAGTATTTTATGTTAGTGCTTTGCTTTTATGCGAATTTTGAAAAATCACAGACCGCATCCCCCTTTTTTCAATGTAAGTTACATCTATTTTTGCATGATTTCATTTGCGTGTGTTTTCTGAGGAACCTATCTATCGCGTAAAATGAGACCCATGTGTATATATTTAAAATTATATTCAAAATGTTATGTTAAAATACATATTTATGTAATGGCAGTCAGGTTCTAGAAGCATTCCAAATATTTAATTAAAATAATAATAGTAATAATAATAATAAGCTTAAAAATTCATTCTAACCTTTTTTTTATTACAAAAAAACAAACTTGTTTTCTGTTTTATTATAGAAGCTTTAATTTTGGATTTCTCCACATTGCTAATAAGAACTCTTATCATATACATATTTTTTATTATTCAGAAACTAATACTGAAGCTTATAAATATATAAAATAGTTCTGTCTGATATATATTAGTGCAGTTGATATATCCTAGTTGGTACTAAAATTATATACTTTAAAGCCCATGCACTAATTTTATTTTAGTTTAGTATTATTAGAAATTAGTTGACCAGTACATTAATGGTACTAAGTGGCCAGAGTATTGATGATGATCAGAAGTTTTTAATATCCCAGAATTATTGATATTATGGTTGCATATTCTTTGGATTAGTACTTAAGTTGCTACATTCAAATTATGTTTAAATAATTGCCCCAAATTAGCAAAACTAAATAATTTGCCTGAGCTTCAGTATGCCTATTTCAAATCCAATCACAATATGAACTGTTGATTTATTTTATTGTTGATTATTCATGATGATGAATGGTTATTTCTTACTAGTACTTACTTATATTTATTGATAATGCTAGCTGAAGCATGGTTAATTACAATTTTAGTTGCTCTAAGGACTTAACTGGGCTGATCTCTCGGAGAGATCTAATGATCTCATGCTCTTATTTATATCATAACATTACTTATATTTTTTTGTGATACTCATTTCATAGTCAATCATTACTTTATCATTATTGTAAATTAAATATTTATTTTGAACTGGAGTGGATGATGATTTGCCATCCCCACAGGCTCGCTAAACTTTGCCACCATCCCAGATTCACCACCTGATTACCCATCCCATTATAATATATAAACTTGAGTAAAATATAAAATTGCATCTGTCTAGCTGGTTATTTATAACTTTATTTAAACTTATGGAATTACTAAATGTGTTTAAGTTTTCAAGTGTATGATGCATATATACTTATATGCTTCTCTTAGTTTATTATGAAAACAAATTATGGGGTGCTATGAATTGCAAATAATAATAGTATAGTATTCATGGATCAGTACCAATGAGATCCTCTTTATCCATTGTGCCAATCTCTAAACATCACTAACTATATATATATATAGTACTAGAATCATTTTTATTGTAGGCCACATCTTCCAAAGTTTGTTTCATGCATTGGGATCTATAATTATTATTAATCAATGAGATTTTTGCTAATTTGTTTGTTTTACATGTAAATATTTCTCAAATTGCTACTAATTTTTTTATTGTTTATTTCAATTATCAGTTAATTTTTTTTGCTATATGTATACATGCTCATATGTTTTTATTATATATATATTTTACTTTGTCAATCATTTTCTAAATATTTATATAGTCTCACATGATTATTTTTGTCTTTACAGGACAACTTTAACATGAAATGATTAATTGATCTAGAGATGGAAAAAAAAATTATTTTCACTATTGTAAGCTAAAATCCTGGCTACTTATAAGTCTAATTTTCACTGTTGATGAAAAGGAAGCTGTTAGATATGTTTTTGACCTGCAGTGAACTATATAAAGAAACAGACAGAGAGACAGACAGATAGACAGATAGATATATGCTATTATAAATAAAAATAGATAAATAGATAGTCAGATAAATTAATCGATGGATAAAAAATAGTTAGACAAATGGAAAGGCAGATAGATAGATAGATGGATAGATAGACTAATAACTAGATAGACAAATAGATTAATATTCAGAATATAGATAGGTAGAGAGACAGACAGACAGACAGATAGACAGACAGATAGATAGATAGATAGATAGATAGATAGATAGATAGATAGATAGATAGATAGATAGATAGATAGATAGATAGATAGATAGATAGATAGATAGATAGATAGATAGATAGATAGATAGATAGATAGATTGTGTATAAATATGTTTGGTTTATTTATTATATTTAACTTATAAAACATAATTATGTACATATACATGTAATATCGTTATATTAAATCCGCCAAAAATAATTTGATTTAGTCCCTACATGAAAGTTTCATCAGACCATATCCTTGAAGAGAAGTACAATTTATAAGTGAATAAAGCCATCTGTTTCTTCCTTCTGTTTGTCGGTTACTGTTATTTTTTTCTCTGGCATCTGCTTTTAATAGAATTTAACAAATAAACAGCGACTTTTTCTGATTTATCTAATACTTGAGAACTTTTATCAACTTTTTCAAGGTAAAAAAAAAATAGTTTTAGAAAAATAAAAATTATCGTAATATAAGTTTTTTTTTAGTTTAAGGTATATTTTAGTTATTGTCTGAAATTCAAATGAAAAACTGTTAGGATTATCAGAATTTTTTTGTAGATATCTTGCATTGTTAGTAACTGGATACCTAATTAATTTCTGCTGAAGCTATATAACACTGGCGCGTCCAAAAGAATGAATAGCAATGTCTTTCTCTTTCTTCAAAAAAAGTCAATGACGGTTTAGTGGAAGAGTTTTTATATTTAGTGTCCAGAAAAGTGGAGTAATTTATTTTTTGTAAAAATTATCAAAAAAATATGAGTCTGTAATATATTAAAACAACTTGGAAGATACTACAAAGTTTTGCTATGGCAATAAATAATAAACATATTGAAAAATAACATTAAGGCTCTTAATCAGTAGCATTTCAACATCAGGTAGTTATTCATCATCATCAATCATTCATAAGTGAGTATAGCCTTTCCAACTCTAAGAAAAGCAGGAAAAAACAAAACAAAAAATAATACTACATTATGTCAAGCATTGGTGACCGAGTGGTTAGCATAGCTGCCTTACAAGCAGTTGTCCCGGGTTTGCTTCCCGGCCGATGCTCTGACACATGAAAAAATAATAATACTACATTAGAGATGAGCTTTAAGATTATATAAATCAATCTGTAAAATGCAAATAAGTCTACAACTGCCTTGCAAGCAGCTGCTTGCAGACAGTTGTTGTGGGTTCGCTTCCTGTTGATGCTTTGACATATGGAAAAAAAAATGCTGATCTTTTTTTTAGTTTATTTGATATTTTGTAATGCTGTCTTTTAATTTCTTCAATAGAGAACTTTTCATTCTGAAATTCTTCAACACCATATTTAGTTGTAAGTCTCCAATGTATTCTATTCTCAATCATATTTTTCCAATGAAAAATTGATATCACACTTCTTAAAATGTCAATGATATTGTGCTTATATTACATCTAAGGACTACTACCTTTTCAACAAAATCAAATTTAAATGCAGCAGAAAGCACTCATTTAGGGAATCATGAAAGATTTCATATGTGCCATTCAATGAAATTGTGACTTTTCAATAATAGACACCTGTAGATCACATTCAGCATATTGAAGAACTTTGATAGGTCTTATGATTTGACCATTTTGGAAGTCTGAGTTAAGTTTGGTATAAAAAATATACATGTATTTAAATAATATATATTCAGCATGTATTCTACCCATCCTTCTTTTGTATAATTAAATGGACTTATTAAGGTCCTATGGGTGAGGGGTTAGATTGACAAGGTTAACATGGGTATGACAATAATATTGGTATCAGCAGGGGTTTTGAGCATTCCATCTTCAGATTTTTAATGATATGGATCGCTGAAGAGTTGGAGGTTGGAGTAGATTAAAGCTTGACTATTAAAGTTTGAATATCTGCTATCTTAATATAAATTGAGCATTGATTGTATATATGTGTAGGAGATAGTGATCTGAATGAACTGATGAGTGCTGGTTTAGCATGAAATATGATATATGGGAGATCATTTATCTTTTTCACATGTATGTGATTATGTGTATCAATAATATAAGATGGATTGGATAGCTGTAAGGAGCTTGAAAGTTTGAGTTCAAGTTGCTTATAATGTATATACATATATAATATAAATAAAATGTCAGTTAATTAGAACTATCTCTCTCTCTCTCTCTCTCTATATATATATATATATATATATATATATATATATATATATATATATATATATATATATATATATATATATATATATATATATATATATATATATATATATATATATATATATATATATAAGATACTAATATATAAAAATAAATAATATTTATAGCTAGCTTACACATATTTGCAATTCTGAGTAGCATTTTATATTAAAATTTAAAGAAAAATTTTATTTAAATCACACAATGTTAACTACATGAATCACAAACTTTTCATAATTTGTTTATGTTAACACAATTGTATCCCTAATTTAATAAATTGCCTATCATTTTTCTTCCCTTTAAATTGTTTTCCACGTGTAAAATATATTCCTATTATGCATAAATTGGCTTGATTTAGAACATTTTAAATGCTTTTATATTAACTTGTTCTGTCTATATTTTTATCAAGATGACCAGATTTTTGAATTTTTAACAATGAAAAAAAAATCAGGTCCTATTTAGAATCAAACCCATATCCTTGCACTTCCCAAAAAAACTCATTAAGAACTAAGCTAACATTAATATTACATTAAATTCTAAAGCACTCATTGACTTTGAATTCAGATGAAAAAGTATAAATTAATAAACATAAACTAATTAATTGCACTGAACCAGCTTTTGAAAAAACACTGCCAGAATCCAACTCGAAGGCAATGGGTGCTTTAGAATTACATATTTTCATGAAAAGAGATATATGTTGAGATTTAATTATTACATTTATAGAGTAAAATTTTGATAATATTGAATTACTTAATTAATTAAAAGTATTTCTAATAAAATCTGAATTATTCTCCTGAAATAATTAATATTTCAAAAAATAATTGACAGAGTGAAAGAAACATTTAAGTCAAAGTGAGAAATTATTTTTCAGCCTGAATAGAAAATATTGCATGAGGCAAAATGGGGAGTATTGTCTCAGCCACAGTATAAATTGCATTTTAGTCAGAATGAGAGATAGTGTTATCTTAGTCATTGGGTGAAATGATGTCTTAGTCAATTGGAAAATGATATTACAATCCCAACTGTAAAAGAGGTTTTAATCAGAGTGAAAGGTGACTTCTCTTCTAGTGTGGCATGTAATGTTGAAGTCCCAATAAGAATGAGAGATGATGAATTCTTAGCCAGTGTGAAAAATGATGTTGTCAGAGTAAGACTGTTCAGTCAGAATGGAAGATGTTTCAATCAAAGTGAGAGATATTATCTGAGAATGGAAGATCTTGCTCATTCATAGCAAAAATAATGTCTCATGCAGAGTGGAAGGTTGTATCGGCAGAGTGGAATGCAGATGTTTTTTCAATCTGACTGAAGAAAATATATCAATCAGAGTGAGAGATGATGTCTCAGTCAGCATAAAAGATATTGTAATAAATGTTATATCTGCCAGAGTATGAGATGATGTTTCAGTGAGAGTGAGATGATTCAGTTAGAATAGATGTTGTCTTAGCCTGAATAAGAAATAACATTAGAATGTGCAATGATGTTTTAACCAGAAAGGTAAATAATGAGTCATCCAGATTATGAGATGATATGTCAGTCAGAAAACAATTATTGACTAGACTGTGAAAAGATTTTTTAGTGAAAGTGGAGAAATAATATTTTGGTCCAAATAAAAGACTTTTTTCAACCAGAGCAGATAATCTCTCAAAGTGAAAGATGATTATTTCAGACATAATGGCAGGTGATGCTTATGTCAGTATGAGATTTAATATCTTACTCAGAAGGGTAATTGTCACCTTAGAACTAGTGTGAAATGATATGTTTTGTCAAAGATGATGAATCAGCTATAACATATGATAATGTCTCAGCCAGAGTATTATATGATAAATCTCAGATGTAAAGAAAGATAAAGATTTCATCAGGATATGAAATCATTTTTCAGAGAAAGTGGGAAAGATTGTGTCATTCAGAGTTCCAATAAAGTGAAACATGGTGTTACACCAAAGTGAAATAACTATCTCAACATGAAATGGTAAATGTTCTCAGCCAGCATGTAAAATGAGTTCTTAGCAATTGTGGAAGATGAAACCACATTCAAAATGGGAGATAATGTTTCAATCAAAATGAAAAATGATTTCTTATCCAGATTGGTAAATAAGGTTCCAGTCAGAGCAAAAATGGATTTAGAATGGATTATAGCTGTTCCAGACAAACAGAGAGATATCTTATTCAAAATAATAGGCATTGATGTGTCAATCAAAATAGAAATTATATCATTTGTAATGGAATATATGAAGAATGTTTCAGATGTTGTCTCAGCCAAAGTGTGAGCTAAGGTCTTCATCAAACGGTAGATCATGTCTAAGATTGGAAGATATTGTCTCATCCTGGATGAGATAATCTCAAACCAATGTGTGAAAGGTCTTGGCTAGTGAGGCAAATAGTACCATATTCAGAATGGGAAATGATATTTTAATTAGAATAGAAAATTATGACTCATTGAGAATCATGAGACAATATCTCGGTCAGAGTAATATTGAATATCTATGCCAGAGGAAGAATTATTACTTAAGTCATAGGGTGAAATGCTGTTTCAGTCAGAATGTGTGCTGAAAGTTTTAATCAGAATGGAAAATGATATCTGGGTCAGAATGAGAGAACATCTCTCATCCAGAATGAAAGATGAGTTTTAGAGAGAGTCTTGGCCATAGTAAGATTAAAGAAATATTTAACTGAAGTATAAAATATATAGTAATAATGATAATTCACAGCTTAATAAAGAATTTCTAACAATGGTTAAGATGTTTATCTGTGGGACGTGGTGTTATAGTTATAGCTGAGAACAGTTTGGCACCTTTAGGTTAAATTTGATGTGATAAATACCACACAAATATAATGAATGCATGTAAGAAATTGACCAGAATCATTTAAGAGTCTTGATATGACATAAAATGCCTTTTGAAAGCCATTTACTTTTTTCTGATGTTTTATGCATGATGCATTAAAAAGTTATGTCATTTATTGATGATTATTGCATGTTTTTAAATATTGTTTCTGCTTATATGTATAAACTAATTTATTTAAAATATAAGATTAAATATTTTCTTTATAGATTTGTTTGGAAGATTTTAAACAATTGACATATGGATATTGTTTTCTATCTGCATACAAATTAAAATATTTTCATCTCACAGCTAAGCAGAAATCTTCATATCTTGATCTGAAACTTGATAATTCTTTTTTTGCATTGATATTCTGCAGCTTAGCCTTCTAGATAGATAGTTTGACATAATATTAATAACATTTAATTATTGCAATTGTTATTTAAAATAGCTATTAAAACAAATCATAGAATATATAACAGAATTACTGATATATAGAAATTGCGTTTCTTTTACAGAACTGGTATTTTATATGGTATAAGATAATGAATGATTAGACTTTTGAGTGATGTATTGCGCCTTTTCTACATTTTATTAATATTAGAGCTTGGTAAATTTATGATATGTATCTAAAACGTGCTGTTCATTCAAATAGATTAACTTATTAGCAGGTAAAGGTAAATTACTACCAGCAAATAAGAATAATAATTGAACAGTTAATTATTTGGAAGTTCACAAGAAGTCTGAACAGTGATTATGAGTATGGATTTTGAGATTCAAAATTCACTACTACTCTAAATAATGCAGGATATCACCAAGTATTAATCAAGAATTATTTCTTGATCACAATTCTTCTTTGTCTTCACAGAGGCAAAACTGTTCATACAATAGTGCCACTCAGTTCAAGCCAGAATAATCATTGGATGCAGGAAGTACATAAAATCCCTATCTAGTGCCTACTCACCCAATATACCCAGACTTGTTTCTAGATTGTGGCTTTCATCGGTGATGAGTAGTATTCTTAGATCCGAGGCTACTCACTGATGAAACTGCAAGCTAGAAAGTAGTCTGAAAATATTGGATGAGTAGGCACTAGATAGGAATTTTATTACAAGCCTTTTTGCATGCTATGATTACTCTGGCTTGCACTTAGTGGCGCTACTGTATAGAGTTTTGCCTCTGTGAAAAGTAGCTTGTGAACACATTAAAAATGGTATCATGTGATGTCTAATGGTTTCTTCCTTGTCTATTACTTTAGATGGCTTTCCATCCTATGCATATTTAAAAAGTAATCTTTAGATGTATAACTAAGTCTTTTAGAAATACTTAACTGAAAAGTTTTAAATTTTAAGTATTATCCCATACAGGATTTTCACAAACAATCTTTAGTTTATTGATAACCCATTTGGAAAAAATAATCAGTTCTAAAATTATAGAAAATGTTTTGGTATACATATCTGCAAAAACTTAAGAATAAAACTCTAGATTCATTAACAAAAAGGTAGGGGAAAACCCTACCACTGATGAAAAATCAAAATAAAAATTAGAGATTTCTGTACGAAACAAAAAAAACTGAGTTACCAAAATTGTTCTTATTAGCGGTCAATATGTAATATTAATATCATTTATGTTCTTTATTACTTTTTAAAATGCTTTTTTATAACCTACTATTGACAGTTATCGATTCCTCCAGCAATCTTCTTCAGAACGTCTACTTATATTTCCAAACCGTCGATAGTGTTTTGTAAAAAAGCATTGTAAAAATTAATAAAGAACATACATGATATTAATATTATATGGATTTGGCAATGCAATAAAAAAAAAATTATAATTCTTCATAAAGAAGATAAAGAATATTGGTCAACATATATCATCATCATCATCATCATCAACAACCATTATCAATCCACTGCAGGATGAAGGTCTCTCCAAGTTTAATCCATCTTCTCCGATCTTTAGCTTCTCTTCTCCACAACACCCCTGCACATTTTCTTATTTCATCCATCCATCTCACATGTGGTCTCTTTCTGGGTCTTTTACAATCTCTTGGAATCCAGTTTAAAATTTCAATTGTCCATCTATTATCATCTCTTCTAGCAATATGTCCAACCCAACTCCATTTCAATCTTTTAATTTTTTCAATAAGGTCAGTAACACCTGTTTGTTGTCTTACCCATACATTGTGTTTTCGATCTCTTCTTGTTACTCCCAACATACATCTCTCCATACTCCTTTGAGTGGTCTGAAGTCTCTGTATTGCTCTTCCATTAAGTGTCCAAGTCTCAGATCCATAAGTAAAATAAGAACTGGTAAAACACATTTGTTAAAAATCATCCTTTTCAAACACAGGCATATTTCCTTTTAGTATCAAGTTATTTCTACCAAAAGCACTCCAACCAAGTTTAATTCTATGATTAATTTCCTCCATTATGTTTCCATCTGTATTAATAATCTGACCAAGGTATTTGTAACTGTTAACTTCTTCTAATTCTTCATAATCAATCTTTATTTTCATATTTTGAGCAAATCGATTAAACATTACTTTAGTCTTTTTAACATTTATCTTTAGTCCTACTTTTCTACTTTCTCTGCTAACTCCTGCAACATTTCCTGCAGCTCTGAAGCATTATTTGCAAAAACAACTACATCATCTGTGAAATCTAAATGACTTAAATACTCTCCATTTACTTTCACTCCTTTAGTTTCCCATTTTAATCCACAAAATACTTCTTGCAGCACTGCTGTAAAGTGTTTTGGAGATATGGAGTCACCTTTCTCAATGTTGATTTTTCCAGTATCATTATGTAATCTAATTGTTGCTGTTGCATTTTTATAAATATTCTTTAAAATATGACAATATCCTGGATCTATACCTTGATGATCCAATGCTTTAATCACTGAAGAAATTGTGTATAGAATTGAATGCCTTTTCATAATCTACAAATCCAAAACATAATGACAACTCATATTCGTTTGACCTTTCTATGACTTCTCTCAATACCTGGATATGATCTATTGTACTAAAACCACTTTTAAATCCAGCTTGTTCTCTTGGTTGGTGGAAATCCAAAGTTCTCTGTAGACGAGTTGTAATTATCTTGGTAAAAATTTTATATAAAACTGATAAAAGGCTGATAGGTCTGTAATTTCTAATATCTTCTTTATCACCTTATTTAAATATTAATATTATTACTGCATTCTTCCAATCTTCCGGTACATCTTTATCATTTAGACATTTGGTATATAACTTTGCTAAAATTGTTTCTATTTCTTCACCTGCTTCTTTTAATATATCAATTATAATTCCATCATTTCCTGGAGCCTTTCCTTTCTTCATACACTTAATTGCATGTCTCACTTCTTGATTTAAAATTCTGGGCAATTCGGATGATGTAATAGATATAGGAGGTACTTGTTCTTTATTACTATATAATTCTTGATAAAAATCTTCTACCAATTTCATGATGTCATCTCTCTTTTTAGTAATAATTCCATCTTTTTTTCTTATTGCAGATATAAATTTCCTACCAATACCAAAATGTTGTTTTACATTTTTAAGACTTTTATTTTCTTCTACAGCTTTTCTTGCTAGTTCACAGTTATACTTTCTTATATCATTTTCAACTCTTTTCCTCACCATTTTACAAAATTCGAGATATTCAATTCTTTTTAATGCATCATTTTTGTATAACTTCATATTCCCTCTTTTCTTCATAAATTCTCTAGTCTCAGTGGAAATTTTATTAGTCAATTGCTGCTTTTTTCTACCAGCTATGTTTGTTGCAGTTTTTAAAAGTGTATCAGTTATTTTCATATTAATTTCATTCAAATCTGAATCATGTTCAAAATCTCCTAACACTTAAAACCTATTTGTAAGTTCTAATTTAAATTCATTAGAATGTTTCTGAAGATTAGGAATATCAACTGTAAATATTGTTTTTCTTAATAATTTTTGTCTCTCTAGTTTTACATTAACACGTAACTTACACCTTACTAATCGGTGATCACTTCCTGTGTTAAATTTATTAAGAACATTACAATCTTGAAATATGTATTTTCTGTTAGTCAAAATATAATCCAATTCTGCTGTACCTTCATTTGGATGCTTCCATGTCCATTTCCTTTTAACATTTTTCTCAAAAAATGAATTCATAATATAAAGTTTTTCTTTTTCTGAAAACTCCACAAGTCTATGTCCTCTCTCATTTCTATTACCATAACCAAAATTACCTACAGCAATTTCATCTTTCATTTGTCTACCAATTCTAGCATTAAAGTCTCCCATAACAATTTTAAAATCTTCTACTACTTCATCACTATGAGAACTTGTTGGGGCATAAACCTGAATTATCTGCATTTGGTATCTGCTATTAAGTTGTATAACTAATCTTGCCACTCTGTCCAATACACCATCAATCTCCACAATATTGTTCTTCCACTTTTTATTTATAATGAATCCTACTCCACTTGTATTTCCAATATGTGTGTCTTTATAATAGAGTATATGTCCACTTTTTAAATCAATTGTTTCTTCTCCTTTTCTTCTAACTTCACAAAGTCCAATAATGTCCCATTTAATATAAGACAGTTCTTCTTCTAATTCTTGCAATCTTTCTTCACTTGTAAGTGATCTGCAGTTGAGGGTACCTAAATAAAAAGTCGTCATCAAATGGCAGCCTGGGTCCACAATCAGGGGATTCTTAGCACCCTCCGCCTTCGGCCACCAACTGCTGCCTTGGTTGGTGACTTTACAGATTCCTGGGAATAAGGGCCATGCTTTATTTTTGTCTGTCATAATTGTATATATGTATTGGAAAAATATTTATCATTTACACAAATATTCATTCTGCCTTATCAGGCACTGAGAAGAAAGACCATGGTGTTTCTTGATCTTAAACTCAGAGGTAAAAAGCCAATAAACTCACCACGCTGGCTAATGCGTGTTGGTGAGCAGCCCATCCATGTTCGTATACTATATGAATAATCACATAGTAATAACAGCTGCAACGACAAGAACGTATGGAGTGGACATTAGGAATTTGCCCTGCTCGGTTCCTTTAAGGCCTCCAAGAGGAATCAAAGGGTCTCCTTTCAGTTAATAGCAAACTCCTTTCTGCAGCCAACAACATATATATACTTCAACATATATATACCATACGTATGTGAATATGTAAAATATTTCTGTCTGTGAAAGTACTTATCAGATTTTATAATGAATAAATAGATTTGTTTGTATTTTGCATAATATTTTTTTGTGTTTAACAAAATTATATAATTCACTATTGGTATCAAGGCGATAAATCAATTTAATACAAATCATTGATTTTTTTACTTACATAAGCGGGATGTGTTAAAAATAAGATAAATGGAACCATAGCAATTTTTTATCCGAGATAAATCGTTTATTAATACATTAAATGAGCATATTAAATATATTATTTTTTATTGATCAAAATAAAAGAATTTATTTTTAAAAGTTCCAAAGTCATCGAATAATAATATAAAAATGTATAAATGATAAGAGCTCTATCTAGCAGTAGGTGAGAGAAATACAAAATTAAAGCTTCCATAATAAAATAAAAAACAAGTTTGTTTTTTATAATAAAGAAAAAAGTTTAGAATGAATTTTTAAGCGAATTATTAATAGATGAAAATTATTCATTTTTTGAAAAATAGAAATGAATAGACAATTTCATTGATTAATTAATAAAGATTGTAACATTTTAAAATTTTAATCTAGCGGCTGTATTTGGAACTAATTTTAAGTTTCCAATACTATAAATATTGAAATTATTAACAATGAACGTGAAAATTGATTTTTTTTTAAATAATGCAATTTTATTTACATTGAATTGTCAATAACTGTATACTTTTAGTTACTTTTACCGTAAAAAAAAATAAAATCAGTAAATAGAGTCAATAAAAAAAAACTAAAGATAATGTTAAATATGTGTTTTTAACTCTTTATAGATGATTACAAATAGCATATATATATCATTAAATTACTGTTCATTTATCTCTGATGGTTCAGCTTATAGAATTGTTTTAGTTACTCCTACTGCTAATATTAAAAAGAAAATCAATATCCATATACTTGAAGACAAGATTATATAAAATTTAGTTAAAAATATATAGACGTTCATTTATCAACTAAATCTGGATAACAATTTTTAATTATGACTATCATCTCTCATCTTTTAGTCTTTATTTATATATAATTATCAGCCTTATTAATTCATCCTACTTTGATCTATCACAAATTGCATGGAAACTTGGTACTTGATAATAAATATTATCATTATCAACTGCTTATTTATTATAAAATTTAAAAATACACGTTTTATTTCAAATATTGATATATTGAATTAAATAAAAATTCCTAAACTTTCATTCTTTTAATCCCAACATAATACAAAATAATAATAATAATAATAATAATACCGAGCATTAGGGCAGCAACCTTTGTATTATATGCTTTTTGGTGTACCAGGTGTACCTATCTAATGGACAACAACCCCAGAAGGCATCCATCCACCTTCTACAACAAACTAAACCAAATACGGAATAGAGACAAGACAATAGCAAATCCCCATATTTATGCAGCTACATGGTCTCTTATCAAACAACAATCAATGCTATAAGCACCAAAAATTCAAGAACACTGAAAATTCAATAACAATAAATACGGAAATAAAAAAACAATTTTTTCCTCTCTCTACAATAAATATTTTTTTATGTAAAAATTAGATAACTTTTTATTGAAAACATGTAACCGAAGACTATAAAATGCTTGTATATAAAACCAATGGAAAAATCACTGTAAAAAATCAATGTAAAAAACTCTGTATTTCTTTGATTAATAAACTTCCTTTTTTGAAACATCATCATCATCGTCATAATAATAATAATAATAATAATAAAAAGAAGCATTAAAAGTAATCAAAAAATTAAAAAATAACTTAAATAGAATAAATTGAAAATTTTTTATTATTATTATTATCATCATCATCATCACTATTATTATTATTATTGTTGTTGTTGTTGATATTGTTATTGTTATCTTTCAAAGGACTTTATTCAATGACTTAAAAAATGATTACATAATTTTTTTACACATTATTTTTGATTATTATTAACACAGACAATTGTTTATAAACCTGGCAGAGGTACAAAAGTTCACATATATACAGTTAGTTATTTCAAAACCGGATCAAAGTTCAAAAGTTCACTATCATATAATGTTTTTTTCAATGATGGCAAGTGATATCATTTTCATTTGATGTTTCTACATTTTTGTATTTTTATTTTATTTTTTATAAGCTTGAAGGCAACTGCAATAGAGACCAGGTGTCAATGAATGTTCTACGATTTGTTATTCTTTTATCTCTTTCGCGTATACTACCCAATTTTTTTTGAATGTGTTAGTGTGCCTTCTTGGGTTATTATTGCACATGAATTTACACCTTGTATACCATAAGGCATAGAGGATGAATATCTTGATCTTTATTTCAGCAAAAAACCCTTTTTTGAATGAGTCAAATAGGCAATTTATATTTATTTTTTTTATTTTTGAATAGTGTCTTTATTATTGAATAGATACTATTTAGTCCTAGACATGCAAAAAAATATGATCCTATGTTTCTGAGTCTCTCTGGAAGAGATTGCATAAATTGTCTACATTTTGGCAGTGTTCCTTCTATATTTTAAAAAATGTTGTGTGGATAAAAAGTCAAGGTTAATTTTCAGTAGAAAATCAAAATATTTTGGTTCAAGTAACCAGAATTTGAATTTATGGCATAGGTATTTATTGGTGACATTAGTACAGTTTTAACATCATTTTGTAAAGGATGTAAAAGCGTTTAAATTTACCAGTACTTAAATTTATTTTGAGGTGGTTTAAAATTCAAATCTTTTATAGATAGTATTGATGCAAGTAATGTCTTCAGGTATTCTTGTATAGGAGGTGATTTATCTGTGGGAGTGAGTTTGCAGGCTATTTGTAGATTTTTGCAAGATATTTTAGATATGGGAATTTTTGTGCACATGCAGAGATGATGTTTAATGTTTTATGGATTCTGAAGATATGAATTGAATGAAGTCTTGAACCATTTTGTGAGAGTGAATTTTTTTAGCTGTTTTACAGATATTGAGATTACTTTTTGCCCCCCACAGGAGTTTTCTGCGAAGTGAGTCTATTTTATTAGTGAGGGCTTTATTCTAATGTATTGTTGGAGTGTAATAAGTGATTTATGTCATGATTAACACATTAAAAAGTGCTATTTTGTGTATATTAAAAGTTAGGTTTTTGTTAGTGAATTGACTATAATTTCTACTTTATTTGCAAGACTTTTTTGTATAAGTGATCTCATTGGTCAATGGCACAGATGGAAATGAAATCCAAGAAATGGGTTAGGTTTACCTTTAAAATGTTTTGTTATACTGCTGCCAGTGAAAATTTTCCAGGCATAAGATTTCTCCATGTTAAATGTTAATTTACATTCATTTGTATAATTGGAAAGAGGTCAAAAAAATTGCGAGATCATCCATGTAAGCTATACACAAGATGTTGGTATTTAAGCAGGGTATATAAATTCCAAGTACTTCATTTTCTATGATTTTAATTAGGGGTTTATGTAGGCAATAAATAACAAGACACTAAGAAGGGAGCCTTGTAAAATGGATTGATAGGTATTACTTACTGGTGGTGAAGATTTACCATTTAGAATAATGTAAATTTCATGGTTTATTAGTAGGTTAGCATGTAGATTTAGGAAGGCTTTTTGTACTGTGTATTGTTCTAGAATTTTAAAAAGTGTATTTATTGGTATCATGTCAAATGCTGCCTCTATGTCTAGTTGAACAACTATAGGACTGTATTTTTTGTTGTTTCTTACTGACTACAGTTGTTTTGAATAGAAATGTTGCCTGCCCAGTTGAGGATTCCTTTTTAGCAAATTGCATTTTTGATAGTTTTGGTATAATATATAGCTCTATTTTGCCTTTAATTACTGATTCTATTATTATTTTATTTATTTTTTTGCTGTTGGCTATAGGTGGCACACTATGTGCTTTATGTAATTTACTTATATTTGGTAAGCAATCAAGGATTAAATGCAGTAAATGTAGTAATAAGTTTCATGAGTCATGTATAAAACTCACTGTGGCATTTCAGCATAAAAATGAAGAAGAAATGGAGTGTTATATATGTGGAAAATGTTTTAAGAACTCAAGCGTTGAAAACAAAATGGAGGATTTTGAAAGTAAATTAGTTGGTTTGGAAAAATTGAAAACTTCAGTAGGACAAAAATCATTGGAGAAAGGAGATATTAATCTTGAAACTGGAGAAAATACAAAGTCTGATCAACCCAAACAGGATAATGAATTTAATAATATAAAACATTCAACTGTTAAAGAAAATAAGGATGAAATTTTGAATATTTCATTAGTTGGTAACAATAATACTAATTACAATGGAATATGTCACTTTTGTTTTTTTGATATTTCTAATGAACAATTTTCTATAACTTGTTCTGGAACATGTTCTAGGATATTTCATGGAAAATGTTTAAAATTAGCCTCAATTGATTTAAATATGCTTAAATTGAATATGAATAATTGTTATCTATGCCCTGATTGTAATGAAATAGACTTTGAATTGATCCAGTTAAAAGAAAAAGTTAATTTTAGTACACAAACTGATTCTGAAATTGATAGGGAAGAAAAGATTACACTAAAAAATTCTTTAAATGATACATTTTATTTGGAGCAGGAAATAACAGGATCTATTAATAACAGTAATTATTATCCACATTCTATACACTTCAAGGATCAGGAATGTTGCAAAGAAACTTTTTTAAATGTTAGATTAATTCTCTCTCATGTAATTAGGATTGAACAAAAATTAGAACATTTATCTAATGAAAACTTATTTTTAAAAAAACCAAATTAAGGTTATACTGGGGGAAAAACAATTCACTCAAAGTTATAATAAATCTGAGACTATTAATAGTATTGCTACACCAAGTAATTTAATAGTGACATCTATAGACAATGAAATAAAAGAGAATAAATTTTTACCACCAAAAAGAAACAAATCAAAATTCTAACTAAAAAGGATAACAATATAAGTAGTCAACTACTTAACTAGAACATTAGTGGGAGAAAGTAAGAAAATAAGAAAACAGATATTGAAATTAAATCTAATAATAACATTGAGAAGTCTCATAATAAAAGTGAATATCAAAATAAATCTGCACAATCTTGGGCTGATGCAATTAAATCATCTACTGGCAATTGTAGTAATAATAATAAAAATGAAACAATCCTGTCCTTATACCGAGAAATGAATCTGTCTCATCCATAAAATCAATTAGCAAAGATAATGAAGTTAGTAATGGTGATGGTTTTACCACAGTATCATATAAAAAAAAAGAAAAAAGAATAGAAAGTGTACAAGGGTACTCAGATTGGAAATAATATATTAACAGTAAAGCCAAGAATAATAGTATAGTAAATATTTTCTAACAAGAATTGATATAACAATGACCGAGAAAGATATTAGTAAGTATTTAACAAACAAACTTAATACATCAATTGTATGTTATAAGTTAAAATCAGAAAACAAAAAATATGCTTCCTTTTATTCATCAATAGATAAAGAATATATAGAACATTTTATAAATTCAGAGCTTTGGCCTGCTGGTTCGGTGTTAATGCCCTACGATGGTAGATTACAAAATAAATCAACACTAATAAATGATGATAGTAATACTTTTAAAGATGAAATTATATCAATAGTAATAAATAGTAATTTATCACAATCATAGTATATACATGTTATTGAAAATGGAAATAATGTATAATAAAAAGTTTTTAAATATCTATTTACAAAATGTTAGAGGTCTATGTACTAAACTATCTACAATTAAACAGAATTTTAACAGAAAATTATGATATTATTTGACAAACAAAAACATGGCTAAATGAAACCATATATGATATATAATTTATAGATATAAGGTATACAGATGTCAATAAACATCACATGACCACTACCTCCTATGCTTGATTACTCTAGCTTGCTGTGTGTGGAAATACGTATAGTGATTTTTGCCTGTGTGTACAGATGTGATAGGCCATTAGATATTGCTTCTCAAGGAGGAGGTACATTGATTGCTATCAAGAATCATATTGATTATAAACATAAATATATTTTGGATTTTTCATTTCATGTGGTATGGTTGGAAATTGATGTATATGATTCTAAATTATTATTGGGTAATATATTTATATTCCATCTAATATATCACAGAAAATTTTGAAAGTAAACTTTGAAGTATTTGAATCCTTTCTTCTCATTACATATAGATATAATATAATCAATATGGGAAATTGGTATATTATTTACTATAAAAATAATGATAATAACAATGTTAACTTTAAATGTAACCAATTAATACAACTACTTAAACTTCTAGGTTTAAAAAGGGTAAATGATATATCTAATAAAAATAGCTATATCTTAAACATAATAATTACTAATAGTTAATCTATTAGTATCCAAAAATGTGAATACCTGAAGATGTTCATCATGGTGCAGTTGAAATTGAATTAGTTTTTTTTTTTTTTTTATAATGGGCAAAAAAAGGGCGGGCAGCGAGGACCAAAGAGAGACAGCAGACGAGAGCACAAGGAGGCAACAGAAAAGGACGTCAGGAGACAAAAAAAAAGTGGGACAGTTTAGGAAAAGAAGCAGAAATGGGTAGAGAAGAGGACAAGAGGGGAAAGGGCCACAAAGATTGGAAGAATTACAAAGCAAGAGGGAGATGAGAGTATGAGGAGAGGAGGGAAAGAGAGCAAAGAGGAAAAGGAGAAGAATAAAAAAAAAAGAAGTTAAAAAAAAAAAAAAGAAAAGAAGAAAGATATAATTTAGAAAAAAAAAAAAAAAAAAAAAAAAAAAAAAAAAAAAAGAAAATTTTGTTTTTTTATTTTGTAAATTAAGGAAGGAAAAATAGAAAATTTAGTTTTTTGTTAATTGAATGTAAATGAAAAAAAAAAGAAAGGATAAAAAAAAGGAGGGGAAAAAAAAAAAAAAAAGAAGAGATAAGAAGAGAAAGAGTTGTTTTTTTTTTTGTTTGGGGGGGGAGAAAAAAAGGGAGTTTAGATAAAAAGGTTTAGAGGTGAGAAAAAAATTTTTTTGGGGAGGGGGGGGGGAGGAGATTGGGGGGAATTTTAGGGGGGGGGGTGTAAGAAAGAGGGGCCAGGGGTTTCTGGGGGTGTTTGCTGAGATATTCTTGACTTCGTTTAAGGAGAAGCCATAATACATCACATCACATCTAAACTTTAGACCTATGAAATCCACAAAACAATCTAAAAGAATTATACTAAAGGGGATTATTTTGGTTTGTATACAGCAGTTAAGAATACTAAGTGGGAAGAGATATATAACTGCAATGATGCATCTTAAGCTGCAGAAATTTTTCAAAAATTATTTTTTAATAATGTAGAGCAATTCATTCCTCTAAATACTATTAGATCTATACATATCCTAAGTGGTTTTCTTGAAAATACTATTAGATCCATAAATATCCTAAATGGTTCTCTAGAAAATACTCTTAGATCCATAAATATCCTAAGTGGTTCTCTAAAAATACTATTAGATCCATAAATATCCTAAGTGGTTCTCTAGAAAATACTATTAGATCCATAAATATCCTAAGTGGTTCTCTAGAAAATACTATTAGATCCATAAATATTCTAAGTGGTTCTCTAAAAATACTATTAGATCCATAAATATCCTAAGTGGTTTTCTAGAAAATACTATTAGATCCATAAATATTCTAAGTGGTTCTCTAGCAAATACTCTTAGATCCATAAATATCCTAAATGGTTCTTTAGAAAATACTCTTAGATCCATAAATATCCTAAGTCGTTCTCTAAAAATACTATTAGATCCATAAATATCCTAAGTGGTTCTCTAGAAAATACTATTAGATCCATAAATATCCTAAGTGGTTCTCTAGAAAATACTATTAGATCCATAAATATCCTAAGTGGTTCTCTAAAAAATACTATTAGATCCATAAATATGCTAAGTGGTTCACTAGAAAATACTATTAGATCCATAAATATCCTAAGTGGTTCTCTAGAAAATACTATTAATCCATAAATATCCTAAGTGGTTCTCTAAAAAATACTATTAGATCCATAAATATCCTAAGTGGTTCTCTAGAAAACTTATAAAATGCATTAAAAGAAAACATTTTCATTCTTTATATAAAAAATATTTAAATAATTTTAAAAATTATCGATCATTAATTAAAAACTGAAGAAACAAGATTATATTTTATACATGGAAACTATACAAAGTAATATTTGCAATGAACCAAGTAAGTTTTAGGATGTTATGAAGGCCACTTAAAAACATACAAAGGCAGTAACTACAGATATTAAACCTGATAAATTCATGGAATATTTCTCTTCTCAAAAGGACCACATTGATGGAAATTCACATAACTATCATTTTATGGACATTCTTTTAAAAAATAATATAATAAACATAAATAATATAAATGCTGGAGAAATCATAAATACTATTAGATATTTGAAAAATAAAAATAGTGCCAAAGATAATATGCCAGTATTCATCTACAAAGGTTGTATAGAATTATTATCACCTGCATTAGTATATATATATTCAACCTAATATTAAAAACATCAATATTTCCTGACTGTTGGAAAATCTCAAAAATAATTCCAATTTATAAATCAGGAAATAAATGAAATCTTGCAAATGTCAGATCTATTACTCTTCTACCAGTTTGTGCAAAACTATTTGAAAAAATAATTTATTATAGAATCATACACCAATTGAAAAATATTTTTCCATCATCCATACATGAATTTATTCCTGAATGCTCCATAGAAACAAATTTATTACATATTTCAGATGCTATATCACAAGCCATAGATCTTAAATATCAACTGGATGTTATTTACTTTGATCTCTCTAAAGCTTTTGATAGAGAAGATCATGGAATTTTTTTGCTGAAAGCAAATGCAGTGGGTTTATCCACTAATCTTCTAAAACTATTAAATTCATTTCTTATAAATAGAAAGAACTATACACATATTAATGAAGAAACTTCAACCATGGATTCCTATTATATGGAATTCCACAGGGGAGTATTCTTAGTCCAATTCTTTTTGCCATTTATATTATCTGATTTAACATCTATGATAAATGAAAAAAATATTTTATGTTATGCTGATGATATCAAGATATTTTTAGAAATCAGAAATGGAACTGATCCTAAAATATTGCAAAGTTCTGTTAATGGATTTTCTAAATGGTGAGAAGCTAATGACATGAAAATAAATCCAACTAAATATATTATAGTTTCTTATTCCAAGAAAACCATGATTATTATGGCTTATTATGATATTAATGGTAATAGAATACCTAGGAATAATATGCAGAAAGATTTGGATATTACTTTTACTAATAATTTCTCTTTTAATAATCATATTCAGATAGCAATAGATAAATCCTATAAAATTATGGGTTTGATATTGAGACTAAATATTAAACCCAAACTAGAAACCAACAAACTACTTTTTAATACACTGATAATACCAGACCTCCCCTATGGATCTATAATACGGAATAATGACAAATATTCAACAATAGACAAACTTCAAAAAATTCAAGATAAGTATTATAGATACATTCGTGGTGATACATGTTTAAATAAAGCATATATTATGTACAATAGAAGATTAATAGCAGATATGATGTTTTTGTTTAAATTAATAAACGGTAACATTTCATCAGAATATATGACAAATAAGATTAATCTCAGAATTCCAACTTTTAAATCTAGAAATAAAGATTTATTTTATTCATAAACATTAAAAAAAATAATTTATTTCCCAATTTATAGATTACAAATGGAATATAACAATAACTTTAAAGAGATGGATATTTTCCATTTAAATGAAAGACAATTTAATAATAAAATTAAAGATATATTATACAAGTAACACATTATACAAATATATATTATTGTATTATTACTCTAAATACTTGTGGCTACTAAGCTGTTATTTACAAATAAATTGAATTATTATTATCATCATCATCATTACTACTACTACTACTTATTTGAATATTCCATCCAAGGCTCCTCACAGACGAAGGCCACAAGCCAGAAATTAGTCTGGGGATATTGGATGAGTAGGCACTAGAGGGGATTTTATGCAAGTCTTTTAACATTTATTGATTACTCTAGCTTGCTGTGCGTGGCAATATGTATAGTGAGTTTTGCCTGTTTTTATTTGAATATTTCTTATGTATCTTTCAAAAAGTATTTATGACAATAGTTGTATATTATGTATTAATTTTGGGATTTGTTTTATTTATTTAATAAATTTATTTTCTAAACTGTTCCTTTACTATTTGAGCTTTTTGTTGTATTTTTATTTTATTTTTATTTAATTTGTTATTTTTACATGTAAATTCCACCACAAGATTCTTTTTGTTTCAAGTTTTTAAATAATTGTTGTGTATTTTGTTTTATTTCATAGAATAAATTGAATTGAATTAAATTATTATTGTTGTTATTATTATAATTATTGCTGTTGTTATTGTTATTATTATTATTATTATTAATACTACTACTACTACTACTGCTACTTTTACTACTATTATTATTACAGGTATTTATTCACATCTAATTTGATATGTGTGTAAAAAAATCAGATCAAATTAGGAAATTAAAAATTATATGATTTAGTATACATAAAAACTTTAAATAGTCAAAATAAAAGTCATAGATCACATGACCCTATCTCTTAAGCTTGTAAGTTATAAACAATGAGGATTGCCAATTCCTTAACAAGCTTTGTGAGAAATGTTTAGCCAGAGCCAGCAATTAAAATATCTGTCAGGACCCCCCTCAAACCCTTGACTATGGTTTCATGATTTGGCACTCCTCAGAGTATATTTAATTCATTATAATAAAATGTTTATGCTTAAGAATATACTGTGAATATTGCAGCTCTAGGAAATCTATTGAATAGTCAAAGTTGCAAACTATTTTACAAGTGTGATATACATTATATTAAATTAGATGCCAACCAGTAACCACCTAAACATTCACAGTAAAGATAGTAATCAATATTTCTCACTGCTGTCAAGGCAACCTTCTCACCTTTTAATAGCAAGAATGGAAATCCATTCTTACTAATGGTCCATTAAATATATATGGACACTTAAAGATTGCAACTTGACTACAGAGTATGAAATATTGATACAGTGAAGTTTAAATAAACCTCTTTAAACATGAAATAAACATGTCCATGTAATGCAGACTAATAAATAGTCAATTATAACATTACAAACTGCAATACTTTTAAATTACTCATGTATTATTTAAATAATAAGTGAAATAATGCTTAAAGCTATTTGGAATAATTAGTAACCATTAGAAATCATCAGTAACCACATAAATATTCACAATAAGAATAGTAATCAATATTTCTAACTGCTGTTAAGGCAACCTTTTCACTTCTTAATAGCAAGAGTGGAAATCCATTCTTACTAATGGTCCATTGAATATATATGGACACAAAGATTGCAACTTGACTACAAAGTATGAAATGCATAAAAAAAGTGATTTTATAACTTATTATTGTAGTGTGTTCAAATGATATCTTTAAAATGAAGTTAGCAATAATGTAGTTTTTTTCAGATGCAAGTAATATTTTATATCTAAAAGCTGTTAAAGATAATTACACAATGTGAAAGGTAAAAAGTGAATGATTATTTAAAAAAGATGACAAAGTAGTTCTAGTGATTAAAGCTTGTGGGAAATTATGTCTGAAAACACTTCATTTAATTTATAAGACATTCAAGAAATTAACATTTCCAAAAAATAAAACAATGTGCTTTATATGTTTTTAAGATAATTAAAAAGTTGATTGACACCCAATGAAGAGAACAGATAGGATCTACATCTGAAGTTTAACACATTAAAACAGGCAAAACTCTCTATACATATTGCCACTCAGTGCAAGCCAGAGTAATCAATGGATGCCAGAAGGCTTGTACGTAAAATCCCCATCTTGTGCCTACTCATCCAATATCCACAGACTAGTTTCTGGCTGTGGCCTTCATCAGTGAGGAGCCTTGGATCTGAGAGCACTGAGTGGCAATACATATAGAGAGTTTTGCCTGTTTTAATGTTATGAGCAAGCATAAGAAATGGTGATCATGTGATGTTTATTGGCTTAACTTTAACACATCTTCATAATGAAGTTTTTTCATTGACTTATGATTAATCATCACCTTTATGATAAATAGAATATGTGTATTGATGACCCTGATAGCTAGTAGAGGAGTACTAGGGTTATTGGCAGGATTATCCAAGTTGAGAGACTTTTGAGATTAAAATGAAAATAAGAGATATTATGAAAGTAGGAAACTTTACTGAATAAAAATAATATTAATCTCAGAAAGAGATAGTCATGGAAATGCATGAAATGCCTTTAGTGACCATAATGCTTTCAAAATGAAACTGATGCCAAAGTTGCCTTTTTATTGAATGAATTTTATTTTAATTTAGAAACTTTGCTTGTTTGCTTAGGATCCATATTGTACTTGGATTTTTAACATACTTCTCAGAATTTTTTGAAATATGGTATAAATGTTAAAAATTGCTGACAGCACAATATGTCAATGATATTTCAGGGTCATTCCTTTATTTGCATAGTGTGATGATGTTGAATAATCAAATTTCAAACATGTTAAGAGTTCAGCAAATAACAGTGATGTCCACTAGAGGGCAATATATATTTTTTCAAAAGAAAAAAAAATTCAAATGAAAAGCATTTACAGTAAATCCAAATAGAAATAAAAGGAAATCTTAATTTCTCTTAGTTTTAAAAGTTGTTTTAAATTTTTATTTCTCATGATTATAAAAGTTTGTTTTTTAAAAAACACTTTTTTTTTTATAAACAAAATAATATTGGAATCCATTTGCAATGCACAATTTTTTTTCAAATAATATACAAACTGTAATATGGCTTTTAGTTTTAATTTTAATTGGAATAATTATGAAAAAGATCCAAATACCAAAAAGTTAAAAGTAATATTTTGTATCAATTGCAAAGCAAAATACATAATTGACCCCAAAAGTAGCTGAATGCTGGTTACTTTTGATATAATAGTATTAATAATGATGATATTTTTAAAAAAAGGATAGACAAATAAATTTTTTAAAAAAAGGTAAAAGATTTATTTTAGTTCACTGATTTAAAATTTGCTTGTATTGTCTCTAAATTTAACATTCAGAGTTCAAAGTTTAAAATTTAATTTTCAAATCTGAAATTAAAATATAAGTAGTTAAGGCTTTACTTCATTAGCATTTGAAATCAATTAATATATATATATGTGCTCTGCGTACAGATAATGAAGCTATTATACCTAAGTAAAATTATCAAAAGTTACCGCCAAGCGCTTTCAGGACAGTTTATAGTCCCATATTCATGGCTACTTGTGAATGTGGGACTATACCCCGAATATGGGACTATAAACTGTCCTGAAAGCGCTTGGCGGTAACTTTTGATAATTTTACTTACGTATAATAGCTTCATTATTTGTGCGCAGAGCACATATATATATATATAAGTAGATAAAAAAAGATACAAATTTTAATTTGTTGAAAATGTCAAGATTATATATAAAAGATTCTTGAGTTGTAATAAATATTTTTTGTTATTGTAATTAATAAAACGAATTAAAAAAAATGACGAGAAAAGCAATAAAATAATTTTTTTAGGGCAACTGACAGTTCAAGTTAAAGTGTAAATAAATTCTTTTTAAAAGCTTGGCTTTCTCCTGCATTCTTTTGTTTGCTTAGCTACCATCAATAGCTGCTTGTAAAAACTTCGTTTTATTTCATTTAGCAGCCAAGTTATGATCAAAAATCAATATTGTGAAATAATCATGATGATGCATGACTAAATTCATAGTGTGTGATCATTTATTCTGGGCATGATGTAATCTTAATTATCTATCTATTCAAAGCTATGTGATCCGACCTGAACTGTCATTTCTTGAGTTGTGTTTAATCTATCTTAAAATGATGCCTGCACCTATACACGTGAAAACAAGGTCCTCTCTTATAGAATATATCTTTATAGAGATGAAGCAATATGACCTAAATTCTTTAAAAATGTAAAGCAGCTAAAGAAGTTGAAAAATTGTAATATTTCTAAACCGTCAAGAATGGATTCCATAGCAGCTAAAATACCGGAATAGACTTCATAATATAAAACACACCATATGAATGAAAATGAAAAGAAATTGATAAATGTTAAGCTTAACAAAAAGGATTTATAACCAGAAACTTGTAGGTCAGAAACATAATAGACAAAACTCTCTCCATACAGTAGTGACACTCAAAGCAAGACAGAGTAATCAATGGATGCCAGAAGGCTTGTGCATAAAATCCCTATCTAGTGCCTACTCATCCAATATCGCCAAACTAGTTTCTTGTTTGTGGCCTTTGTCAGTGAGAAGCCTTGGATCTGAGAGCTCTGCACCTAGATCTTAGAATCTAATGCAACCCTCCAGCAACCACCTTTTATCTCTACATAACTACAAAACTATGAGAATAAAATTAAAAACACACAAATATTTTCAATCTACTCAATAGCTTATATAGTCATATGGTCTGAACTCACTTCAGCACCCATACATTTTATTCTCATAGATTTGTAGTTATGTAGAGATAAAAGAATGGCTGCTGGAGGGTTGCATTAGATCCTAAGATCTAGGTGGAGTGCTCTCAGATCCAAGGTTCCACACTGATGAAGGCCACAAGCCAGAAACTAGTTTGGGAATATTGGATGAGTAGGCACTATATAGGGATTTTATGTACAAGCCTTCTGGCATTCATTTATTACTCTGTCTTGCTTTGAGTGGCACTACTGTATGGAGAGAGTTTTGCCTATTTTAACAACAGTTATGAGCATGCATGGGAGATAGAGATCATATTGAAACATAATTTATTTATGTATTTTATTATTTATTTACATTTTATAATTTAAAGCAATAATGCCTTAATGTTTTGAATATCTTAATGTACTGTATAGCACTAAGTGTATTAAAATAATATAAGCCAGTTTAATCAATGAATATTATTGCATAATAAATATCTTTTTGCTATTTATTAATCTAGCATCCCATCTCTCTTCTCATAAATTCTTATCATTCAAATATTAATTAATTATACTGTATGTGAATGAATTGCTTGTATTAATATTATTTGATTAAAATAATAAACTAATTTTACAGTAGATCATGAGATAAGATTTCGTACTTTATCAAATTAGTCATGTTATGGTTTAATAATGCTGATGGGGTAGAATATCCTGCATGGAATTCCCGCACTGGTTTAAATTTAACACAAAATTCTTAATCCATAGAGGATCTAATTTCCTTTCAGTTAATTATGAGTGGTTTAATGATCTGGAAAGATGGCCATTGTCTATAATATTTTTATGAATATAGCTAAATCTAACCATTAGTATAATTTATGAACACTTCTATCTTGTACTATTTTTTGAAAATATTTGGATCTAAGTGTGAAAATTACAAAATATCTTTGTAGTATTAAATATTAATGTTGAAAAAAACATTGATGTTGAAATTCATAGAATAATTACAATTGGCATTTATCACGAATGCTTTCATTCCCAAATTCTCAGGATCATTATATATGTCATATGCTACATGACCTATATAGCTTGCATTTACAAATATGTTATATAAAGAACATGCCAATAGCTCTAAACAAGATTATTATTATTATTTTTATAATAAATGCTACAAGAAAAAGCATTTAAACCATCTTTATCTAGAATTCTCCTCATCCCCAGATCGGTTTCAAGCTATGACTCTCTTCAGTGAGGAGCTAAAATACCAGATTCAAAAAACTAACTCAAACTAAGCATTTATCTAAAAATTAACTATTAAGAAAAAGATCTGAAATTTTTAAACATCTACAAGTCTCTAAATTCAGCTCTCCAACTGAAATAATCATATGGGTCTGAACTTAATTCAGATACAGCATACTAAGCCCATTAATATATGGTACATCTGAATTAAGTTCAGACCCATATGATTATTTCAGTTGGAGAGCTGAATTTAAAGATTTGTAGATGTCTAAAATTTTCAGATCTTCTTCTTAAGAGTTAACTTTTAGATAAATGCTTAGCTTGAGTTAGCTTTTTGAATCTAGTGTCCTAGATTTTTACTGAAAAGAGCCATAACTCGAAACTGGTCTGGGGATGGAGACAATCCTAGATGAAGATGATTTAAAGCTTCCTCTGGTAGCATTTATCATAAAAATAAAAAATAAAACAAATAAGCTTGTTTAGAGTTTTAGCAGGTTTTTTATATATATCCATAAAATATTTTATTATAAACACTTTTATGCTTTCTTCAACAATTTAAAATAAAAATGTGGTGTGTCCTGAATTAATTAACTTGTGTGGCGTCCTGAATTAAATAACTTATGTTCATCCCAGACTTTTATTTCAAGATAAATACTTGTTTTTCCAAAACCAAGACTGGGTCTTATATTAAGTTTTGCTCCAAAAGATGCATTAGGGCTTATTCTCAGAACATATCTTATTTTTTTCATGCACAACAATCTACATTTCTTTACATATTCATCTACAAAAATCTATATTTATTCAACTACTAATGTAGAAATTTTTGCCTTGATTCAAATATAGTCACCATCTTCTTCTGGAGAATCATCATAAAGCTACAAAACACAAATTTCTGCCTGAATTTTTGTGAATTTAGTAACTGTAGAATCACTGTCACTAATCTTTCATATTCAGCAATAAAACTGTCCTTAAATGAGCACTTCTTGCATTGGCAACATAGCTGTCAGTAATTTTATCCCATGAATTCTTCATCCAAGTTATGGCTTCTTGCAGGATATGATTCACACGGTTTCCATCCTGACTTTTCTTCATCTTATTTTTAATATAGTCAATGATTTCTTTGCATAAATGTTCTTTGAATGGCTTATTTATTGCAATGTCAAGAGTCTGGAGATAGGCAGTCATTCCTGCAAGAATCATTATTTGATCGATTCTTTTTTGTGCTAAGAAGTTTTACATGTCTTTAACATGGTGCATGCGGTGGAATCCCTAACTATTAGACTCTTTGGCCACCTCTCAAAAAAGTGGTAGCATTAAGTTGACAAACTTTCTTACAGTTGTCTATGTACACCTGGTTTTTTCAGTTTCAAGAACATAAATGCCTGAAGCATGTTCAACCATATTTCTTGCCCTTATTGTTGATTAAAGATGGGGTTTTCTTTCCAATCAGATGAAATTGTCAAAATACAGGTAACACATCTACTTTCATGACCAATGGTGGAAACAGAGATTAAAAAGCCATCTCTTTAATCAATTGTTGTTTGAGCTCTTTGGCCCTTTAAATACTGCAATGTTTTTCTATGGCAATCATGATGAAGAATTGGTATTTAGAAAGATCAATGCCATCAACAAAAGACTTGAATTTAAACATATGTTTAAAAACTTTAGAATCTTCTAGCTTGAAAAGTGTTGCCAATCTTTTTAGAGATAGTTCATGTTATTGAAAAAGACCATGGGTTCAGTGTTGTGATGCTTTCAATTATTCTGGGGATATGTCTTGATTATAGTGTCATTACAAAAGCAAATGCTTGAATAGCAGTACTGTGAGCTATCAAAGCCCTTGCTCTTCTGCCAGCAATCCATTCACAGATGATGTCTTCCAACTCAGGAAATTATGGTAACCAAATTGATCAACACTTGCATTTCTTAGTATTTCCCTCATCCATTTGTTGACTGAAGTGTTCATATTCTGCTCACCATCTTTTCTTTTCAGATAACTGTAAGATTCTAGACCCAGGAATCCTCCACAACTCATTTTATTTGGAGATCAAAATATTCCTTTAAATCTATTATGGTTCCTATTAAATCAAGTATTAAGGTAATTGAAGAACTATGAGATGCATGATGAAAAATTACATGCAAAAAAATTTTGAAATTGTTTATTTCGCATGAGTATATTATGGTAAGTATATCTGTTATAACACATGACATAAAAATCCCAATTGTGGTTAAAAAAAAACATTTATTTCTACTTTTTAGTGTGCAGTAAATAAAAGCACTTCTTATAAAATATTTATTATATATTATTTAATTCATGTTAACCTGTATTTATTAATACCATTAAATACCTCCTAAAAAATCAGATGCTGAACCTTAACTCCATAACTTCCATCAATGTTCATTCAGGATGATTTTTCTCTCAAAGATCGTTAATCACTTTCTTTTGTTTATAAATTCTATTTTAATTTCTGCAGCACTTTATAACAGCTTTCCAACATTTTTCTGCCTATAAGAATATGTCCAATTTATTTTGTTTTGCGGATAAATATATGCAAAAACATATGTAAGATAAGCTTAAAATCTGTGAAGTTAGCCATTTTTGCCCAGTACACTTATGACTAAGTTATATTAGTCGTAGCCATGACAACTGACAGAGGGGAAAAGAATACAGGGTTTATTAAAGAAACGTAAATAGGTGATTAGCATAATTGAATGGCTAATTATTTATTTAAGTAGATCATTTTTTTTTTTTTCTCAAATGTCATAGCATCCATTTAAGTAGATCATTTTTTAGAAAGGGAAACGCAATTAACAAAAACGACTCCTGTGTCCCTCTTTCTAAAAAATAACCTACTTAAGAAAATAATTAGACCTTCAATTATGCTAATCACCTATTTACGTTTCTTTAATAAACCCTGTATTCTTTCCCCCTCTGTCAGTTGTCATGGCTACGACTAATATAACTTAGTCATAAGTGTACTGGACAAAAATGGCTAACTTCACAGATTTTAAGCTTATCTCGTATACGTTTTTGCATATATTTATCCGCATTATATTTCCTCGAGATACTGCGTATCAACACTTTCGGTGTTAAGTTTGTATTGTTTTCTAATTCATAATTTATTAAATAAACATTTATTTTCAATTTACTCTTCAATATTGCGAATTCTCCGAACTTTTTTACATTTCTTTTTTCAACTGAATGTTTTTAATTTTTCTAGTCTAATATTTTAATAAGAGAGCTTATAAACAAATCATGGCTTAGCAAATATGGAACACTAATAATGTTCACTAATTCACAAATTAAATTCTCTAAGAATCAATTGAATAGACTCAAAAAATAATACTCACTTTCTGGTATTAATGCCAATTTAGTAGTCATTTTTATCTACAAACAGATTGCCATTCTATAAAAAAGGGCATTGAATAAATAGTACATTTTTTATATCAATGCATGTCTATTCATCATTTTTTCTCTGACAAATAGATTGGCATTGATCTAAAAAATGGGTGTCCATTGTTTTCAAATAATTCTTTAGCAATCTGATTTGTGAATTATCTAACGTTTTCAGATTCATTTGAATGTTATATTATTTTTTAGAAAGGAAATTGGGAACTAAGACCTTTTGATAATGCTTGTTTATTATTATGATTCGGAACAAGGTGAATTGCAGATGACAGAGTTCACAATCCATGATTATGCCAGCTAGTTAGGAATCAATAAATGCTAAATAGTAGATCCTATCAGTACTATTCCATCCAATATCCCTAGTCTTCAGAAATATTACCAAATTTACCATTTGCTGTAATATCTTATATAAATGCAATTTATCCAATACTAAAAATCTTTTATTGTACCTATAGGTATACACAATATTATATTTCAACTGTCCTGCAGTCTTCTTCAGATCCACTTTGTACCTATATGTATACACAATCTTACAGCCAAAATATAAGATTGTGTATGCATATGGGTACAATAAATGGTTTTTGTTAAAAAGTATTCAAAGTATTGAATAAATTGTAATATGCCTAGATTCTATCTTATAGCTCTGTAACTATTTCTTACAAACTCCAAAAAATTGTATTTTATCATTTCTTTCTATCTTTTTAACAGAATTTTATTGTTTCAATATTTAGGAGCTACATTACATTATAATCTTCAATATACCTTCATCATGACTTCTAAATCATATATAAAAGGTATGTATATTTACATGAACATAGATATAATCCAAATGTAACCAGGGGTAAAATAACAATAATGCTTAAATTAATAACTCCAAACAAAGTTTAACATTATAGCCATTCAAAACGCCAATGCAATTTACTAAGTTTTGATGTCACATTAAAATGACCAATTATAAACATTCCAGTAAAATTCAGTCATTGTTTACAATACCAGTATTTAGCAGTCTGACAATGTAATGCTGTCATCCTAATAAAATGTGCAAACCTCAATTACTTTAAATGACTGAGGAGCCTGAAATTCTGTGTTCCAATCCCCATTTATTACATTGAGCTTAAGTATATGCACTAGTATTTAAATATTATAAATTCAGCCTATATTCTTCCCATCTCGCATTCAGTGTATTTAAATGGGAATATTAAGGTCATATGGATGAGGAGTCAGAATGACTTAAGATCAACATGGGTATGACAACAATTTTGGCATCAATAAGGATGTTGAGCATTCCATCATCAGATTTTCAATGATATGGATGGCTGAAGAGTTGGAAAGTAGAGAGAATTGAAGCCTGTACATTAAAGTTTGTAGATTGGATATCTTAATACAAACCAAGCACTGATTATATATGTATGTGGGAGATGATGATCTGGACCAGCTGATGAGTGCTGGTTCAGCTTTAAATACATAAACTGGAGAGCGTATATGTTTTTCACATTATCATGTATGTGGTTTCATGTATTGATTATGTTAGATGGAGTGGATGATTGAAGAAAGCTTGGAAGTCAATATTCATATTCCCTTTAGTTACATCTAGCTTAAGTGTATACACTATACTTGTATTTAAATATTACAAATTTAAAACTGCATAGATTTTACACTGATCCCTTTAGATAACTTATCATATAGTTTTTTTGTTTAAAGTCTGTGTGGTCTTGAGTTTGGTATTTAAGACTGGAATTTGCACATGCTTCATTCACAAACAGCGGAAGAAAAATGATTGTAAGGTCAAAAAAAGTCATACTGGATAATTTATGTTTGGTTACGTAAACGAGATATCAAAGCTTATAGGTGTAGTGCTGTGATTTGATTGGCTTCATTTGGTGTAATCAATAGATAAGTATAAAAATGTATATGTATGTATATATATATTGTAAGGATCAATTTAAGTATATTTAAATTTATTTTTAATTGACTCATGTGCCATCTGACTTCAAATACTATGAACTAGATGGGTAAAAATATTTATATATATATATTTAAATAAGATTTGAAAATATTTTCTTTATTATGTGATGATGATGACTGCCGCAGACACATTGTTTGCAATATCTATCTAGATCATGTAGAATGTAAGTAATCCCTGACGAAATGAACATGGTGTAAATATGCAGACCAGACAACATTACGTATAAAAAAGTTTACACACTATTTAAACAAATAACAAATCAATAGTTTACTTACAGAGTATCGTAATTGTCAGACAAAATATAATTTTCTTTTCCAAAACATGCTTACATAACAGACAATATCTTAACTACTCTTTCTTATTGTATTGCCAAATGTATATCATATAATACTAAATCATCCATGCACTTTACTACTGTTACACACTACTTTATTTACCACACTCTTTTACAGTTTATAGTTTCGATTGCCCCAGCAATCTTCTTCAGTTAGGAGATAGAAAAATTCTGATGAAGATTGTTGGGGCAATAAAAACTGCAAAAGAGGGTGTTAAATAAAGCATTGTGTAACAGTCGTAAAGTGCACAGATGATTTAGTATTATATGGTAGACAATAGCTTAATAAATTTGTAAAAACTGCATTAATAAGCTTTTTCTCACTTATTTTTTCCAACTTTTAGTTCATATAACCAGGTGAAAAACAATAATAGTGACAGTATCCAAGGCTTATTTTGATTAATTTTAATACATTAATTTTAAACTACTAACCAAATTATATGATTCCTGCCTTTAATACACTCTGGATATAATATTACATATGGCTGACCCTCACAAATACAATACATTTATCTATATCATTAGCTTAATAGCCCAGATATACATGTCTAACTAATATGAAAAAATCAATACATTTTTTTTTTACAATGATAAATTCTAGAAACTGGCCATTTTAAGTCTGAATTTTGATTTCACAATACACATTCTAATTATGGAGATGTTCTTTTAAAACCAATCTCAAATTTAATAGTAGCACTATTTAATTAACTGTGGTGGCTCTTTGGATCCAACTCAATTTATTAGAGGAAACTATGAATAACTTCTCTGGATATTATATATTAAGTATTCCACAATGGTCTAACAACTACATGTATATAATAATTTCTAACATACGTAGATTCAAATTCATGATAATTAATATAAGGGTTTATTTATGTACAAATTGATTCAATTGAATTTATCCAAGAGGTCATCGCAGTCACCTTGCAAGCAAGTAGTTGGTTGCAGATGGTTGTGGGTTCACATCCCGGCCGATGCTATGACATGAGAAAAAAAATAAACCTTTAAATTAAACTATTAATAACTATATTACACTAATATTATAACACTTGGCCAATTCCCTTTACATATTTTATAAGTGCAAGCACTTTGCATGTTTAAAGAGGATATTACATTCTCATTACATGCAACTTTACATATGTACTGATAACTTCATATTATTAAAAATATTTTTTTTTTTACTGATACTCATTGAAAAAATTAAAAAACTGAAGTGGAGTTGGGCTGGACATATTTCTAGAAGAGATGATAATAGATTGACAATTGAAATCTTAAACTGGATTCCAAGATATTGTAAAGACCCAGAAAGAGCCACATGTGAGATGGATGGACAAAATAAGAAAGTGTGCAGGGGTGATGTGGAGAAGAAAAGCTAAAGATTGGAGAAGATGGACTGAACTTGGAGAGACCATCCTGCTTTGGACTGATAATGGTTGATGATGATATAGTAAAGACAAGTTGAAGTGAATTTTTTTCATAGATTTTTTTTTAATTTCAGCTACGGTAAAATTTAGCTTGAGTATTTATAGCTGCTTAGCTTCTTTTAATGTTTTCTATCTTAATACTTCTTTCTTCCACAACAATTTTGTTGGAATCAGAATGCTTTGATAAATAGTGCCACTTAATATTGTATTCTCTATTAACTGAAATACTTCCCAAAATATATCAGACATTTTACTATTTCATTCCTTTGAAATGTGATTTTCTGTATCAATTTTTTTCATCTTATTAAGCTAAATTATTCTAATAAATAAAAATAAATGCAAAGTAATAAAACAAAGTAAAATTTGAGTTTTATTTTTGCTCTCATACATGGATCATATGAAGTTATATTGTCCTGATAAAGTTAATCATAGATGATGATGAAATGTTTAGATGTTTTAATGTACAGAATTTTATAAGCTACTAGGCCCATGAAAAAAAATTAACAGATTTAGATTATAGATAATAAATATTCTGTTAAAGCAATGTAAGTTTGCAAAAAAATAATTTTAAAAACAACTCATATATTATTAAATAATAATCATTAATTGTAAATTAAGGTGTTGTGATAGTACGTTTTTTAAACAAACAAAAAGCATAGTATTTTAATTGTTTTCTAATAGAGTTATTACTTCTTGGAACAACCATAAATTTTTGATGAAGCTGTTATATAAATTGTTGATATTATTAATCTGCTAATAATATAATTTAGACTTCATTTTCTAGCTTCATCGTAAAAAATAAATTTTTCTAGCAGCTGATAAGAAAAGTTTCAACTTTCTATTTTTATAACAATACTGTATAATAAAGACATTTAACCTTAAGACAATTTAAAATAAAAATCTTTAGAAATATCAGATAAAAATGTTAATCTTAATAAATCTGTAACAAAATATATATATTTAGCAAAAAAAATGGCTTCTAGAATGATGAAAATCTTCACAAAAGGGGTACAATTTAACAAAGATTTACTTTAAAAACTTTTCACATACTTTACTTGTTATGTAAAAAACATGGCTTTTAAAATAAATGCTATACCTATATACATAAAACCAGTTCTTACTTGAGAATTTCAAACTTGTATTAATAGAAAAGTAATACAGATTTTTAGACCATTCAACAAAGTATAGAGAGATGAATATGAAAAGTAACAAGAAAAGAGATTGAAAATAAAATGCATGGGTGAAAAAACAATATTACTCGCTCCATTGAAAAAATTAAGAGACTGAAATACATTTGGTTTGGACATATCTCTAGAAGAGATGATCATAAGTAGATAGGTCAGGTTTTAAATTATATCCCAAGAGATGGTGAAAGACCTAAAAGAAAAACCATATTTGAGATAGATGAATAAAATAAGAAAGTTGCTGGTATGCTGTGAAGAAAAGAGGCTAGAAATTGGAGAAAGTAGATTAAACTTGGTGAGCTCTTCATTATATATTGGATCAGAAATGGAAAATGATGATGAAATAATCAAATCTTTTAGATTTTGCACAAATTTCTCTGAAGATTATTATAAATCCCGAGCTGCTGTCTTTGTGAAAAATGTCCCAGACGGATTTTTATTATTATACATGTATTTCATGCAACAAATGCCAAATTATCCATAAAGAGCATGACAGCCATACTTGTTTATTAATTAAACAAAATAATAATGCTTAAGGCTAAATGAGTTTGTAAGTAATCATTAAAAACCAGTCAATACTTAGATAATCCCAATATCAATAACAATCAACAAATTCAAACTGTTGTCAAGGCAACCTTCTTTTAACAATCAAGTTGGAGTAAAGAGAGATTCCACTTTTATTGTTAAAAGATTGCATTGACAATAGTTTGAATTTGTTGATTGTTATTAATATTGGGATTATTCAAGTGTTGATTGGTTTTTAACGATTGTTTATTAATACGTATTAATAATGACCAAGTTGATTTTGAAGCTTGAATGCTTTAACATCAATTATTATGTATAAAGATAAAAATAAAAATAAAATCTGTAAATAACAAAACACACTTATCAATGTATGAGGTGTAGTAAATGTAAATGTAAAAAGAAATCTTAATACCACAATTCCAGAATATGTTCAGTTGCAAATTGGTAACATAAGCTTAATTAATTATTCTTTTCCTAGCATTTGATAAATTATATACAATGATTTTCTGAGGACAAAATCATGCCCATCATGACAAAAAATTAACTGAATTATGTTAAAAACTAGATTTATATTTTTATTTTGAAAGATGACTGCTTAATTCTATAAGACAGACTAGCTTTAGTTTCTCCATAAAAATATATGCACTATCATATAAAGTAATGTAAGGATTTCTCTTTAGAAAAAACAATAATATTCTGGGACAGATTAAATACTCAGAGATCTATTAACTCTTAAAGTCTGAATGTTCAGCAACCTAATTAGTGCCCAAGTTTAGCTGCCTCTATTTATGAACATAAGATTAACATTTACATTTCAAATCAGTGTTAAACCACTTGGCACAATCATAAATAAGCTTAAACAACACATGCTATTCACAGAACAAGATTTCAAAACCAAACTCAATATATGGGATGCTTATAGACTGATTAACCCACAATTAAGATCTGGCCTAGGAATACTTGACATAACCAAGCAAAAAATATCCAAACTATTCAAATATTGGGATATGGAAAGCAAGTACTTGAACTTTGCCATCAAAATCAACATGAATGCCATTTCAACAAATCGGTCCCTTAAATTCAAAAGAGGAATCACCAAAATAGACCCCATCTGCCCCTTATGTAGAAAAGAAGAAGAAACATTCAATCATCTTCTTAAAACATGCACGGAGCTCTGGATCTCAAAATAACTCATATATCAAAGCACGAAAATAGATTACTACATCATCACATCCTTAAAAGAAAGTATCAAAACAAAACAATTCATGATCATAAGACTCTCAAGCTTTTTAATATTTGAACTTTGGTCAACTAGATGTCATAAAGTATTTAACCATCCACCTACAGGTGAAAAACGGTACTTCTTAAGCAAGATATCAATGATTAAAAAAAGAGACGAAACCCTAGTATCAGCAAACAAATATAATGACACATGGAGCCTTCTCAAAATGCAGGAATCCGAAACAGATTGACCAGAGAGGAACAAACAAACTAAAGAGCAACAGACCCAATAACCCTGTATACATAGAAATACATATGACAAAGAGAAACGACATAACCCAGCAGAGGAGCTAATTAAAGACTCACACTAGTCCAGACAGCTTAAACTCTTACACATCACTAATGAAGCTTAACCTTTGGTTGACATCATGGCTTAGTAATACATAGTTCATCTATCTAATGAAAATATTTCAGGATCTCCTATTACTCAACTGTAACCTTCTATAGCCTTCGTTTTATACATGGACATCAATCTGTAAGCAGTCTATATCTAAGTATATATGTCACTTGAAATTTATCCTGACTGTAGCTTTTGTAACACCGATGTAACCTTGTTTTCTCGATCAATAAAGTTTACTTTGAAAATAAAAAACCACTTTTAGCTTGGGTGTTTTCTTATACAGCATATAACATCAAACCTCCAAGAGTATAGAGGATTATGTTTTCTTATATTTGGCCATTTATTTTTCCACAAGATTTCAGAGATCGACACGGTTGGATAAAACTTGTTTACAACTTAAAATATATTTCGAAAAACATTTATTGTCTTTAATAAAATTTTGATTTCATCATCCCCCCATACTAAGTGCCCGTGTGGCATGATATAATTTTTACAGATTATTTTAAATAATTTAAAAAATAGCAAACGACTAAAATAACAAGACGCTATATATATATATATATGTGACAGTGTTACGTGGAATATACCTATATATATGCGATCTAAGCAAAATAAAGTATAAAATTGATTTATACTTTAAACTAAATCGCATTTTAAATTATACACGATCTTTTAAATATGTGAAAATTGTTGTGGCAAGTAAATAAAAAGATTATTTAAAAAAAGATGTTGTGTGTAGTCACGCTTTGTCACTGACATATATATATATAAGGGACTGGAACTCAAACTTTCAAGCTCCCTATATCTAGTCAATCTATCTCACACAACTGATACATATGACCATATACATGTTAAAAAGATAAATAATCTCCAGATTATATGTATTTCATGCTGAACCAGTACTCATCAGTGGTTCAGCACAAAATACATATATTGGAGATCATTTATCTTTTTCACATGTATGTGGTCATGTGTCAGTTGTATAAGATAGATTGGATAAATGTAGGGAGCTTGACAGTTCGAGTTCAAGTCTCTTATAATTACATTAAGTTTAGTATTGTCACTGATTATTCGGCAGTTAGAAGCAATTCTCATCACTCTAGCCCTCTATAGTAAGTTTCATTAATCAATAGATATTAAATGATGGTGTTATAATGTCAATATTGCCACACTAGACGTTTCTGGATTAGGATAAAGAGAAAATGGCTACCATTTCATGTGCCATGTATTCATCATTACCCTGTGCATTGTTCAAATGGCAATCCTGAGCATTTTGATATCACATGACTTCTACAGCAACTAACCATTCAACTATTAGTAGAGTTATTGATGAATTATTACTGCCTATTTTGAATATGAGCAAAGTAGCATTTGGTTAATTGAAAAAATCTATTTGGCAAGAGTCTGCAACTATTGACTTAAAATAGTTTAATACTTTGAAGAATTTATAATGATTAGATCCTATATTATTAATTTAAATGTATTCCTTTTAACATCTGATTAAGTTCAATGTCAGGATCACATTTACGTTTGGGCATAATATCTCAGAAATGTTAATAGACTTGCCACCAACTTCCAGTTTTAATGCTATGATTATATCCTTAAGTGTTTTGTGGTTTAACATATCAAAAGTATAGAATTAATATAGTGTTTTCATTGATAACTTGACTGATATAGAGGCCACAATAAATGTGAAGTCTCAAATCTTCTACTTTATCAAAAAACAAAAACAACAAAAACTTTCTAGTGTCTTATTCCTTCTTAATACAAATCATTTTAGCATATTTGTATTAGCAATTCATTATAAATTTTAATGTATAATCTTTTATTCAAATTACTAACATGAATACCCCCCCCCCATTTCCACTAAGAGTTAAAAGTATCAAATATTTTTACTTGCAAATATGGCTACGCCATTTATATTAGTGTTTAAACCCTAATATTTAAACCCTTTCACATATGTGGATAGAAATTATGGATAATCTAATAAATAATTCCTGTTTTAAAAAAAAGGACCTGAAAAAAAATTCAAAGGCCCATCATCTCTCTTAATGATCTCTGTTCTCAGTTGAAGTCTAAAAATGAAACATGAATCGCAATGAATTAACCTAATACTAATTTTTTTTTAGCACACAGCACCAAAAAATAACATAAAAATAATCAAAAGAAGTTTTTTTAATCAGTTAATAAGGGATGGGCAGATTTTCAATCACTTCACAGTCTGAATAAAGCTTGAAAAAATCCTCCCAAAAAATTGTGTTCGAATCACCAGATTGATATTGTATCAATTGCTCTAAATCTAACATTGTTTACATCTAATAATGTTAAAATAACAGAGTATGGTGTCAGACTTCAGAACTGATTCTAGAAACAAATTATTATTATTAAGAATTATTTCAAGCAATGACTAGAAAAAACGTATCTTTGATTCAGAACTTAAATCTACAATGTTGCGCAAAATAAGACTTTTTTGAAAAAAAACACTAACACAATCCACATGTACCTAATTCCAAAAAAACACACACACAAAATGAGAATATAATCATCTCATCTCCAGGACAAAAGATGAAAAGACAATGCTATTACTACTATTATATAAATAAGTTCATTTCATTGAGATAACTCATTAATTCATATAGGGTTACATATGTAAATAAAACCAAAATGCATACATATGCATTCAAGATAATGCTTGGATTAAACATGTGACCTGAATAGATAGTTGTATATTAAAAACATGAAGTGTTTATAATTACATAAAAGTAAAGGTTTAATGATTTAAAATATTTTATGCATATTAAAAAAAACATGGTAAAATAATATGTAATAAATGTTATTTAAAATGTGTGAATGATAACCCGGTCTGAAGAAAGGGTCGCTAGCACTCTTAAGCAAAATAATAATGGTGCCCCCCCCCTCAAAAGTTTTAATGCTTTTATTAAAGATAAAAATAAAAAATTTACTATTACATAATTTAAATACAAATATATTATATATACTGAACATTAGATGTAGTTAGAGGGGGTTTGAACAAAGACTTTCAAGTTCCATTTAACTATCCATTTTATTTTATATAACCAATACACATGATGACATACATGTAAATAGATAAATGACCTTCAATGTAGATATTTCATGCTAAACCAGAATTCATCAGTTAGTCCAGATCATCATCTCCCATACAGATATACAATCAGTGCTCAGTTTATTTTAAGGTAGCACATTTTCAAACTTTAATGGACAGGCTTCAATCTTTTCCACCTCCAACTTTTCAGCCATCCATATGATAGAATGCTCAAAGCCCCTGTTGATGCCAATTTTGTTGTCATACCCATGATGGCTTTAAGTTACTCGGACCCCTCATATAGGGAACCTTAATAAGTCCATTTAAATACCGAGAAGAGTGATTGGCAGAATTCATGCTGAATTTGCAATAATTTAAATACATATACTGAACTTTAGATGCAATTAGAAGGGATTTGAATACAGACTTCCAAGCTCTCTTCAGCTATCCATTCCATCTTATATATCCATCTTATATAAATATAACCAATGGAAGAATTGGAGACTAGAGAAGCCTGTCCATTAAAGTTTGAAGATTTGCTATCTTAAAATAAATTGAGCACTGATTATTTATATGTGTGGGAGGTGATGATCTGGACCTACTGATGAGTGCTAGTTCAGCACAAAATATGTATATTGGAGATTATTTATTTTTTTCACATGTGTGTGGTCATGTGCATTGGCTATATAATTTGGAGTGGATAGCTGAAAAAAGCTTGAAAATCTATGCTCAAATTCCCTCTAATTACATCTAAATTTCAGTATATATAATATATTTGCATTTAAAATATTACAGATTTAGCCTGAATGCTGCCCATTCCTCTTTTGTGTATTTAAGTGGACATATTAAGGTTTTATATATGAGAAGCTGGAGTAATAAAGTTAACATGGGCTTAACAACAATTTTGGTATCAATAAGGAGTTTGAGCATTCCATCATCAGATTTTCAATAATATGGATAGCTGAAGTGTTGGAGGGTGGAGAAGCCTAAAGTCTGTCCATTAAAGTTTGAAGATTTGCTATCTTAATTCAAACTGAGCACTGATATATATATATATATGTGTGTGTGTGTGTGTGTGTAGCAGATGATGATCTGGATTAATTGATGAATGCTGGTTTAGCATAAAATATGTATATTGGATATCATTATATGTGGTCATGTATATCGGTTATATAAGGAGTGAATAACTGAAGAGAGCTTGAAAGTGTGTGTGTTTAAATTTCCTCTAATTAATACATAATTATAAATTACTTTCCAAGCTTTTACAGAACTGAATTTAGATACAACACCATCAGCATTTAGTGTATTGCATATATCATTCTTTGTAGCTATCGTTGACAAATTTACCGACTAATCTTGTATCATTGTCGAACGTAAACAATTTTTTATGATTTTTAACTTCGAGAATGATCTTTCTCCACTAGCAACACTTGTGGAAGAGTCAATAATATTGTTAATGATATGCTCAAATTTGGAAATGAAACGGTCAAATCATTTTCATGAATATAACTTAAAATCCAGTGGATTTTTGAATTGAGATAATTTACTTGAAAATAAGTTCTTAAACAAACATAGTTTTTCATACAATTCCTCTCCCATAAAGGGATAATATAAAGCCATAAAGGCTTTATATTATCACTGTCACATAAATGAATTTGTAGATTGAAACATTCTTTTAAAATTTTATTTAAATCAGCTTCCCAGAGTTTATTTATAGTTGACAAAAGTACTTAATTATATAGGCATTCATTACACAGTCTTTAATGTAACGTCATTAACATTAATTAACAATCTCTTTTCAAAACAACTTACACATATTCATCAATATTAAAATTGTAAAAATATATATAATTTAAATTATATTACCTGTAGAACCTCTTTCTTTTTTTTACTCCTGCTTTTTTCTTGTAAGAACTTTAAGCAACTATATTATATAGTTTATATATAATAAATAACAAGTAAAAACAGATATCTTTTATAATCTAAAGTCTGTTATAATCTAAAGTTCACTTAAAGTCGTTAAGAATGCCAATTATTTTTATCCCAATGAAATCTTTTAGAATGTTTTTTTTTTAAAAAAAAATTATTCAAAACCTTACTTGTTTTAATTATAAAATGACAGAAAATTGAAAAAACCAATTCTTGGTAAAACAAATTCTGACAAAATTTTATGTTTTGAATCAGACCATTAATGTGGTAACTTTAAGAAAATCACAATAAGATGATTTTCTAAGAAATGAAATGTGCTAGTTTCAGCCATTTCTTACTTAATTGTTTAGAGAATAATGCAATTAATTTTGAAGCAGGTATAAAACAAATATCCAATGCATGTGTGTAGGTAATATTTTTTTTAATATTTGCTTTAAGCTGTAGCAGCAAGCATGCACGTAACATTTTAAAACATATTTAAATGAAAATTATACTTTAATAAAATTAAATGTACAAATCATAACGTTAAAACTATATCACAGATATTAAAATAAATTTTTTTGATTTGGCTTCGGAAAAAAATTGTAGTTAACTGAAAGGAGATCATCTGATTTCTGTTGGTGATCTTAAAGAAACCAAGCAAAATAAATTCCTAATATCCATTCTATACATATTTCTCATTGCAGTGTCATTACTATGTGATTATTCATATAATATATGAAAATGGATGGGTTGCTCACCAACATGCATTAGCCAGCATGGTGAGTTTATTCACTTTTTACCTCTGAGTTTAAGATCAAGAAACTCTAGGATCTAGGGTCTTACTTTTCAATTTGCTGAGTTGAGTTTTCTTAAAGGCAGAATGAATGTGTGTGTGAATGAATGTGTGTGTGAGTGATTTTTTTATTTTATTTACCGTTCTCATAATAATTGAAATTTTATTTCAGACTTAAAATAACTTTACTTAAATATTTTAAAATGGTATTCTTTTATATTTAAAGATATCACATTTATTTATTGCATTAAAAGTTTGTCACTATTTAGCTTTACCATTATGTATACTCTAATGTAAATATTGTTTTAATTGATTATATTTTAACTAATTTATCCATATATATATACAATATTATGCATTTTATTAGCATATTGCCCTTTGTGTGTGTGTTTTTTTAAAATTAAACGAAAATTGCTGAAAGAATTTCAAAAAATATGAGAAGTCATCTTGGATTTTTTTTTTTTTTTTAATTTTGTTGGATACATTATTTTACAAATACCAAATAACCATTACAATATATATATATTGTAATAACCATTACTATATATATATATTATACCGGGTTCGAATATGCGTCCTCGAAATACCTGCCTCTTAGGCAGAGAAGAACGTACTCGGAGAGTATGTATGCCCAAACGATAGCTATAAAGTATATAACTAGCGTTACATTTCCAGGACATAACTTCTTCTCGACTGTTGAGTTCAACACCAAGTTCAAAGTACTTTTTTTGTTTCATGTAGACACGGGAGCCAGCTATCTATTCAAGGATGAATAAATAAAGCACTTTGGACAATGGCCACTAACTCAACGCCTACGCATCCACGACTAGCTCAGTTGTTTGTAGTCACTAATAGATTATACATAATTAGTGGTTAAAAGAATTGATAAAAGAATTGTAAAAGGAATTTATAAAAGAAATTGATAAAAAGAATTGACCGACAAATAGAGTTTAATTTTAAATACAATTTATTAACTAACATTAATTTACTAAATTTAAACATCTTTATAATTTAATATAATACACACACATTTTAAATTAACATTTCTAAACTAGTTTAAATATTCTTGTAGATTTTAATAATAGACACTGGTATTTATCTAATTTAACTAATAACACTGATATAATGATCACGCACATATTAACTCATATAGCATTCATAAATATAGTAATAAAGCATTAATAGCATTTGAAACTTAAACACACATATCAATAGTTCATTTTACATATGATATAGAGTTCATATAATTAGACTCTTGGAGGATTCGCATGAATTAATGCAATGCAATGGCTATTACAGTATAAACGAAATAAGCAAATGTTTTACCTAGGATTTTGAATGTAGACGTAGAATTTTGTTCTCTTTGGTGGCTGCTTTTGGTGAGAATATTTCCATTATGAATGCTTCCAGCCAGCTGGGACGTTTCCTTAATGAGTTTCATTATTCTTCATGATCATTATTATTGAAGACAATTAGATATTGACAGAGATTTCCAAGTTGTTAAGCTGACATTATTTCATGGGCAGATCTTGCTGTTTTCATCGGACATCAGGCTGTGGAGAGGCATGTGTTTCCCAAACTGCTCAGCACCGCATTTTGTTTCTAGATACAATTAACTTAATTTGTGAACTGAACTGCTTATCCGATAAAATTTTATTATTTATACCTGCGACGTGTTGTCCTTGTAATATCTTCCGGCAAAAATCTGTTGTCGAAATTCCAGTGATAATCCTTTGACAACGTGTTTTGGAAGATTTCTTAATTAGTAATAGCCATGTAGAAGTGTTGTTTTATATTAATATTTAATTAATAGCCATTGCCATGTTTTTTTTTAATGATAATCTTCTTTAACTTTCATTTATTTATAATAACATTTATTACGCATACATTTATTGTATTATTGACAATCGCACATATATACGCACATATATTACTAGTTTTAAGATTACTTTTCTTTAATTTGAATGAAAAGAGATTTGTATTTCTTAAACTTTAAATTATTTATATTTTACGAATACTAATAAGAAAACTCTTTACTTCCTTTTTATAAAACCTTTAGTTTAACTTTTCTAATGAAACACCCCTCTCCCCTTCTGATTAATTAATTGTAACTTTTTATTTCAAAAACTAACGATGAAAAACTATTTGATTCGTATCTTTTTCGAAAACAAACTGTAATAAACTCTTAAACTTTTAATTTTACTTTTGACAGCAAACTAATTTTGTTTACTTAAAGAAACCATTTAGATTTTATGACTTCTTTATTATTTAATAATTTTTTAGGAAAAATCATCATGTGCCAATTTCAATATATATATATAGTAACAGGATGGTCTTTTCATGGTATGCACAAAAGTGAGTGGGTCCCTCATGATAAGTAAAAGAGTGTATCTTTAGTGTCTACTTTCATGCATATCTTCTTACATTAAACTCATATCTAAAAGAGAAAAGAGTAATATTTAAATAACTACGAAATAAAATTACTATCTAACACTGTGCTAAGAAAATTAATTGATCATTACATAGTTTAACATCTAATATTAGATGAAGTAAATTATAATATTTGATGTATTAATAATATTATTAAAAGAAATAGATGTAAAGTGAATGATTTAATATCTATTCACACTCTCATTCCATGATTGGCCTAAATAAGTATATTTAGGTTTGAATAGAAGATGGTTGATCTTATTTTTTCAAAGTCTTTATCTTGTGGCTGGAATGAGATTATAATTGCATTTGATATCACTGATTTAATATTATATATATGGCATAAGTGAGAAGGAATTATTACTTTTTAAATAAAATTACAATCTACACTGTGCTAGTAAAATTATTGAGCAATAACATATATTTTGTGACTATTCATATAAAAATTTAGGAACTAAAAATGTTGACATTACCATATTTCTAGTTTTTGAAATGGAATTCACAGATGTTAAAAAATCATTTAAAATCATTTACAATATTTTACAGTTTGTGAAAAGAGCATTTTTTAAAAAAAGTAAATTTTAATTGTAGAATCAGGAGAAATTAAGATTTCATTCTTCATTTATTTTTCTTTCCATATTATATAACTGTAAATACTTTTAAAAGAATATTCAATGAAAGATGTGATGTGATGTACTGTAGCTTCTTCTTAAACAAAGTCAGGAATCTCTCAGCAATTATGCCCAGAGAAACCTGTTAGCCACTTTATTTTCCATTCCCCAGTCTAAGTTTTCCCATATTCTGCTTCATCCCATTTCCACAACATAATCTTTGTCAACTCTATGACCTTTATATCTAAATCCCCCTTATCTTTTCCCAAACCCAGCATAAAAACCAATAATCCACTTTCTGTATAATCACTTTTTTCATATTTATTCTTCCATAAATTCATTATATGTGCCCTTTCTGTTTTCAAGCATTTACATTTAATTAGTAGATGCCTAATATGTTTTATTCTTTCCTTACATAATTTACAGACTAAATCACCCATATTTTTCCATTTAAAAACAATATATCGCCATCTAGTGTGCACCACTCTAAACTTACCAAACTGATATTTTGCGCTGTTTTAATTTGGCAAACTAATATTGTGAGACTGGACAACTGGAAAATATTTCATAACATGTTGCATTGTCATGAATATCTAACACACGTTCAAAATTTGAAGGAAATCAATTCTGCAGAATTACGTTAAAAATCACTTACAATATTTAACCAAAACAAACAAAATTTCTAAATTAAATAAAAGTATTTAAAAACAGTTAAAAGGGTGGACAAAAATAATCAGCTGCCCCTGAAAAAATGTCACATGGTGACTACTACTACATTAGAAAAGAGTTTGTAATAACTATATAAATCAATCTATGAAACACAAACATATCAACATACTGGGTCATTGTTTTGTCTTGTGATGTTATCTTTTAACTTTTTTGGCAGAAAACATTTTTGTCTAAAATATTTTAATAACATTATTTAATCATAGCTTTCCAATGTATTCTATTTTTTGCCACATCACTCCAATAAGAGCAATCAACATTACGATTCTTTAGAATGTTGCAGTCAATATTTCATCTTTAGAATGTCTTTAATAGAGGTTGTTTCTTCATTGAAAACATGTTTCACCACAGAAGTCATGTATTATAATCTGGAAAAAACTAAGCTTATAAAATCCTCAAAATGTGCACTATCCTTATTACAAGAATGTGCACAATAGTTATTTGCCAATCATCGATTTCCAAGACAGTAGAAAAATTATTGGCTCTGGATGAGTCATGTGAAGTGATAATGATTAGAAATCCATGAACTGAAAGAGAAGCTGCCATTTTAATCGCAGGATCTGATGCAGAATAATAGCAGCATAAAAACACTTCTAGGACCACATGATATATCACACTCATTGTGAATATTCTAAGGAAGGGTTCAAGACTGTCTGAAACTTACAGATTTAAGGATTATAAGATTTGTCACCTCCATTGATTCCTGATGTGATCATAATGACTAGAAAAATGTGAGTTTTTTGTAAGTTAACATTACCACACAGACAACATTATAAAAATAAAACTTGTCCATTCTGGTCATTTTGTTAAAAATAAAATATATCCAATAACTCATACTTTTATAAAAATTGATTATCCAGAGCTAATACAGATCAAAGAAATTGATCTTATCATCATCACATTAAAGAATTGACTCATTCTAAAATTTCCAGTTTCTCTCCACTTTCGCCACCATTATTATATGCTGCAAGCATTGAGTTAGTAAATAAGTATGATATATTTATAATTAAATCCATATTTTTGCTATTGTGTATCAAGCAATATTATCATTAATTCCTATAGATTAATATTATATTTACAAAAGCAGATTACCTTTACCCTACTCTAGATCCATCTACTGTAAATTTGATTAACTAATAAACAAATGATGATAAAATGTCATAAAATCCCCATCTTCTGGCAAGTTGCTGACTTTAGTTAATACTAGGATTCAAAGCTGGAATAAAAATATTTTGCTACATCTATTCAATTCCTCTTTTATATTATTTAACCCTAAAATTTCAAACCCAGACTATTTGAGATCCCCGAGCATAATCTTCAATGCATTAGAATTCATTCCACAAAGATTAGTGTAAGATCTTTATCAACTAAGTAAAAATTCTGACACTTTGAATAATCAACAGATTTGCTATTTAAAAGTAATATGTAGGCAGATATCATGTGATGTTTTGTGGGTGGGCAGCAAGAATGGCTGAGCTTGTATTATAGTTGTGTATAATAGATATACAGTTCTGTTACTCTGTTTAAGCTTGAATATAATTGTTATTACTTAAAATCGATGTGCAAACAGATGTCAAATGATGCTTTGTTGGAAGAATAAGCTATACAGCATCAGGAATGCTACCTAGATTGTCTATTAACGATCTGACTATACAAAAAAAAAAATATCACAGTTATTCACCTGGAACTATAGCCCAAAGGGCCTTCTCATAAGTATATTTCTTGCCAAATAAATAATTATTATTTATGTATATAAAACTACGTGTTAATCTATATGAGAGGATGAAATAATAATTAAGATTAATTAAAAGAAAATAGCATTTGTTTTTTTTTCAATAATTATTAAAAAGACCGTGATTTACTCCCCCCCAAGTTTGAGGCGCTAGCTTTGAGTAGCATTTAGAAGCAACGCGTCGTCTGCATACAGCGATTACAACCTCTATCATCCGTGATATTTTGTAGGATTTGGTCTAAATATAAAACAATAGTAATAGTAAAATAATATATATATATAATTTACTAAGTTCAGATCATGATTCTAGTAATATAAGAAATATTTATGTTTTAATTAAAAAAGAATTATTGAAATTTTAAAGATAAACAAATTCGAGTTATTTTCATTCTTAGGAAAAAATTTATATTGAATAGTTTCATCACTAGGTGGCAGTAAAAAAACAACTGAATGTTGCTCATGTATGGCCATACTCCGTAGATCCAATGTGAAATTCCATTACTGCGCGAAAATCGGAACAGATATTTTATTTCCCGCGCCAAAGGATAAAATCTGTAGTATTATCTTACTGTTACTTTATTTCACCGACTATATGCTCAATTCATACGTGTAATGGAGGAAGGGATCGTCCTTCGAAGAATAGTAGCATTTGGAGTTTACTTATCACAGACCTGTAATATTTCAAGATGGTGGCTAGTGTTCCTTTTAACGCTTATCCGAATGGATAACTGTGTTTATGGCGATTATTTCCCTGCGAATGATATAAACGTATTAACTAAGGCGTTTATTAATATCACTTATATAGACCCTGCTACGGGAAAGCCTTACTCCGAAAACAGAGAAATAGGCCAGTATGGAACCAATATCATTGAATCGGCCAGTGGGCTTGTGGTCCATGTTCGGGATAAGGAGAATAGGACGGATGGATGTGTGGATTTAGACCCTAGTATAATACCTAGTGAACCTTGGATAGCGTTAGTTAAACGCGGCAAGTGTTCATTTCACGATAAAATTAGTAATACAGCAATAAAAAACAATGCTTCAGCGGTCGTAGTTTACAATCATAATGCTGATAGCAATAATCGGTTGTCCTTGATGGAGCACGAAGGTGGGTAAAGTGTTAATTTTCTTTAGTCTTTAGATATATAGTGTAATAAAAAAAAATTCAATTAGAAAATGAAGAGTCTTACTGAGTAACTAATCTTGTTCATAAATGATGGAAAGATACTTTTTAGATTACGAAGATTATACTAATTGATTAGAAATTATTTTTTTATTATGTCCTATTACCATTTGAATGGTGTAACCAATACATTGTTTTACTATTTTATCAGGTGACGAAATCGAAAGTATAAATATATGTTTTAAATAAAAAAACATGATCGTATTTTATTAGGAACCACCTTAATCGTTTATTCTAACCGATTATTTATTTATTTATTTTCTTATGTTTGTCCCTGCTAACTGTGTTAGCGTTTTGCATTAAAATTAATCAATTTTTTTAAAGGTCCTTTTAAATGAATTAAGAACAATTTCTATTCTCCGTTTGAATCGGAAAGGTTTATTCTTATTGATATTTTTTTTCTCATTGCACATTATTTTAATGTTGTATACAGTTTTATTTGTTGACAAGTTTTTTTCAAAATATATTCATTTTTGTTTAATTAATATCCATTACATATATAGATTTACTGCTAATCGTATAACTTTTATTTGTTCATTCTGATGCTAAATTTATCTAACTACTGTTAATATATGAATTTTTTCTACAGTACAAGCTTTTTTATACCTGCACTCCAATATGTAAAATATAGGGGGTTTGAACTCAGACTTTCATACGACCCTCAACTATCCACGTTATTTCATACTGCTGACACACTTGATCACACACATGTCGAAAAGATAAATAATCACCAATATGCGTATTATATGTGGAGATGATAATCTGGACCAACTGACGAGTGCTGGTTTAGCACCAAATTCAGTTATTGGTGATTATTTATCTTTTCAACGTGTATGATCAAGTGCGTAAGCAGTATGAGATAGCATGGATAGTTGAGGGTTGTGTGAAAGTTTGAGTTCAAACCCCTTATCTACTGTTGTTGAGTATGTATGTGTGTGTATTAAACTGCCGGACATCGCTTGAAATTTCATTTTCTAAAAGTTAATTTGAGTTCTAACTCTATCTACTGCTTAAGTAATGATGTAAAAATTGATTAAAGTTGTGTTATCCAAAATAAGTTATATTTGATAATTATCTTATTAATATTGCTCTGAAGGTCAAAGTTCATACATTGTAATCCCACAATACTTCTGATGCTTGAAGTTTTTAGGAATTCTCAATCAGTAAATTATTTATTGTTATAAACTTAGCAGTACTAATAATAGTAAATTAATCAATATAATTAACGAAGGTTTCGAAGCAGTAGAGCTGTGCCACAATGCTTGAACTTTGAACTCCTGAGTTTGCCTCTCCACCACTGATAACGATTAATGGTTATTATTTGGTTGTACAATCCTGTTGCGTAGTTTCTTCAACAGCCTTTGGATAAAAAATACCTACACAGTTGCATACTAATGAACTATACGATTTGTGGAATCTAGAACTCCAAATTTCTGCAATGAAACTCAACCTGTCCCAATGGTATTCAAACATCACATAATCTCCTTAGTAAATAAAGTAAATTATGAACTTATTAATATCTTAAAATATTTGTTGAACGGTGCCGTAATAAACAAATATGGGTGTATGTTAAGATTTCTGCCGAAGGCAGGTAGGGAACAATGTAGCAGGATATTATAATGAAACAGAAACATTTGACTACTATGAAGGTCATCTGCCATTGCTAGACAGATTCTTGACATAATTTAGGGTTTCATATTTTGACGAACTTTGAAATGTAGTGGCTGGGAGAAGTGCACTTACCCAACATTAGCCAATTGGTATTACTTCTGAATGCAGATTTTTTGATAAGATGCTTGAGGATTGCTTTATTTAAAATATTAGTTTAAGATAAAATCAGATTACCATTCCCTAGTAGAGAAGCTTGTAATGGAAAATTGAATTTGGTTAGGCTTTAACTTGTAACATATTGGCAAAAGGTGTACCGCTTTTTTTATTAAATGGCCATCAGTGAATAATATGTTTATTATTAATATTTTGTTATAAGGGACTGACAAGAGATGGATAAAAACTGTTTTTTATTTTTTTTTAATTGACATTGTTGCTATGGTAATTTTTACAGTTTTCTCTCAGCATTGTATTAATAGATAACATGCTGAATCATTTATTATCAAAATATATACCTGATATCAAATCATAAAAAATTGTATCAGAATTAATAACAACAAATTCATGTGTAAGAAAATAAGCAGCTTTCTGTTCTAGTATTAGCTATGTAAATCTAAATAATCAATGATTACCAGAAGTCATTTAAACCCCCATTCTTAGACTGGTTTCTGAATTTTACCTTTACCAATGAGGCTTGCCTCATGGGTGCAGAGTAAGTAGGAGTGTGATTTTAAATCGTTGATGCATATTTGAATGCTTTTTTTTAATTGTTATTGTTCAAAAATATGTGGGGGGGGGGGGGCAGTTCAAAATCCAGGAATCAAATTACAATAATAATTTTTACTTCATTTAACTCCTGGTGGATACATGTTGTGTTTATTTGTAAATAATAAAATTTCTTGTGATGTTTGTATGTAAGAAAAATATTTTTTGTGTGTGATAAAAGTATTTTAAATTTATTTAAAACATTGACCAAATTGTAAGAAAGAGTTATTTTATGATGAAACTCCAGTTTGAGCTACTGTCAGTCTATAACTAATAAGTGAAAGCAAATAAATAAATGACTTGGGGAGTCAAAAGAAGTATGGTTGACGCTACTGCCTGAGGAATCGAAGGAATCACTGATGATCGTGAATTGTAAGTAATCGTGGAAGTATTTTGCTCAGTTACTCCAGTCTGGTTTTAATTTTAAGGTGTATGGGTGTAAGTGGAATTGTGGGTAATATTTAATATAAATTGATTGTTATCTTGTAATCCTTTACATCTTGAGAAGTCTTTTTGAAGCAGTGAAACCATTGGTTGTGTTTTGGAGTTTGTTTTCTTTGGCTAGTCTGGTTGAGATGCGAATTTGGGGTAATTTTGATTATACAAAGTGTATACACATAATTATTATTAACTTTTGATTATTAAACTGTAATAATTTCTAAAGTAATGTTGACTTTATAATTCTTACCTTGGGATAGATTTGATAAAATTATTTCAAATAGTGGTTTTTAATATCCTTGGGGGTATGGAAATTATCTCATCCAGAAAGAGTGGATGAGATATAGCAGTCTGTATCTTGTAAATCTGCCATGATGAGAAATATTATTAGAGCTATAATGTGATTTGAAACATGGAGTAATAATGGTTTACGATATTTATGAAAAACTTCATTAATATAAATATAACAAAATTTGAGTGTACATATGGAAATATGCTTTACGATACATCAAATGCATAAAAAAAATAGTATCAGTTTTATTTAGCTTAATGCCATTTCAGTGCCAAACAATAGTTATGATTATGGTGCTTGACACCATAACTGGTAGTAATTTTTTATTTTATGCATTGAATACCTTGTAAAGCATATCTGTAATGGTTTATAATTAATTATCTTTATTTGGCCTCGTAATGTGTGTGTTGTAGCACATTTTGTAGAAGATGTTTAAAATATTTATGTTTGATCAGAAATCAAATTGAACTGGAAGTTTGTCAAATAACTGCATTGTTCTGCAGAATTTCATACATCCATATCCTGCAAAATTATCATAGTAATAATTAAACCAGAAGTGATCCCTACAACAACTAATATAATTTTGCAATAGCATTGATTAACATAAGGTGCTTCATAGAAAATATACAAAAAGCTATTTAGTAGATCAGACTAACTCAAAGATATAGTTTTGCCATGTAAGATTTGACCTAAATCAATATCTCTTTTTCTGGATATTCAATGAAGAATATACAATTGAAAAATTATGGCATACCAATGTACTTCTTACCAGGTTCCAAACAAATGTCCTTTTTTAGATCCAATAATAAAGCCAACTGGATTTGATTTTCTTAGATGTTATTGGAGTCTCATCAGCAGATCCATGATTATGCACTCATCTACTTCTTAAACAGAATTAAATGTGGACACTCACAAACCATATATCATATAGCTAATGACTGCCAAATAATTCCATCTCTTGATGGGAATTTGTATATGTTCCTTTATAATATTTTGTTATTAGTTAGCCATCTAAAATCCATATGTTAAATAAGTAAATAACAAACAATTAGTCCTTTTATTATAGAATATAAATTCTATGATAACCCATGTATATACAAAACTATAACCTGTTGTTGAGCAGATTTGTATTTTGATACCATGTTACTCTGCTGCATTTCGGACTTGTTCAATTGGCCTCAAGTTTATTTCCATGCCAATTTTCAGTTATCATTTGGATTCATATTAGGATCGTATCATAATTTTACCAATAGCCTAACACTGTAGCTTCTGTCCTTATTCCTACAACCATTGTTATTAAACGTATTCATCTAACATTCTGATAACAATTTGATGCACGATTATCAATTATACAAGCCATGGTCATGCTTTTTCAACATAAACTGTATTTTGGATAGCAGTTTGAATCATGACCTAAATAACTGCATGAAAGCCCATAATCATGTTTTTCTAACACAGACTAATAGCATCGATAATGGTTTGAAGCATGACAAAAACTGTATGCAAAACCTATAATCGTTCTTAATTGAAACAAATCCAACTATTATTAACATTTCTAACTTTGATTTTCAAATATGATATAACAAATGTGAACATTTATGTATTCATGTACAATAATTGTTTAAATTTCATATCTTTATTCTCTTTATATTTCTTTCATTTCTAATATCATTCACTAACAACTTTGAAGATTTGCCATATCATATTTATTCTAATTTTTTTTTTTTCATGTGTCAAAGCATTGGCTGGGAAGCGAACCCGGGACAACTGCTTGTAAGGCACTGACCACTCAGCCACCAATGCTTAACTATTCTAATATACTTTACAGAGCAAAAATGAGAGCTTGCAGATAAATGAGCTATTTTGAAAATAATACTTCAGAGCTTCAGGAAATATTTTAAGAGTTATCAGATCAAAATAAATATTTAGAAGTTATCCTATTTGATGTATTTTTTCAGAAAAATAAAAATCGATAATCATGAATTAAAAGATAAACTTCTGATACATTAGTCAGATTAGACTATGAATATTAATGAAAACATAATGGATGAAGTAAACTTGGATGGAGTGCTTTTAGTAGAAATAATATTAAAGGAAACATGCCTACATGTTTAAAAAAGGTTTTGATGAATTTTAGCTGTTATTACTTATGGATCTGAGACTTAAACCTTTAACCTATAAGTAACAGAGATCTCAGAACTAGAACAAATTATGGAGAAATATATTTTGGGAGTAATGAGGAGTAATCAAAAGCATAGTATGTGTGTGAGATAACTAGCAGGTTTCATTGAAAAAACTTAGCCAGAATGGAACAAACCTGGAATGTATATATATGGCTAAAGGAGATGATAACATATAGACAATTAAAATCATAAATTAGAATACTAAAATATTATAAAATACCAATAATACATCACATAATCCCAAAAAAACATTGAAATGCATTGTTAAAAAAAAAAAAAACAATCCACAAAAATACTCAGCAATGAAAGCCAATAAACTAATCTGGGGATATTTAAATAGAACAGCACTGGGTAAGGATTTTGGAAGCACTACAAAGATTACGCATAAAAAGAGTAGGATAAATAAATTCATTTACTAATGAATAGCAATATATGTAAGTTAAGATCATGTGATATGTTATTGGTTTTATATCCATTTTGGCCAAAGAATAAAGATGATGATAAAGTTATAAAAAAACTAAGATCACCATAATATATAAAAACTGAATCAATTTCAGATCTATATAACTATGCAAGTAAATAAGCTTAGCTTGAAAAAAAAAGTTGTAAATTTAAATTGCTAACTTGATAGCATGACAAAAAATAAAATAAAAGTGATTGCTAAAAGAAAAGGACATTAGATCCAAAGATACAAGTGCACTGTTAAAAACAATCCAAAAATCTTCTCTCCAATTAAAGCTATAAAGTAGAAACTATATTTGGAAAGAACAATATGGATAAGGGTTTAACAAGCATTACCCCCTGCATCTAGTGACGACTAAAGGTTAAAGAATAATATAAAACATTTGGAAAATGTCATATTAGATGAATAGGTGAGATAATGTTTCTGGAATGATGTGGAGAAAAGAAGCTATGAACAGAGAACTTGATTAAACATGAAAGGGGAATGATACGCAACTGCTCTGAAGAAGACTGCAGGACAGTTGAAACTGTTAGAAAATTAAAAGAATTATATATAAAAAATTTGCATTGGAGTGTATATGTGGAGATTTATAAAAAGTAATATATATATATATGAAAAGCTCTTTATACTGCAATGGATTAATGATGTTTTAAAATAATGATGATGATGAGCTTTGAATGAGTACATGGTTAAATTACTTCGTTATGGAGTAATGTCTATACTGTATAAAATGTGGATAATTTATTTCTTTTTGTATTAACATACACAAGACATTGGTGAGAATACTGTTTGTTTTTAATTGTGAAATTCGAATATAGCTGAAGATTCCCTGGTTTCCTGATTTGTTATTTGTAGCTCTCATCTTCTGAAGTATTATAAATGACTTTTGTATCTATTTCTGACATTTATTCCAATGTTATTTTCTGAAATTTATTATTAAACTTTATCTTTTATATATATATCTTCACATTTTATTTTTCAGTGCATATTCTGCCTTTTATAGAGTAGATCAAGAGTATACGATGTAAATAATCCAAAGGTTAAACTAAAACTAGATAAATAAATAAATAAATATATTATTAAATTATTGGAAAAATCCTACCGTCAGTTACGGATGAACTATAACTGAACACAACTGATTGTGCACTGTTTACTCATATGTTTACTATGAATGATTTGAGCCTACATATCGGACGAAAACAGTTCAAGGTTGCTTTTTTGACACATATTTGAAAAATGTATGGAGATATAGGGATATAAAAAGACCGGATAATAATATCAATATCAAGACGATCACTTAATGGTAGAATTAAAACATCTAATAAGCATTTGATTGAAATTGTTATTTTTTTCACAGAAAAAATTAAAATCTTTATTTCAGACTGCACAAACCTCATCAAAAGTCATGTCATAGCAGCTGTGATATATATCTTTTTTTTAAAAAGTAGTTTCTTCATCTAGTTGAATATTTTACATTTAAAATAAAGGGAAGTTATCAAGCGTTGTTAGCCGAGAGGTCAGCGCAGCTGCCTTGCAAGCAAGCAGTTGGTTGCAGACAGTTGTTGTGGGTTTGCCTCCCGGCCGATGGTATGGCATAGGAAATGAGATAGTTGTAATAAAATATCTCATGCAAGAAGAAATTGTACTAAATATAAATGTAAACAATAGGTGTCATCATCCATGGGAGTGTGATTTCCTTGTTAATATCGTATTTTGTAGTAAAACCACACTTTTGTTTTTTTGACCAATTCAGATGAATCCGGCTTGATATTATGGATTGGATACGAGTTAGTTATATGAAAGAAAACTCCTTAAATCTTACAATGGGTTGAACATTTTTTAATGATTTAACCAGCCAGGAGTTTGAACCCTAGACTGTGTATGGTTGCTAGGTGAATAAACATTACCACTATAGTTTGATATTTTTCACGTAACATAAGGATTTGCAATTTAATGCTACAAAAAGTATAGAAACATAATTGGCATGAAAATGGGTGGAAAGATTCCTGTTTGTTTTGTACATTTTGAAAATTTAGTTGTCAGATAAATTAGAGTTTGTATTTAGTCACAATTTTATTTTGTTTATATCACTGGAAGTCGTTTTGGGCATATGTATTAACTATATATGTTAATTTGCAGATTGAAGTAATCAGGCTATCGGTTAATAAATCAGGCAATAACACATGAGTTATCATTTGTATTCCCTTAATCCTATTTGTTCTAATATCTACTGCTGCATCATAAACTTTGATGATTTCATTATATTTTTATCATATCATGTAATGTTTTTCGTGATATCTCCCAGTTCCAACATTTTTCGACTATTAAATAAAGGATCTGATGGTTTAATAGCAGACTCAGACAATCTCTGCTAATTAATATTTTTTATTTTTATATTTACAAATACCACCACTATCATCATCTGAATGATATAAAGGGTGTTGATACTTTATAATGTAGAATGAATTGCAAAGCAATTGAAGTGAAAATTTAACCAGAAAGAAAGCAATTACTATTGACTAAAAAGTTGCTAGTAATAAGCTATATACAGATCATCATCATTAGCAACCATTATCAATCCACTGTAGAATGAAGGTCTCTCCAAGTCTAATCCATCTTCTCCAATCTCTAACCTCTCTTCTCCACATCACTCTTGCATTCTTTCTTATTTCATCCATACATCTTACATGTGGTCTCTTTCTGTGTTTTTTACAATCTCTTGGAATCCCATTTAAGATTTCAATTGTCCATCTATTATCCAATATGTCCAGCCCAACCCCATTTCAGTCTTTTTAATTCTTTCAACAATGTCAGTATCACCTGTTTGTTCTCTTACCCATGTATTGCATTTTCAATTTCTTCTTGCTACTCCTAACATGCATCTCTTCGTACTTCTTTGAGTGATCTGAAGTCTCTGTATTGCTCTTCTATTATGTATGTACCATCCTTATCATTATTTTCAATCACTACTGATATCCTGAAAAGATGGAGATCTCTTCAAGTTTAATCTCATTTTTCTAATTTTAATCTCATTTTTTACCCATCTATAAACTTTTTTTCCACATCATACAAGAAAACTTCCCATTTCATCATCCATTTCACACTTGATCTACTTCTAGGTCTTTTATAATCTCTTGGGTAATTGTTCACTTAATGCCATTTTTAATGACAATATATCCAGCCAAACTCCCTTTAAGTTTAGATACTCTTTGAATGATGTCAGTTGATATGTATATATTATGATACATAAGTTAAATATTAGATTACAAAATGTATTGATAATGAAATAGGTTCAATTAATTTCCAATTTTTTTGTAAAAATTTCATTTTAAGTTATTATATCAGACTATACTCAGAGATACTATCGATTTTGGGAACGGTAATGTAATTCTAATTTTTAAAACCGTTAATGCATTTGTAAAATTAAAATTTCAAAAATTTACTTTAGGGTTTTCAATCTTTTCCGCATTGATTTACTTATCTCTGTCGAAAGTCTGACAGTCCTTAATTACACTTAATTACCCTCCTCTGGTAAAGAATATATTGTTACCGTTTTAAGGATTGAAACCCTGACATTAACGACTAGCTGCTAAAGACAGTTTTTTTTTTATTAATACAATTCTAGAGAAACATTTTATTTAATAAAATAAATTAGAATGCCTGCACTGAAAAAATGTTAATAATATATAAAACATCAACTTTATCTTTTTTAAATCAAGAATAGGAGTTCCATTTGACTTCTCTTTAAATTAGGCTTACTTAATGCATATTTTAAAAAAATAATATTGTTCAAAAGTGCATTTATTAAAAACATAATATTTTGCAGATTTTCCAAGAGAGAGTTGTGAAAAGAGATTAGTCAAATGCTATGTGTAGACTATATTGTTATGGGATTGAGAGTTATAATTATTAAATAAGAAAATTACGCATAGGTTGACTCTTTTGTGATGTGGGTTTGTAGAAGAAGAGAACATTTTATGGATCTTGAAAGAGAAAGTTAAGATTGATTAAGGACTGTTAGAATACGTTAGGTAGTTGTGAGATACAGTCATTGAAGATCAAATTGGAAGCTTTTGAGGTTTGTTTTTGGAAAAAGAAAGACTCTTTTGTACATCTTTGAAGATTGAAGATCATAGGCTGTATATAGAATATTGTTATGTAGGATATGAACATTATGTAAGAAAATTAGGGAGAATATTAATTGAGCAGATAATGTGACAATAAAGAATGTTTTGATTAATATGAATTAAGAGAAAATTGAGAGGTTGGATATAGGAATGGAAACTGGACTTGATGTATATTGAGAATAGTGAGAGATGTTTAGTTGGGAATGGGTAGATGATATTATGAAAAAGGGCAAAGAAGATTGACCTTACTGGTGGTATAAAGTATGGATTAAATTACATGCAGTTGAAGATTCTGGCAATGGAGAGAATAGAATGGAGAAACAGTTGAGTTGGTTGTGTATTTGCTCTCTGGATCTGTCTATAGGTAGAACACTAATAATAATATATATTTACAAGAGTTAAGATGTTATTGGTCGTGGAGCATCTTCATGAAAATCATAAAACTTTATTTACAAAAGATATTGAATTATCTGAAAAAATAAAATGAATATTAGCTAAAATGAAAAATGTATGATTCATAATTGAACAGTTCAGATTTATTTTTTATACAGCTAAGAAGGTCTCTGGATATATAACCTATGCAGCAATTCTGATTTCATCAAAGAAGATGCAAGTTTTATGTCCCATCATCTGTTGATGTTTTATGTGGACAATTACAGCAAATTTTTTCATAAACTCTCCATACAACAGTGCCACCAATTCCAAGCTTTAGTAATCAATGGATGGAAAAAGGTTTGTGCATAAAATCCCTAACTAATGCTTACATTCTATATCCGTGGACTAATTTCTAGTTTGTGGCTTTTCTCAGTGAGGAGTTGGGATGTGAGAGCATTGTATCTCCTCACTAATGAAAGACATAAGCTAGAAACCAGTCTGGGGGGTATTGGATGCATAGGCATTAGATAGGGATTTTATGCTCAAATCTTCTTGCATCCATTGATTATGCAGGCTTGCACTTGGTGGCGCTACTGTAGGGAGAGTTTGCTACTGTTATTAACAGCTGAGTAAGCATATGAAATGGTGATTATATGAATGTTTTGATGGTTTTACATTTTTTCATACTGCTAAATCTTATCATCCTTTTTCATATTTTGGGGATTTATTCTATTCATTTCCAAAGTTATTCTACTTCATGCTTCAGCACTGGTATGATATAGTCAAAGCAAAATATTCCATGATTTTCTCAGCTTATGCTGTGTCTATATTGGGAGCTGCCATCCACTCTATTATTCTGTTTCAGCACCACATCTTGTAAGGCCATTAGCCAAAAACTATTCAGGAAATTTGGATGATACTATTATAAATTCATAAATTACTTGAATATATACTAGATGGCGCTTGAGAAGAATGATAACATAGATTATTAAATGTCTTCAATATATATATTGTTTGTAATGTGTTTTTTTGAAGAATGTGGTTCATCTTTAATATCTAATTTTTTGTTTGATATATATATATATTTCAATGACCATTTTTTATTTCCCTTTATATGCTCTGCTTGCTTTATAGCAGTGGTAGAGTGAAGAACTCAAAAACTAAATCTTTAGATTGCAGCTTAATGTATTCGTTTTGGTGCTTGAACATCATATGACTTTGTAAGTGATAAACCAATGTATTATTAATTCTGTGTAATATTACTTTCAGCCATTACAACATCCAAGATGCCATTACTTTTATGTTGATATCAAAAGTAAATAAGCATTTATTTTTATTTTTCGCTATGCATACAATTGTATTACATTCAAAGATCAGCCTTTCAAGCTAATTGTGCATGCGTCTTCTGCGAGTGTTAAATAATAAATGAATACTTCACTCTACAATACAAGATATAGTATTTATGCAGGAATAAAAGGAATTTCACCGATGTCATTCATTCCAACATTGTAGATAGTAATTTAAAGTGAGAATTCTACTCTCACGCTTTACTCAACAGTACTTCAGATTTGCTCATATAAAAGAATTTGAGTCATAGGAATAAGAGGATTCCTTTTATTTCTGAATAAATACTATATTTTGTATTGTAGAGTGAAGTATTCATTTATTATTTAACACTCGCAGAAGATGCATGCACAATTAGCCTGAAAGGCTGATCTTTGAATGTTGATATCAAAAGTAAATTTTCAGTTCTACAGCTTTGCATGTTTTCTGCAAACTGATAAATAAATACATCTATTATATATTTTTGTCCATGTCCTCTGTATCTCCATGTTCAATAATGAGATTTTTTAGATAGCATAACTTGCTCACTTTTCATTGGTTTGACTCCCTATTATAAATTGCATGGCAACATTATTATTAAATTTCATAAAGCTTGTTTACATAGGACTTATTCATTGTGTCTTGTCAACTCAGTAATAAACTCACGATATTATGTTATCAAAACTGTCAATCAATTGATACAGTCATCCATATAACACATTTTGAGGACATTTTGAAGACACCTATCAGCAAAATACTGGCTATTAATTAAGTCTTTGATTGCACTCTGTATTGTTAGAACCGTGTTCATTATAAATAATAAAAGTGAAACTAAATGATCTAAATGGTATTTTTAATACTAATAGTCATAGATAGATCTAACACCCTTTATTGTTTAGTACAGAAAGTATTCCTGCCAATTCGAGAGTTATGGTTCTAAGCTTTATGGTTCATTCTTTGATTGTATTTTTAGTACTAATAGTCATAGATGGATCTAACACCCTATATTGTTTAGTACAAAAGTATCCCTGCCAATTCGAGAACTGAAAGTTTATGGTTCTAAGCTTTATCTATTGCTTTTAAGCTATATGTTACATTGTCATTTGACTTCTTGAGAAATAATCTTTCATTATTTTTATTGTCATGTTCACTGTGAATATTTTTGGGTGCAATGTTTATTTAAGACACAATGAGTTCTCCATTCTAGTGCAATGTACCAAAAGTTGCTTTATTTTATCGTATGAATTGAGGAAGTAAGTGATTTGTCATTATTATCACGTAATATGATTTTTAATTCCCTTGGTATTATTGAAATGATTTTTAAATCAACAAAAATTGTTATAAGTTGGGCAATCTTCATGGGATTGCTTTATATGGATATGCATTAAATTATTGCATTCACTATATGGGTAGCTGTTGAAACCAACTGGTTCTTAGTTAAATTATGAAAACTTAATATTATTCTAAGCAGTAATATCAGTTCCGACAAATCATCTTTTCTTGGAATCTTGAATTAATATTTTTCTTAATCCAAGATCAACCTTTCTCTGTTATATCAATTTGTAAAAGTAGTAATAATATTCCACTTATAATATAAAGATCTGTTTTTGGTTCCTTTTGGATAATTCTGTTTGCTCTTAAGACTGGGTCATTTTTTCCCTCTAGTTTGATGATCCAAGTTTCTGCTAAGATCTATCAAGAAGTCTTTAACTTTGTTTGTAAGAAAATCAAGTCATATATCACATGACCTAATTTTATAAGCTTGTATTACAAATGAGCTTGCTAATAGCTTTTCAGAACATCCCTATCCTCAGACCAGTTTCTAACTCTGGCTTTCATCAGTGAGACACTAGGATACTCAAGCATTAGATTTAAAATACCAGGTCAAGCCCAGCACTTTATCTAATGCTTAACCTATTAAATGGAAAATCTGAAATTTTCAGACATCCCTATGTCTTCAAATCCAGCTATCTAACTTAAATAGTCATATGGGACTGAACCAAGTTTAGATACACCATATGTTAATAGCTTTAGCAATATAAAATCGCCTAAGCTATTTAAGTTAGATAGCTGGATTTGAAGACATGTGGATGTCTGAAAATTTATGCATCATTTTTATATAGTTTCACATTTCTTTTTTTCATAAATTGGCTTGTCTCTATAGAAATTTTACAGCTCAGCTTTGTTGCAGTTTGTAAAAGTGTATCAGTTATCTTCATATTGATTTTGTTCAAATCTGAATAATGTTCAAAATCTGTTAATATTCGAAAACAATTTGTAAATTCTAATTTAAATTCATTGGAATGTTTCTGAAGATTAGGAATATCAAGTGTGATTATTGTTTTTCTTAATAATTTTTGACTCTCTAGTTTTGCATTAACACGTATGTGTCTTACATCTTACTAATTGTTAGTCAAAGTGTAATCCAATTTTGTTGTACCTTCATTTGGGTTATTCCTTGTCCATTTCCATTTAACATTTTTTTTCAGAAAAAGAATTCATAATATAAAGTTTTTCTTTTTCTGCAAACTCCACAAGTTTATATCATGTCTCATTTCTATTATCATAGCCAAATTTACCTACAGCACTTTCATCTTTCATTTGCTTGCCAATTCTAGCATTAAAGTCTCCCATAACAATTTTAAAATATTGTTTTGTCTAATCAAAAGCTTTTTGTATATCCATAAAAAATCCTCTATTTCAGCATAACAATGAGAACTTGTTGGAACCAAAACCTGAATTATCTGCATTTTGTATCTGTAATTAAATTGAATAACTAATCTTGCCACTCTATTTGATACACTATCAATCTCCATAATGTTGTTTTTCCACTTTTTGTTTATAATGAACCCTATTCCATTTTTATTTCAATGTTGTGCCTTTGTAGTATAGTACATATCCACTTTTTTAAATCAAATTTCTCTTCATCTCTTCTAACTTCACAAAGTCCAATAATGTTCCTTTTAATGTCACTTCCAATTGTCACTATCTTCTCACTTGAATGTGATCTGCAGTTTTAAGTACCTAAATAAAAGGTCATCATGAAATGACAGCCTGGGTTTGTAATTGGAGATTCTTAGCCCTCTCCATCTTCAGCTGCCAACTACTGCCTTGGTTGATGACTTTACAACTTTCTGGGAATAAGGGCTATGATTTATTTTTGTCTATCCTGATTATAAATATCTACTAGAAAAAAAAATTCAATCATACATTCATTCTGCCTTCAAGAAAATTCAATTGGTATTTCAGTTAAGAGCTATCAGGCAACTGAGAAGAAAGACCATAGTGTTTCTTGATTTTAAACTCAGAGATGAAATTCCAGTAAACTCACTACTGGCTAATGCATGTTGGCGAGCATACAGTATATATATAATCACATAGTAATACTAGCTGCAATAATAAGAATGTATGGAATGAACATTAGAAATTTGCCTTTCTCAGTTTCTTTAAAGCCTCCAAGAGGGACAAAACCATCTCCTTTCAGTTGACAGCAAATTTATTATATATAAAATTTGTAAATGTAATAAAAATTATTCGTTATAGTATTGGTAGCATTTAATTTTCACATTTAATAAAATTGTTTGGAGGAAAACATTTAAATAAATGTTTATTATTTTGATTATTATAAATATACTTCATCTTTATAATAATAAATTTAATATACAGAATGTATCATAAAATGATTAGATTAGTAATTATATTTTATTTGTATCTTACATTTGGTATTTGCTTGGTTTCTACAATCCTATAGGTGCTTTAAAAACATGACAAGGTGGGGGATATTATGAGATTTAAGATATTTATTAATCCAGGGATAGTCAACCTTTTTTTACCTACAGCTTATACTTGTATTCTTGTTAACAGTATAATTTCCCTACTGCCCACCGAAATCTGAATAACTTAATTTATTGCTTATGAAAATAATTACACAAAAAAGGTTTAGTAGATATATAATAATATGGTGGTGTTTGGTTATGCATATTGTGGCCACCAGGTGACACCACAGAATCACCAAGAAGCCTGCAAGTGATAAATTTCTATGAAAAAATGGCTCAAATCATCGATGGACAAAAAAAAAAACCCAAAAAAGGCTGAAATCATCGATGGAAAAAAAATAAAAATAAAAAATTGCTGAAATCATCGATGGACAAAAAAAAAAAAGAGGCTGAAATCATCGATGGAAAAATAATAATAATAAATCACTGAAATCATCGATGGACAAAAAAACAAACAAAAAAAAATCGCTGAAGTGGTCGATGGACAAAAAAAAAAAAAATTATGAAAAAAAAAACCCCAAGAAAATGCTATAAAATTCAAATTAAAAAAAAACAGACTGAAATCAATGGAAAATTAAAATTAAAATGCTTAAGGCAAGATATCCGAAAAAATCACTGGTAAATTTTAAAAAAGCACACACACAAAATCGGTCCAAATGATGGAAAATTAAAATTAAAATGCCTAAGGCTAGACATCAGAAGTAAGTAAAAAAAAATCAAGTACAAAAAAAAAAGTAAGTAAAAAATCAAGTGAAATAATACATAAATTTTAAAAAAGTATACACATACACAAAATTGGTAAAAATACAGCAATAAATTGAAATGGCTCAAAAAAAAAAAAAAATCGCTTATAAATAAGTAAAATACAAATTGCAGAAACAGAAATCTCCCCCCCCCCCCATTTCTCTATATATGTGAATAGCAAAGCTTAAAAATCTATATCCCTGCCACTCCCTTCACATATATGTATGTGTGAATACCGACACACAAGATAATGTTAATGTCTATTATTTAAATTTATAACTTTAAATTGGTAATTATTTATACGTGCTTTAACTATATATATCAGCTAGTATTATTTAGTTAAGTATAGGTTTATATAAATATACGCACATACATCCATTTTTTTTCCATATGTCATAACATCTGCCAGGACGTGAACCCACAACCACCTGCAACCAACTACGTGCTTGCAAGGCGGTTGCGATGACCTCTCGGGATCATTTTATTAAGTTGTTTTTAATTAATATACAGTAACTTGGAGGGGCTTAACTAAGAAAAATATACTATTATGGAACATAGGTGAAACTTTATGATAGGTAAAGAATACAGTTTCAATATTGGTGATTATTTATCTTTTCAGCATATATGTGCTTGAGTGTATCAGTGTTATTAGATAGAGTGGAGAGTGATGGGTCATCTGAAAGTCTGTGCTCATATACCCTATATATTACATATATAGACACAGGTATAGAATAAGCCTGTGTTTCAGTTAATATTAAAAGTTTCAAAATGAAATGTGACATAAAATACAACTTGAAAATATCAATTTATTTAAGGCACAAGCAACTCTGCAAAACAAGTTAAATGCTTATTGCACATCTATAGTATAATCTATGGTTTTCTTTTAACTTCTGGCAAATATTCACTGCTCATCTGAAGGCTTTAAATGCCGACTAATGGGCAGTAGGGACCAGATTGATGACACATGGTTTAATCATTGCCTCACAATCTTGTAATATGACAAAGGTATGAACCAAGAGTGCTGACTTAATGTTACTATTCCATTATGTATTTACATATTTTTGTTAATAGTAATAAAAATTGGGTGCTAATGTAGTGTGATCTCTATCCAATAGTTGGAGCTCTATAGTCATTAGCAATAAGCTCAGTTAAAGTTAAAAATGGGGTGGGACTAAGGCAAGGATATCCTCTGTCATCTATTTTGTTTTTGTTGTATTTGAGAGAAATGGAGAGAGCAGTAGAAAGACTAGGAAGAGGGGTAAAGATACTATTAATAGGTGGGAAAGGAGAAAGAAGGGAAGATATGGAAGTTATGCTGAGGACATGCACGGGTAAAGAGATGGGAATTAAATTTAGTGAAGAAAAATTAAAAGTAATGATGATTAATATTGGGGAAAGAGAAGACAAAGAATTTTTATTGGGGGATATAAAGTGAAGTGTGGTGAATAGACATAACTATTTGGGAATTGTTGTAAGTAATCAGAGAAATTGCTTGGATGAATGGGAGAAAAAAATTGATAAATGAAGCAAAGAAAAGAAAGGGATTGATAAAGAAATTAACAGTGTTCTCCTATAATAAATATGATGTAGCTAGAATTGTATGGAAGGGAGTGGCAGTAGCAGGGTTAACATATGGTAATGATACATTATGTGTTAGTAAAGGGGTATTAGATTACTGGGAAAAAGTACAAAGGGAAGTAGGAAGACATGCATTAGATGCAGAAGTGTGGACGGCAAAGGAGGCAGGCAATTCAAGGAGAAATGGGATTGTCAAATTTTTATATGAGAGATGCAAAAAGCAAAATGAAAATGTTTGGTAGATTGCAGTTTATGGATAATAAAAGAATAGCCAAAATAGTATTTAATTAGGTTATGAATAAAGGGCAGGCAACAATATGGGTATGAAAGATACTGCAATATCAGAAGATTTAGATAAAAGAATTTATGTCAGTATATTTATACAAAAGGTGGGATGATTTTGTTAGGAGAATTGTTGAGTGTTATAGTGTTAAGGAATGGGATAGAAGAATAGATGCATTAATAAATAATAGGGAGTTGGAGAGATGGAGAGCTAGTATGGAGAGCAAAAAGAGTTTAAATATTTATAGATGTAAACAGAATATTGGGTGCAAGTCAATTTATGATAATAACAAGGAAAGTAGTTTACTGTTTAAGGCTTGAACGGGATCTTTAGCAACAAGGGAATGTACATGTAAATGGAAAAATATGGCTGATTTAGTCTGCAAGCTGTGTAAGGAAGGTATAGAAAATATTAGGCATCTGTTAATTGAATGTAAATGTCTGAAAGCAGAAATGATACAAATAATGAAGTTGTGGAAGAATAAATATGAACAAAGTGATTATACAGAAAGTGGCTTATTGCTTTTTATGCTGGGTTTGGGAAAAGATAAGGGGGTTTTAGATCTAAAAGCCATGGAGTTGACAAAGATTATGTTGTGGAAATGGGATGGAGCAGGATAGAAAAGAATATAGGAAAACTTGGGATGGGGAATGGAAAGGGGTTCAAAGTGGCTAACAGGTTTCTCTGGTCCTAGTTGCTGAGAGATTCCTGACTCTATATAAGGAGAAGTCACAGTGCATCGCATCACATCACAAGCACAAAAAATAATTGATAAAAGTTAAAATACCTTCCTGTATTTTTGAATTCATGTCTACAACAAATATATGTTATATAGAATGAAGAAAATCATATTTTGCAATAAAAATATTTTATTTACCAAAAGAATATAAATTATTTAACAAAAAAAATGTTTCGATAACTAATGTGCAAAAATGTAAATCCATCACTTAAAAATAAATTGTTTGCATTTTTTTTTTTAGAATTTGCAGCTGTAAGTGCATATTAAATAAATATATATATATATATTGCAATAAAGATAATTTATTCATCAAAAGATATAAATTATTTAATGAAAATATGCACTGATAACAAATAAAATGTATGCAAAAATATAAACCCGTCGACAAAAAACAAATTGCCCTCATTTTTTCTTTAATTTACAGCTATAAGTGCGAATTAAATAAATTTAATATATGTATATTGTAATAAAAATAATTTATTTACCAAAAGAATATAAATTATTTAACATAAAATGCATTGATAATGAAGTCTATGCAGAAATACAAATCCATCATTAAAAATAAAGTACCTGCCTTTATTTATAAATTTATAAATACATAAAATCAAGAAAAATATATTTTGCAAGAAAAATAATTTATTTACTAAAAGAATACATTGTACAGGCTTAAACCTGCATTTATATATGTAATATATGCGGGATTCGAACTCAGACTTTCACACGACCTACTACTCTCAGTGCCATCTCATATTGCTGACCCACCTGATCATACACATGTTGAAAATATAAAAAATCACCAATATACGTATTTTATGCTAAACCAGCAATCATCAATTGGCCTAGATTATTATCCTCACACATATATACAATCAGTGCTCAGCTTTATATTAAAGTATGATGATTGGCTATCTTAATATAAAGCTGAGCACTGATTGTATATATGTGTGAGGATAATAATCTAGACTTACTAAAAGAATCTAAATTATTTACAACAAAAAAACATAGATTACAAAAATATCAAAATGGCCGCGGTGATTTATAAAAAACTTGATTCCTGGAAATGGCAGAAAAGACTTCGATCACATGGCCTTACACTCCAGAATCGGAGATTGTAGCACTTTTTTAAATTACAAGTAAATGTGGGGTGCATTCTACCACTGCAAATTCAGAAATAAATGTGGAAATTTTATTTTTTTATTGATTACTTATTTTATGGATCATTATTCTCTATTGCTCCAAGAAGTGGTAGCTCGTATATTATATTAGATTCAAAATTGACAGTTCGTTTAATTTGCTAAAAATATACCTTAAAAATAAAATAGTTTTAAATAATACTTCAGATGTATTTATGATATAAAATATATTTGCATTAAGGTGTTTAATTGATCTCAAGGATGCTAGAAAAGAAATATGAATTTTTTCCCCTGCAGTACAGGCTTTTTCGTACCTGCACTTATATATGTAATATATAGTGGGTTTGAACTCAGACTTATAAAGTTTGATATATTTTTGTTTGAAAAAGAACTTAAGTATAATTAATTTATGCATTCTTATATCAAAAAATTTAAAATACATAAAGTGGTAAGTGGGAGATAATTCCATATAATTACTTTTTGGCGAAATAATCAAACTCTTTCAAAATAACTGATGATGTATCAAAAATATAAAATGGCTGTTAATAACTACAACTAGCTATTTTAATCAAATAATATGTAAAAAAAATCATGAAACTCTTCTAGAAGTTAAATTTTATTTACAACAGCATTTGGGTTGGAGTAAGTTATTGTAATGCTTGAATATTACTTTCAACCGAAGAAGGTCAGTAGCTAGAAACTAATCTGGGACTATTATCTTAAAAAAGCACAAATTTTGATCTTATTGTACATTTCCAGGACTACTATTAATACTTGAATAAATATCACTATTAGATGTACCAGAAAGAAGATAAGGTAGGAGGTTGTTTATGTAGAAAAAATAAACTATACAATGAAGAATTATTAGTACGCAATAAATAAAGAGATTCTTCCAAGTATTATCATTTTTCCAGATTAAAAAGATAGCTTTAAATTTTATAAGGCTTTTTCTTCATGATCTTTATTATCTAGACATGGCTTCCAATTTCAAATAATGCAAATCACAGCATTTTCTTTGAATATCAATATTTTGGATAAGTTACAATATTATTCTTAACAATAATTCTAAATAATTGCCGCTATAATTTCAAAAGAATTTCAGTATTTGGATTGTCCAGATAAGAAGAAAAATGGAGACTAACAGCTAGTCTTTTCGTAATTTTTAAATGAGAGTTTTTTTTAGACATTAATGATAAGACTTTTTTGTTGAAATGATTGTTTGAATTAGGATTCTGTTTTTCTGGAAGAATCAGGTCCCATATCTCAAAGATATTCTAAAGAAATGTGGTTCTTTCTATTGGGAAAATATGGCAGAGAATAGAATATATTAAAGAGCTACAATTAGACATCACATTGATGTATTTTAGAAAGAAAAGTTTGTTGTGAAGAAGTTAAAAAAAAACACAGCATCACAAAATGTCAAATGAAATATTGGACCATAATGTTCCATATGTGGACATATTTGTGGTTTAGATTGGTTTGTATAATCATTGTAAAACTCAGTGTTACCTTATTAAGTGCTTTTATTTATACATTAAATAACCGCAATATTACCACATATTCTTTTAAATTCATATAAATAAAGATACAATAAAAGATATATGACCCCCAAGATGCATTTCATGCTGAATCAGCACTCATTAGTCGGTCCAGGTCACTATTTCTCATATATATCTTTATTATATGAAAAATATTTATCTATATTAAATAATTACATTATCAATTACAAGTGTCAAATTAATTCAACCCACATCTTTGACACCATCCACTTTAGATAAATATAGGAATGACTATTAATAATCATTTAGTAAACTAAAGATTGTCTCTAACACAGATATAAGCTTCAAAACTCAGTGATTAATATATCTGATTTTTTAAAATTAAACACACAAATTCTGTTTATTTGTTTGGGTCAAATCTTGTAACTAATTTTTAACATATAAAAATCAAGCGGACTTTTTTCAAATTTGATACAGCTTTTAGAGATCGATGGCAATGCAATATTTCAGAGTTATCCAGCTGGTTGTTCATTCTAACAGTGTTGGTTGGCACATTTCAAACTACATTAGAGTTGATTTAATAAGTTTTCAGTGATGTACATGAGATAGTGGTATATTTGTTCAGAATATGCTTTGTTAAATTTCATGACTATTCCACTAAAAATGTTTGCAGTTAATTACAATAGAAAGAAAAAGAAATGAAGGATGAAATTTTAATTTCATTTTTTGTTGAACTAAAAATTTGCTTTTTTAAAAAAAAATGTTGCCTTCGAAAACACTAAAAATGTTGTAAATGATTTTTAATGTACTCTAATTTTATTTCAAATACTGGAAATATAATGATATTGTTTGAATTCTCAATTCTTAAATTTGGATATGAATAGTTAGAAAAAGTCAGTTGCTAAATATCCAAATGCTAAAAAATAAAAAATATTTTTATTTAATTTGCTGAATAATATACAAAAAATCAAAAAAAATTTTTTTTCTTCAACCAGGCAACTCAAAATCAAAGAGTGCAACTTTCATAAATTAATTCAATTATTAGGTGTGATTGAATTAATTAATTTATAGAATATAATAACTAAAATTGTACTTAAAGAAAAAATTATTTTTTGGTTTTTAGTGATTAGTGATCAAATTAAATAAAAATGGTTTTTTTTAATAAAATATTTATATATATATATATATTATTTTATTATTTGTCTTATTATCTATTATTTTTTGGTGAAACTCATTTGCATGCGGCTGTTCTTATTATTTTAATTGTTGATAATGAATTTATGTAATAAATATCCAATGTTGGCTAAATTGTTAAATTATTTTAATTACTTTTAAGTTGAATAATCTATTCTGGATTTTTATATAATAAAAGTCATTCTTCAGTGGAACATCAGCATGGACTATATTTATCTTTGTTTTCACATGCCGTACCCACTAGCTTTTCAGTCGGAAAGGACATTAATCCCAAACTTTTGTCTATCTTGATAATTTTTATTAGTCATTCATTAGACTAGAGATTATCCCATCATGAATAATATTTTTGTAATGTAATTTTCACTACACCACTCTCACGCAAAGTAGGGAATGGTTTCTTTCCACTTTTATACCTTGTGGGGGGATGAAATTATAAACATATGATCAAAAATATGAAAAAGATGTATTATTCCCAAGATGCACATTTCTCGCTGATCCAGCACTCATCAGTTGGTCAGTATATATAGATAGTAAATTACTACAGTTTAATTGATGTGTTAAACTTACTGCTGAATGGAAGTAATTTTTATTAATTATTCATTAGACTAGAGATTATCCAATAATGAATAATATTTGTGTAGCGTACTTTTCCCTACACCACTCTCACACAAGGTAGGGACTGGTTTCTATCTGCTTTTAATACCTTGTGGAGTGGTGTAATTAAAACCAGTCACTACCTTGTGGTAGTGGTGCAATGAAAAATACATTACAGAAATATTATTCATTATTGGATAATCTCTAGTCTATTGAATGACTAATGAAAAATATTAATATACTTTCATTAAGTGATTTGTGTCAAAGTTATAAGAGCAGCGAGTTTGACACTTATCAGTTAAACTGTAGTAATTTGCTATCTATAAATACAGAACAATGATAAAAATATTACGAAGATATGAGACTATGTGTAAGAGATTGGGATCTGGGCCAACTGATAAGTGCTGGCTCAACACAAAATGTGCACTTTGAGGATCATATATCTTTTTCACCTGTCTTTACTCATATATTTATAATTATATCCCTCCACAAGGTGTTAAATGCAGACAGAAATCATTCACCTATCTTGCAGGAGAGGGGTGTAGTGAAAAGCATACTATAGAAATATTTATTTTGTCTGTATCACCCAAAGTATTGAAAAATATTGAGTCATAATTACTTACCTTGTGGGACAGCATTAGCCTAGCATCGGAAAAGAAACCAGAGTTCTCATTGATTTAAAAAATTATATTTCTCATATGATCGAAAGAAAAAAAGTTATATACATTGTAGTATTAAATAAATTAGATTGTAAAAGACCCAGAAAGAGACCACATGTGAGCTGGATGGATGAAATAAGAAAGTGTGCAGGGGTGATGTGGAGAAGAGAAGCTAAAGATAGGAAAAGATGGATTGAACTTGGAGAGACCTTCATCCTGCAGTGGATTGATAATGGTTGATGATGATGATGATTATTAAATAAATTCTGGGTTTATGCTTTTGATATTTTATAGTGTATATAAAAAGTAGCATTAATGAAGATTAAATATCAAATTAAATATGCATGTAATTTAAACAGTATTATTTTAAATATATATATTTCCAGAATGCAACGTGATGCCTGTTTGTATATGAGGATTATTACTGTTGTATATAAACATGGTTTGAATTATCACATATTATGTAAAGAATAGACATTGTGAATTTTTGTTTAGCTTATTTCTCTTATGATGGAGTTAAGTCTGCTTTAAATGATCTCATGGTCAATGATCCATTTCTGCTCTCAGAAAACACTTTCTGAATACATGTATAAATATATAAGTTCTATTAAAATATATACATATTTTACATTACAACATTATTACATTCTACAGGCTTAAACCTGCATTTATATATGTAATATATGCAGGATTTGAACTCAGGCTTTCACACGACCCACTCATTACTCTCAATGGGGTCAGAATGACTAAAATGTCAACATGGGTAGGATGACAGCCTTGGCACTAACATGGGCTTTGAGTGTTCCATCATCAGATTTTCAATGAAATGGAAGGCTAAAGAGTTGTGGGTTGGAGAAGTTTCAAGCCTGTCTATTAAAGTATGAGGATTGGCTATCTTAACATAAAGCTGCGCATTGATTGTATATATGTGTGGAGATGGTAATCTGGACCAACTGATGAGTGCTGGCTTAGCACGAAATACGAATATTGGTGATTATTTATCTTTTCAACATGTGTGTGATCAGGTGGGTCAGCATAAGATGGCATTGAGAGTAGTGGGTCATGTGAAAGTCTGAGTTCGAATCACGCATTACACCATTATTTAAAATTATCTGTTTGCCTTTGCATAGTGTTGCATAGTGGTCTCAAAATTCCCCGGATTGAAATGTGGATTTCGTCTTTGGTGCTCGAACATCACAAATCTTCCAAGTAATATCCATTAGATTAATTTATTTTTATTTAAAGCAAATAATTTAAAATCATTTGAAAATAGTTGCTGGTTTTAAAGTAAATTTTATTGAATTCATCAAAAATAAAATCATTTAATCACGAAATGTTTGTATTTAAAATTGAATGAAAACTGAAAAGTTTCATATATACGGTAAATATTTTTAAGTGAAACTTTAGAAGTTCAAACTTATTTAAAACAAAATTTTATATCAAATTAATTTTGAAAATTGTTCATACCTGTTGTGTAAGATTTACGATCGGAGAGGTTGTGGAAAAGCATCAATTTAATCCCCGACTGAGATACAGGAAATCTAATCATTGCTTGGTGGATGAAATAGTTTTGATGAAAATTCCATAAATTTTGGGGTTTTGCTTTCTTTTTTTAAATAAAACATCTAATAATTCAAACTGATATATATATACTGTATAATACAAAATTCCAGAAAGTTATAATTTAAAAATGATGTAGTATAAATCAAGTAGGAGAAATAGCCGAAATATGGCTCGAGTTTTAAAAATGCGATAAAAAATTGTGTAAATTGGAAAATGTTTTTAATGCGATGAATTGATCACAGTTCGGCGTTGAATGAAAGCGTTATTATTATTTAATAAAAGGGGATTTGACCTTTTCAAACCCACGGTTAGGTTATATTTCAGAGATCTGCAGTAGTAGGTAATCATCATTTTCAATGGTTTTTGGTCTACTACAGAAAGTCTCCAAGTTGACACCAGTTTTTGATATGTGGCCTCTCTTCTCCACAGAGCATCAGGAAACTTTCTTACTTTATTCTTTCGACTTTCATGAGATCTCTGTCTAGATTTTTTGCAACTGGTGTTTGATATTATCCTTTAAATCTCATGCCAAATTTTCTTTTCTATAAGCACTAACGTGATCATTATTTTTGCAAATTACCGTAAACATTTTAGTTTTTTTAAAAACAGCCCCCCCCCCCCATTATTTTCTTCAACACACTCAGTTTTATTTAAATTCAATCTTACTTACTGCATAATTTATACTATTTTTATGCAGTTATTTTTTTGATCTGTTATATATTTAATTTTATTATTTATTATGGTTAAAATATAATTTATCTTTTGATTAGAAAGTTGCTTTTTTGCTGGTTTTTTTGTACAATAGATTGATCGTTATAAAAATATCTCCTATAAAGAAAATATATTTTATGTTTTAATTCAGTTGCTTATTTGTTTTAAACAGCAAAAAATTTAAATCTTTAAAATACATGAAATCCTAATGCACTTATTACAATCCTGTATTTAGACAGTTTCAACTGTCTTGCAAACTTCTTCAGAAGGAAACTGCAAGGCATTCAAACTATTTGAATAAAGCATTGTAGAAATATATATTAGGTTTGTGGTCTTTTTTTAAAAAAAAAAAAATCTAGTAGTTTTATTGCTCAGGAATTCATAAAAAAATTCATACACAGGAAATGAGAGTTGGGGGCTAGGATCCATAAACTTTGAGCTGCTGTCTCCCACCCTGTGAAGTTTTTAAATATTTATAGCTGACAATGGCTGAACACTTCTTTCTTTATTCATCATTATGATATAAAGACCCATGGTGGATCTCTAAATACTACAAATTACAATAAATTAGCCATTATAGTATTTTATATCTTAGTAGAGAATTCATGTTCAGTTCAGATATTTCAATAATCATAACAATTATATATTTACAAAGCTTTTTTTCTCTTAGATGACTTAGTTCATGATTGCTTTAGTCTACAAAATATTTGATGAGAGCAGTTAAGACTTGTAACAGATTGTGATTGATGTGGTAATTGCTTTTTGCCTCATGCATAGGTAAAAAGGTAAAATAGTCTTAAATAGTTTCCAGTAAGTACACCTTTTTAGAGCATTAATATTGGAAAAGGCATTACTTTCCAGGCTAATTGACCATTTTTCTTTATTTTTTTTTTCTTTTCAGCTATGAAAATGTTCTTGCAAATTTATAATGGCATTTCTAATTGAGTTGGTCCTGGGTTATCTACCTGCAAAAAAAAAAAAAAAAAAGGTTGCACAAAAATACTCACCTACTTGAAACAATATTCAAGTTCAACCTGGATTCAAAATCCAGGTCTAGAACATGATAATAGAATGCACTATTCACTACATAAACCTTCATGTCTATTCAATAATATTTTGTGTGGGAGAAAATAGTAACATTTTTAAAAATAATAATATCTTATTTATATACAATATTATTTGCAATGTGTGTGTGCGCGCGTGGAAAGAATGAATGGAAGAAATTTAGTTAAAATTATGCAATATTCAGAAATATGTATCCAATATTATTTATATATATGTGTGTTTAGGAGGGTTCATGTGAAAAGAACAAATGGAAGGAATTTAATTAAAAATTTATAATATCCAGGAAAGTATTAACATTTTAAAAATATTAATACCTTCTAAGCTTCCAATATTATTTGAGTGTGTGTGTGGGTGCGTGTGGAAAGAACGGATAGAAGAAATTTAGTTTAAAATATATACTACTCAGGAAACTTGATATTTAAATTGATAATATCTCATATGCATTCGATATAATTTGTATATGTGTTTGTGTGTGGGTGATGTGGAAAGAACGGATGGGAGGAATTTGGTAAAAAATGTATAATATTCAAGAAAAAATTAATATTTTTAAAATCGTAATACCAATATGCACCCAATGTTATTCGCATGGTTGTGTGGGTGTATACGCGGAAAAAAAACGAATTGAAGGAATTTGATTAAAAATATATAATGTTCAAGAAATTATTGATATTTTTAAAACAATAACATCAAATTTATATTGTTGAAATTATTTTTCTCTTATTTTAAATGTTATTAACATAAAAAGTTCATATATGAATGCAATTTTTCCATTATTTTGAACACTTTTTAGCAAAAATCTTTTATTATACTTATATGCATGCATAATTTTATATTTCGATTGTCTTGCAGTCTTCTTCAGAGCCAAAAATTAAAGTAAAATTGGCTATGGAGAAGACTGCAGGATAGTTGAAACGTAAGATTGTGTCTGCATATAGGTACAATAAAAGATTTTTGCTAAAAAGTGTTCAAAGTAGTGGGTAAATTGCATTTATATAAGATATTACAGCAAAATAAAGGAAGTGGTGAATTTAGTAATATTTCTGATAAAAAGAAGCACTAAATTTTATGAAGGATCTCTAAATATTTGTAGGGTAAAGTGAATCATATTATGGGAGTGAAAGCAACGATGCATTTTAATGGCATGAAGAATTTATTAAGTTTATGACTATGATTCTAACATTTATAGTGCTGGAATATATTGTCACTATCAATGATCACATGTTGTCAATTGCTACCAAAATTTATTGCTCTGTGCAGTTGTATCACAGTGATAGAGTGATAGATAGATTCAGGAACTGATTTAACCTCAGTTGAAGTTGAATATTGAAGATCTTTTATGGTTAAATGCAAAGAAAAGTGACAGACTATTGATTAAAAGCTTTAATTGAGATCAACAAAGCGTATCTGGTAATGAAACACCACTTGACTTCCAAGCAATTTATCATTTCATTTATTTTTTTAATACTCTGCATAATTTTTCAATCTGTTTTTAGACCACGAATTAACATACATCCAACCAATGATACTAATCCAGTATTATCATTTGATCAACCATTCTATTGCCTCCCTTCTTTCTCCTGCCTTCAGGCAGAGGGCATTAATGATCAGCATCTAAAATTTATTATCAAAATGATTTTTCTAGTCTTAACTGCAATTCATTGATAGTTTATTAAATTCCTCTCGTTCCAGTTTTTTTTTTTTTTGTTAGAAATCAGCCATGTTCGTATTAAATAGTAAACCCCATTATCTACTTAATAAAATACGTTCATTAGTTTTCTCCAACTTGTTTATTTATTTAATCACAATTAAATTTATATGTTAATTAAAATAATGAAGCCAGCTGTCTTTTTTCCTCCATCATAACGCTGTATAATTTCTTTCTTTTATAATAGAGAATTATTAAGCTGGTTTATTAGATTTGCTGAAATGATTAATCTAATTTGTCTGCAAATTTTATTTCATTTTATATCTTTAATGAATTTATTTTATTTTTATTTTAAGTAAAAATATCTTCGAAAATGAAAATGGCATTAGGATTTTTCTATTTTAATTTCACATTGCCTTTAGCAGTTACAGTATATTAAATGAACTCTTAAAAATCCGGTTTGATGATTCCAAAATGGTTTGTTGATGGGGACGTTTCAGTTCAGTTAAAAACCTTCACACATATTCATTATATATATTTGTCAGACATAGAATTCATTAGTTGAGACATATCAAAAATATAACTGTTCTAACTAATTGGTCTTTCATCTGATATTTTGTTGTATTGCAGTATGTTTCATTGTTATTAATATAGACAGACATATACTGATATCTAATATATTCTGTATGTGGATGTAAAACTCATCTCTAGCTTATTATTATTGTTAGCATTATTGTTTTATTTTTTTTCTCATAGTTTAATTAGCAGCCTCATTTGTGAGTGGTTGCTAATGATGATTTTGAATCAAAGGCACAAACAAGCCTTTAATACTTTTTGGATTCTGGATTTATAATATCTAGATAATTATATTAGTGAAAAGATCAAAAGATGATCTGTAGGATATTAATGTTTTAAATGCAATATATGAAGAACTTTGATTTAGTAACTAATACTGAATGTAGGGGATTTGAACTCAGACTTTCAAGCCTCTTCACTATCTACACTATCTCATACTGCCGATATACATGACTACACACATGCAGAAAAGATAAATAATCACCAATATACGTATTTCGTGCTAAACCAGCACTCATCAGTTGGTCCAGATTACGATCTCCCATATATATATAATCAGTGCTCAGTTTATATTAAGATAGCAAATCCTTACACTTTAATGGACATGCTTCAACCTACTCCAACCTCCAACTCTTCAGCCATCTATACCTTTGGGAATTCTATCATCAGATTTTCAATATGGACGGCTGAAGAGTTGGAGTAGGTTGAATCCTGTCCATTAAAGTGTAAGGTATTACTATCTTAATATAAACTGAGCACTGATTATATATATGTATGGTAGATGGTAATCTGGACCAACTGATGAGTGCTGGTTTAGCATGAAATACGTATATTGGTGATTATTTATCTTTTCTGCATTGTGCGGTCATGTGTATCAGTAGTATGAGATAGTGTGGATAGTGAAGAGGCTTGAAAGTCCGAGTCCAAATCCCCTATATTTACAATTAGGCTCCAGGTATAAGAGTGCCTGGTATTTTAAATCTTAATTAATACTGAAAAAAAATTCAGTTCTTTTATCAAGTAGCAATGAAAGAAAATCCTTAGCAACTATTATTTTGGATAGTTACCAACTTGAGAATGTAAGCCAATTTAAATACCCTGATCACTTTTTAAGTATAAGAGTGAACTTAGATATTGAAGTACAGAACAGACTTTCTGCTTTCAAAATTAAAAAGTAGGATGTTTCATCATATGGATAAAACTACTGCAATTGGATTAGCTATAGCTGTTATTTTACCTTTTTTATTGTATGGAAGTGAGACTTGGACACATTATTGAATGAATGATAATGGACTGTGTTAAAAAAGAATTGTATGGGGAATTTGATCTTGGTTTTCATAGGAGAGGCAGATTTTATATTATGAAGCTCATGTCAAAAATGTGAAAAAGTGCAAGTTTTATCATTATCATTAAAAAGATTTGGTTGAGGATGGAATGCAATCAATTAGCCACAGTGACAAAATATTTCAGAAAGAGAAGTTTTCTTTAGAACAATTTAAAACATACGATCACAAAATATCATATAAACCAAATGATAGATTAATGTGTTTTCTATGTGGGCACAAGTTTGTGTTGTACAACCATTGAAAATTCTTTTTGGGTAAATTATTATTTTGTCTTTCTGTCTTTTTTTTCCCCATGGAGTTGTAATGTCATTCTCATTTATAAGTGACTACTTTTGCTGTTGCTGAGTATAGGTAGATCAAACTTACAAGGGCATTTCTTGCTGGACTAGTCTGCCCTCAGTTGATGTCTCAGCCTTCTAAGAATAACTAAATACCCATTTACCAACCAATAATTAACTGGCTAGTTGGTCTATTTATGAGTTGACTTTTTAAAGAAAATTCTAGTTTGATTGGAAATTCTAATTATTTTGAAAAAAATTTCATGTTTCAGCTAGGATTGAACCTTAGATTGTGAATATATCAGGTAGAAGCGCTAATATGTTATAATAGTTACCACTCCTAGTTTCATTATATATATATATATTGTTTATTTTACAAAGCTAGAGAGCTCAGTAAAAATCGTATTCATTAAGTATACTATTTCTTTTCCAGCATCATCCATAGATATTAACTAACGACATCTAACTTTCAATTCTAGAAACCACAACACTAGTAACAAGTAAAACAATCATATTTCTTTGATTAGTTTGTAGCTTATTGGTCTTCATCTAAAGGTCAATGCCCTTGCATTGGAGTGGAAAATGACATTAAGGCAATTTCTTCAAAAGCACTTACTTTAAGATTAATTTCTTCCCATATCAGGTATTTTACTGGGTTAAAAATACTAGAATAGTCATATATATAAGTCTGCTGTCTAAAATGATGAGCCCTTTAACAAAACAATCAGTTTGGAGGCTTTTGTTTCATGAGTAATTGCCTTCTCATCAAAATTCTTGCAAAACTGAATTCTTTATCATATTAAAGATTATTACTGTAAATATCATTTATAGAATGAACAGAATTTTTTTTTACCAAAGTATATAATTATAGTCTAAGCACTTGTTTGTAAACTATGTCTCTGCAGCTTTTCATAAAAATGAAAATTATTTGTTGAAAAAAAAAGAATACTTCTGATCAAACCAAAGATAAGTGCCACATTAACACAATTGCAGAGTGAGGGAAAATGCATCCGGCTGAAATGAAATGTAACAGTAGAAACTAGAAGCAATTACAGCTACAGTATCCATTCTCTGAACCATCATATGGTCCTTATGAAATCAGTTTATAAAATCTTTGGTTTTTAATCATTATTTGGGATGAAATCAGCAGATACTTATGGTGTGTAAGTATTAGGCTGTGAGTTAGATAGAATTATTGAAATCTTTGAAAACTGGAAAGATCTAACATATTCTTAGTCTAATGAAAAGGTTTGCCATTTTATGATGTTGATAGATGGGTCAATGAATTCTTCAACACACTATAGAAATAAGTTTCATTTGTTATGGAGTGTTTTCAATTTCTAATTCATCACTTTGATTTCTCTTGACTGACATATTTGCAATCTCCTCTGGAATGGATATATGAGAATAATGTCTGAAATGATTTAAATTTTTCATTATTCTACTAATTTTCATAGCATATGGATTCTTGTATGAAGGCATCAGTGAACTGATGCTGCTGTATTGCTTTTCAGAAAAGCATATGGATCAACATTATTGGGTTCATTCTCTGTCCTAACTTATGCATTCCAATAATTCTGGGTAATATTTAAAATCTGTAGATAGTATTTAATACAACAAAGCTCAATCACACATAGTGGTGACAGGTTTACTTTTCTGGAGTCTCATCATGCCTTTTGAGAATATAGTCACTGAATGAATAGTAAAGGGAGACCATTTCAGGTTTTACTTTAAATGAATAGTTATTTTGTTCAGAATCATTTTAATCACTAATGGAAGTGCATTATCTATTGAGTCTCGGATCTTTCTTATTACTTAACTTATGAACACATTTTTTTTTTCTACATGATTTAGTACCACATTTTTTGAATATAACCGCTAGATTAGGGTCTTGGTATTTGAGGACCTAATAATTTAAATTAAATCATAGGTTTATCTGTAGGAATATGTCATCATTTTCATCCAATAATGAAGATCACAACATCTTACAATGGTTTTTATCTTTAAATTATGGATACCATACTTTACTATTCTAGATTGATCTTCGATCTTATTAATAATAGTTAGATACCTATTTATTGATTTATTCTGGAAAGAGATATTGACTATAGACTACTTACCTGGAAGAAAAATCTGAAATAAACCCAGAAACTTATAACTCGGCATTCATTTATTAATCATTACAAACTTACAAAAATTCTTACATTTCATTTTTTTTTAAAATATTACCATCATTTCTTAAAATGGTATTGAATTAGCAAAAGTAAAGTCTAAATGATCTTGTACTGGATTCCAAGAGATTGTAAAGGACCCAAAAAGAGACCACATATGAGATGGATGAAATAAGAAAGTGTGCATGGATGATGTGGAGAAGAGAAGCTAGAGATCAGAGAAGCTGGATTAAACTTGTAGAGACCTTCATCCTGCAGTGGATTGATGATGGTTGATGATGATGATATTGGAATAATACATTTCTATAGATAACAGTATGTGCTAAAAGTATATGCTTGTAAAGATAATATGATGTTTAAAATAAGTTTTAAAATTTTGTATAAGAATTGAATTTCCCTTTATAGTCAGCTTTCAAGTAGTAACATCTTCATGTAAGTTATACATTCAAAGGTGGATGGAGTAACTAGGAAAAAGGATATTATCACCAAATAATAGCACTTAATCATCATCAGTGTTAATTTGCCACTACTTGTTTCTTAGCGCAATTTATTGTAGCTTCCCAATTCTTAGAGCTATATCTTGGAATTTTAGTAATATTTCATATCACATTAGAATGAGAACGTGATGATATTGCATACTTTGGGTGTATCAGCATTTACTTAACTGTCTAATTTAATTGTGATGTTTTATTCGGCAATGTTTTGCTATTTTTTTTAAAAAAGGTCTTTTATTTGTTTAATATTGTAATAAACAAAAAATTTATATTATACTAGAAAAATAAAAAAAAAATTATAGATTCTGTACTGAGTGTTTAATTACAGTACTGCCTTAAGATTCTAATATAATTAGAAATTTTGTAAAGAAACAATTTCACCAGTAAATTAGCCTTCTTCACAGTTTACAAGAAAATATGAAATAATATGAGATAATGCAAAAACTGTAATTGTTGCTGAAGGATTGCATTTTGGAGTAATGCATGAATAACCATTACTGAATTTTATTCACTTTTCTAACATACATGTATTTCCAGAACCCTGACAACCTGCAGTTTATTGCAGAGATTTCAGAGACCGAAATGCTATTACATGATATTTTTGAGAAGGTGGCTCACTTTCAAATTACTTTTGGATATGCTACTCATGCCATGTTTATTCTATTGTAATTAGTTTTCAACCTTATGAATATTGGTGAAGTAAAGGTTTATTCAGTTTGGTTTATCAGTTGTGGCTGCACATGCTTTTGCCTGGTAAGCCAGATTCAAAGCTCATTCAGTCACAATGAACAAACCTAACTGAATAAATCTTTACTTCGCTAACATTCATAATGTTGAAAACTAATTTAGAATCAATGTTTTACATAACATTTAGTAGAATTTTTCTAAGTTATGGGTGAATATTGTGAATGATATAAGATAATGCTCATTAGATTTGTCATTTATGAAGGGTAGGAGATTGAATCAGTTTCTGTCCTTTTGTTGTCCTTCTAGTTAAAAAATAACTAAATACCCATTTATCAAATAATATTAGGTAATTAGCTGAGCTAGCTATGAGTAGCTAAGTGAAAAAAAATTTCCAAGCCTGTTGAAAAAGTTTATTCAGCCTGAATTTAGAAGTCAGATTGTAGGATGTGGCAAGCAGGTGAACTACTATTATCATCATGAGGCAATAATGCAAAAATTAGAAATCGGTGTAAATCCCTTATGCAAAACTTTGACATTCAAATATCATATGACCCTTAAGCAACTAAGCATTTAATAAAAATGAATAATGAAATAGCTTTACTTCTTGAGAATTATAAGAAGTTCAGTGGTAGAGTATTAATTAGATTCTAGATTGTGGTATCCTTGAATTGATTCTAATGGTGAAATTTTCAGCATTTGAACCAATTGATCTTTAATGACATAAATAGGTTTTTTTTCAATATAATGACATATAGTTAAACTATTTTGTGAATTATGGGAATGCCTTTGGAAGATTCTAAATGACATAATATTCAAATGAAATATGCCTATGTGTATGAAAAGGAAGGTTTTATCACTTCTTATGTATAGATTTGAAGTTTAGGTGTTTAACCGCCAAACAATTCAAAGAGTTAAATTAGACAATAAAGTATAGGAACAGTGAGGGATCAAAAGTGAAATACATGTATGAGAAAACAAATTGATATTATTACATATCATTGAAAGAAATAATGAGACAAATGGATCTGGATTGGATATATTGCTAGAAGAGATGATAATAGATAGGCAGTTGACATCTTAAACTGAATCACAAGAGGTTGAAAGACATAGAAAGGTATCACATATTAGATTGATGGATAAGAAATTTGTTGGACTGAAATGTATGAGATGCTATGAATCAGGAAAGTGGATTGAATTTGGGGAACTTCATTTTGGGGTAGACTAATAATGGTTGCAAAGGGTAATATTGGTGATAATCTTAGTTATCATCCTTATTTCAATATTAAATAATCATATTTCTAAAATAAATTTGGAAATGGTAAATAAAATGATCTGTTATATATATATGATGTATATGTTCTGGCGAGTAAATGATTACTGTGAGCAATTAATTAGCTTAGCCTTAAAACTATATTGATTGTAAACAAGGGTTACTGTGGTATTCCTGACAAATTTAGGCCAGTTATGTTTAAATATCATTTGATTTTGAAAGCAACTAATCATAAGGATTTTATTATTATTAATATATTGTATACCTTAAGTTCTAAATCCTATCCAAAGTTTAAAGCGCACGAATTATTAAAAATTCAGTGTCACATTTTGTTTGCTGGCGACTAGAGATAGAATCCACGTTTTGGTTCAGTATTTCACATTGATAAATCATTTTTAAGCACAAGAAAAGTCTAACTCAAAATATTTCGATTACATTTTTTTAAAATATCAATTCTGATTCATCTTTTATAAAAGAAATGTTATTATGTAACAGCAGTTAATCTGCATGGGGGGGGGGGCAATAAAATTGGTTTACTATTTTCATTATCAATAATTGCCTTAAAAGTTTTTAAGTCATTTAGTATTGATTATTCCTTGGTTTCATTGACCTAATTAGGTCTGAATAAGACGAACGTCACTTACATAAGTATAGAATCTTTTTCATTTTTTTCTGCTTGTGGGTGTATGTATATATATATATATGAAGTTTTGATTGCGTGTGTGTGTGATATTTTTTCATAGAAATTGCAAATAAATAATCAAAGAGATATAGAAGAACTTTAATATTGATGAGAAATAAATAATAAAAAAACTAATTTGCGTACCTTTCCGATAGTTTATAGAAAAAAAAACAATACCTACCGGAAAACAATACAAAGATTTCAGGTCACTCAATGGAGTATAGAGATAAGTATGTTGGGAATAATAAGAAATAATCAGAAGTGAATATATGGATGAGAGAACAAATAGATATCATTGATATCGTTGCAAGAATTAAGAGTCTGAAATGAAACTAGACTGAACATAAAGTTAAAAGATAATTAATAGATGAACAATTGAAATTTTAAATTAGAACATTAAAGATTGCAAAAGACCTAGAGAGAGATCATATCTTTAAACGGATGAATGAAATAAAGAAGGTTATTGATGTGATGTTGAGAAGAGAGACTATGGATTATCAAGAATGATTGATGGTAATAGATAGACAGTTGATGTCTTAGCCATAAAGATCTAGAAAGAACGCATTAAATGAATTGATAAGAAGTTTCCTGGTATCATGTGAGGAAGAGAGACTACGGATCAGAGAAACTGGATTAAACTTGGAAAGATCTTTATCATGTAATAATCATTGAAAATGATGATGATACATAAAAGAGTAGAAGTCTTAAGAGTTAATAGTTAGTATTTCAGAAATTTATATATTTTTTTCTTGTTGACTTTGTTTCATCAGAGGATATTACTATCAGAAAATCTAGAAAAATCCAAATTTATAGAATCATCATAATATATCTCCATTTTTCTACTTTAAATCTGAACTCCACAGAAATGTGACTTAATAGTAGATAGAAAGATTCATTTTTCAAATATTCCACAAAACTCATGAAAAATTAAAGCCAAAGATATGTTTCGTCTACTTTGATTCTATTGGATTTCATGATGACTATCCTTTTTTTTTTCAATCCCTAGAGAGAATTTAGTACAAATTTTATTGTAGACTAACACTTTTATCAAGTTAAACTTCCAATGTTTGTGTCTATTTCTATTAATATTTGATTATTCTAGTCTTTGCTAAATATTCACCACAAACTTATGTTTTCAAGTAGGATATCCCAAAAATCTTAATGCAAGACCAACTTTAATAGCTTCAGAGCATCAACCTTATGAAAACAATATTTACCTCTTTAATTATTTAACACTAATTTGTATTTATTTATTTTTTGAATTTAGATTAATAAATTGCTAATTGATTTTTTTATATCAGTCTTTTAATTAAAGATGGTGAACATTGAAGAAAGTGTTGCCTGTGCCAGCCATTAGAAAGAAAAGTAAAATTTCTCACTGTAAAAAGGAGGCTGGCCAGAGATGTAAACTTTTAGGAAAAATTGTCAATTCATAATTAAGTTTAGATTCAAGGAACAACAAGCAAGCAATGTATAGCTGAAAAATATTGCTGCATTAAAAATAAAATATCAAATGATTATTGCTTAGGAGGTTATACAACATCCAAGCTGTTTTTTGATTCAGGAACTGTCAACAGTCTATTAGAACAGGCAAAATTCCATACAGTAGTGCCACTCAGTGCAATCCAGAAGGCTTGTGCATAAAATCCCTATCTAGTGCCTACTCATCCAATATCCCCAGACTAGTTTCTAGCTTGTGACTTTCTTCAGTGATTAGCCTTGGATCTGAGAGCACTGCACTCTGACTTGCACTGAGTGGCACTACTGTATGGAGAGTTTTTCCTGTTCTAATAACAGTTATGAGTAAGCATAAGAAATGGCGATCATGTGAAGTTTAGTGGTTTAACATTTGAGTCTGTCATACTATTGCCATGCTATGATTGAATAATAGACACTCCCAATAATTTACTGAATTTTCATAATTAGACCTTCCCATGTAACTTATAATTCACAAGTTAAAACACATGGTCCATCTTGAATGTGCAGTGATATGTCTCTTTGTACTGAGGAGTTATCATGGTAAGGCATCAATGTGGTGAGAATCCTATTTTTTTTACAATGCAATGCCGTGGTCATTCATAATCATTCAGTGTCTTAACAGTATGTGTATGTTAAGTTGTCTGCCTGAGAATAGATATAGGGATAAGCAATATTATTTGATCATTATCAGTGATGTAGTTTGCCTGAAATTGCTATTTTTTAAACACAGGTTATTTTAACAACTCAATTTCACAACAGTATTATCAACTTTAATAATAATCAATTAGTTTATTGCTCAGAAGTTAGTAAAAATTTTAAGTTCTGGAAGTAACGAGTATGGAGTATTTATCATAGTCTGATATTTATAATCTACCACTGGACCACTGCACTAAACCAGGGAGGGCAAACCTGGGTTTATAGGAAATTCGCGCACAGGAAGTGAAAGAGCTGGACAGCGATCCTAGGATTTTAAACTCAAAAATCTGCCACTCTATCTTTTGCATCAAATTATGCAAAGTGTCAACTTTAATTAACTCATGTTACTAAGATGAATTTAAATAAATTCTTTTTTAAGATAAAGCTTTATGTTCATGGGTATAGAAATGATGATGTGTGGAATTGTTGTTGTTATAATAGTTTTATCTGTTTTAGTTTATTAATCTTTACTTTTATAAAAGTAGTTACATTTTGCAGGGTTTGTCGATTCTTGCATTGTTTAATACAATATATTAATCCTATTTAAACACTTCCATTCGAAATTAACTCCTTTCTTTATGCCGATTCTTGCTTCGTCGCCCGTTGTTTACATGATGAAAGTGTTTTATGTATTCCCGAACTGTTACCATTTAAATTTAGTAGAAAAATATCTTTAACTGAAGGTAGGTGGATCTATATTTTTAAATGGAGTTTTCTTTTTTATTTCTTTAATTTGTTTTTAAAAAGTTTTTTTTAAACTTTTTCTGTAAAGTCAATGAAAGTAAAATAAGGGATTTAAATAAACTCGAATAAAAAATCCAGTACTCTTTATACTAACAAATAGATATTTTTTTGTAATTTCCGCTTAGGGAAGTAATAAACTAAGATTTATTTCTTAGGTTTATGACTGATGTTTCATAGTTTTACAAAATTGCTCTATTTTTTATATTTGAATTTTCTCGTACACACATCCTATATACATATATGGGCAGATATAAAATTCTGATTTTATGATTGAGAATTCAGGTTTATCATCGGGACATGTCTGGGGCGCGATCCATGGATATTAAAGATACTTATCAAGGTTAATGGTATTTGTGAGTTTTCAAGTAAACCAAGATGGCATCCCACATTTTTGCTAAATCTACACCCCCCCCCCCGTATTTATAAAAGAAATGCCTGCTAGGACAACATCGCAATTAATAATTACATTTTATTTTTTATTACAGTTTGCAAAATGTTAAATAATATTTTAAACTTACGAATGCTGATAAATAAATCGTTGAAAATAAATGTTTCAATTAAACGTAGTTTAATCAAACATAGACGCATGTGTATATTAAATAATGGAATAAACCTTATAAATAACCTTATTTGAAAATGAATTCCTAAGATACTAATTAATTGTATAGATCTAAAACCTTACAGATATGGAAATAAATTCCTAAGATTAATTAATATTATAGAACTTTAAAACTTACCGTATATGGAAATAAATTCCTAAGAGAGTAATTAATTGTATAATTAAAAAGCTAAGAGGAATTTCGTTGTATGATGAAAACACTAAATAATACGTAAATTAATTAAGCGAACTGTTTAATTAAAGCCAAAGAATTTACTCCAGAAAAGATAAGAGAAACAAAGAAGACATGGATATAAAAAACTAGAGAAGAAGGACTGTTTGTTGGCTCTTTCTGTGATTGCTGCTACAATCACAATGTCCACGAGTTGAAGAGCAGGGAAGATTATAATCAGAGGACTTAATTCCCAGGATCTCGGCTCCTGTAAGTCGCTAAGCCGACTAGTAGTTTTAATAGACCATCTCGGTCTTATTATTATTTTGAAACGCCTCAAGAGTCTCATTGAGGGTTGTATTATAAAGACTATAGATGTTAGTGAAGGTAAAGTGAATAATAGCTTACCTAAACATTATAATCATTATTTACTGTTTAGTAATTAATCTGTGAATTAAGCTCGTTCAAATGCAGACATTGTATTTGTGTTAAAGATCAATATAGTACTGTAATTCATTTTCCTTAATTGTTAATAAATTATTATTGCTAAATATATATGTTCTATTATCTGTCGAGTTTAAAACAGGCAAAACTCTCTCCATACAGTAGTGCCACTCAAAGCAAGACAGAGTTATGAGCAAGCATGGGAGATAGTGATTTTGTCGAGTTTATTGTATACAGTATTTGTTTTCTGGTTGTGCAGTCATAGTTGAAGACACACCACAATTACTATAAAAATAGAAGTCATTATGGAAAAAATAATTATAGTATTTATAGTTTATTTTCTTTTTTTTTTGATCAACTTATTAACGAAAATATAGATAAAGACAATATTTACATTTTATGCATTTCGGCGGCAGCGTGCAATAATATTGTGATTCTTAATGCACACTTTTCGGGAGGGCAGGATCTAATACTTTTGGAAATAGTCCATTGGTTCGCAGTCTATGACTGGAATGTTACAAATTTTTAACATTATGATAATTTACCAAAAAAAAAAAAAACAACTGCTGGCAAAAAAGAAACGCTGAATTGAACCAAAGTACGACAAATATAAATAATAAAAAAAAATTGGAAAAAAGTTTCTTAGTGAAATTTATCGGAATTTATTTCTTTTTTAAAATTTAACAGTTGATTTATTAGTTTGTTTTAATTTAACAACTAATGCATCTTCAGTTGCTTATAGGCTCCCGAAACTGTTCATTTATCAAAAATACAGGGTGCCATCTTGGTTTACTTGAAAACTCACAAGTGTTAGATTAATTGATTAGCACTGCCAACCTGTAGTTTCTTACCTTAAAAAAAATGTTTTCGGCCAATATAGATTCAACTTGTTCACTCAGCCATAAGATGATAGGAACTATTTAACATTTTCTCTTTTAGTGCCTATTACTTTAAATATACTAAAACTTCATTACATCTATCACTAACTCGCATTTAGCCATACTCTTCATGCATATTAATAGCATAAAGAGAAGATTCTTACCAACATTAGAGCAACTATTCTTTATTCTATTCATTCTTTGGTTTCTTAGATGCATTTCTGTTTCAGCCCAATTGCATAAATAGAATTAAAATTAGAGATCAAACGTTCACAATATATATGCAACTATATGAAATTTAATAACCTTATTGACACCACGGCAATTACTGGTTGTTAATAACAGGATATGATCCTTGCTGTAATAGCCAATACTTTTCATTAACTATATAGTCTCCTCGTTTAAAAATTCACATGTAATAAATCAGGCACCTAATTGAATATTAATCCATAAGACTGGTTTAAATCTATCAGCACATTTCATATCCTAATTAATTCTCTACCACTTGTATATAATTCTCTTTAAATCTGATCTTATGTATATAGATCATCATCATCATCATCAACCATTATCAATCCACTGCAGGATGAAGGTCTTTCCAAGTTTAATCCATCTCCGATCTTTAGCTTCTCTTTTCCACAACACCCCTGCACATTTTCTTATTTCATCCATCCATCTCACATGTGGTCTTTTTCTTTTACAATCTCTTGGAATCCAGTTTAAAATTTCAAATGTCCATCTATTATCATTTCTTCTAGCAATATGTCCAGCCCAATTCCATTTCAATGTTTTAATTTTTTCAATAAGGTCAGTAACACCTTTTTTCTTACCCATATATACTTTCATCTCTTCTTTTACCCCAACATACATCTCTCCATACTCCTTTAGTGGTCTAAGTCTCTTATTCTCTTCTATTAAGTTCCAAATCTCAGATCCATAAGTAAGAACTGTAAAACACATTTTTAAAAACCATTATTTTCAAACACATAGACATATTTCCTTTTAGTATCAAGTTATTTCTACCAAAAGCACTCCAACCAAGTTTAATTCTATGATTAATTTCCTCCATTATGTTTCCATCTGTATTAATAATCTGACCAAGGTATTTGTAACTGTTAACTTCTTCTAATTCTTCATAATCAATCTTTATTTTCATATTTCATCAAAATTAAACATTACCTTACATGATCTACCTTCTCTATACTAGCACATAATTGTTGTAAACAAAGGCTAAAACTCTCCATACAGTAGTGCCACCTCTGTGCCATAACACAGTACCCCGATCAATGGATGCCAGAAGGCTTGTGCATAAAATCCCTATCTAGTGCCTACTCATCCAATATCCCTAGACTAGTTTCTGGCTTGTGGCCCCCCCCCCACTCTTCACCATATAACTTCTACTCTTCATCATCAGTGAGGAGCCTTGGATACTGAGAGCACTGCATTTGGTATCTCTATTAAGTTGTATAACTAATCTTGCAACTCTGTCCGATACACCATCAATCTCCACAATATTTGTTTTCCACTTTTTATTTATAATGAATCCTACTCCACTTGTATTTCCAATATTTGTGCCTTTATAGTAGAGTACATGTCCACTTTTTAAATCAATTGTTTCTTCACCTTTTCTTCTAACTTCACAAAGTCCAATAATGTCCCATTTAATATAAAACAATTCTTCTAATTCTTGCAATCTTCCTTCACTTGAAAGTGATCTGCAGTTGTAAGTACCTAAATAAAAAGTCGTCATCAAATGGCAGCCTGGGTCCACAATCAGGGGATTCTTAGCACCCTCCGCCTTCGGCCACCAACCGCTGCCTTGGTTGGTGACTTTACAGCCTCCTGGGACTAAGGGCCATGCTTTATTTTGTCTGTCATAATTGTATATATGTATTGGAAAAATATTTATCATTTACACAAGCCTTCTGGCATCCATTGATTACTCTGTTTGGCACAGGGTGGCACTACTGTATGGAGAGTTTTGCCTTTGTTTACAATAAACATTATGTTAAAAGTCTAGAATCTGCCTTTTCTATCAGTGCATGAATCTATTTTGAGAATTTATGTAAATGATACCACTGTAATTATGTTTATGGTCTAAATGCATTTAGAAATAGTAGTTTTGGATGGTCTTATTGCTTAGGAATTCCTAAAAAGTTTAAACTCTAGAAAGGACAAAATTTTGCATGATGTACAGAGTTTAAGCTCTGGAATCTGCTATTCAACCACTGGGCTTAACTATTATTTATTCTATTTCAAAGGCATAGACTTCTTAGCTTGAGTAATAGTAAATCAATCTAGTGCTAAAAATGCAATAACCACAAAGCTAAATATGTGTAGTATTTTATTAAATCATATGCTGAATGCTTTCAAGAGGCACGGCTCTCATATTCATAGCTTTTATTGTAAACTTCATATTACAACGTTTGACTTGAGTAATAATAATTACTATCCCATAATGCTAAAACTATTTCTCCAAACTAATTTTTGGTCAGAGCCTTTATAATTATGAAGTTTGGACCATATCATCTAGCAGTCACCAATCATCTCCTTGATAACCATCAAACTAATAGCTCTAAATTAAAAAAAAAAAAATTCTAAAATTTGAACCCAAACCATTAGCCAAGCTAGTATAGATGTGGATTATACCTTCTAAATGCCAATGGTTATTCAAAAGTGTGGCAGATGATTCAGAAATAGAATTGATAGAATAAATAATTACTTCTAAAAGCATATATTAGATGTAGGCAGAGAAAGTCATATGATATTTTGTGGTTTTATCAGTTAATCTCAGTCTGTCTCAGCAAAAGGCTCATTGGAGTATACAAGTGGTAAGTGAATGTTTTGGTAATCTTTGAGACTAACTATGATGTTATTAAAATGAGAGTCTTCTTTTATTACTTTTGAATCAACTATGCAGACGTTACATAAAGTAATAGACTCAAAGTGACAGTGCTGCCACAACTCTATGGCTTGTTTTTGGCTAATTGACATTGAAAACAGTGGCTCTAACTTTTCATCCAACTGTGGAAGACCATAGATGTTAAGAGATTGGATTTTTATCAGTGCATCTCTCATCTGAACTCCCTTTTGCAACCATCCACTATGATCCAAGTCAGACCATATCTTATCTTATGCATGAATTTTACAAACAACTCACTTCAGGTGAGCAAGAAATATCAAATCTCAAAATCTCCATGCCCTCATTGACAGCTTGATGTCTTTCACTACACCACTCTCATGCAAGGTAGGGATTGGGATTCTGTGCATATTTAATACTTTGTAGAAGGATGAACAATGGATGTACTGTAAATATATATTTTCTTCTCTTATTTATCAGAACATCTTTCAGTTCAACTTCACCATATCACAACTTCTTACTCATTGAAGATTGATGGTTGTTCACAAAAAGCATCATGTATATAAGAAAAGATGGTCTGAATTTTTATGCCAATAAATGGTTGCAGTATGATAGCATTATATGGGGTTGCATTGATAAATACCAAAAAAGTTTTAGAAGATGGTATGTTGTCTTGTTTCAATGAAGGTGGGATTGCTTCTGATTAGTGGATTGAATTAAGATCACTGGTTTTGGAATCCTTCATTTTGACAATGTCTCCTCCAAAAGTTTGAAATGCTGTTAATTTAAAATTAGACTACTACAATATACATTGTTGCAGACCTATAAGCAAATTGGCACATGTTTAACATTCTGAAATGTTAATAAAAAGAATAAAGCTGGTCATGGAATAATCACTACGAAAAGTCAATTATGTGAAAACTGGTCATTTCAGTATTAGTTGATTATTACCTGTTGGTTTGATTTGTGATTGATAATACTGAAGATAGAGCCTACCATTTGGTAATATTGTTTTGTGTAATAATAATATCATCAGCAGATATGAGCTAATGAATGTGACTATTCCAACTCCATAAGAAAAAGATAACAAACAACATTAACAATAATATTATACTAGAGTTGAAATTTTGAAAAAGGAAATGGATTCGTAATTGCTGTGTATGTAATTAAAAGATAGAAATGTTGTTACACATAACACAGAATATCATCATCACATTTAGTATAAATAGATGACTGATGGTGACAGAATACTAAACTGACTTAATTGACCGAAGATCATTAAAAAAAGGAGATAGAAAAGGTCATTTGTATTATAAATATTACTTAGCCTTTGATGAACCCACATCCTATCTTACAAAGTACTAGGTGGCCCTCTCAGTTAGATATTGTTTTTTTTGTTATTCACAGTACTCTTTATATAATAAATATAGATTTGGAAATATAAGTAGAAGTTTTGAAGAAGATTGTTGGGTAATCGAAACTGTCATAGTGGATTGTAGATTGTAAAAAAGCATTGTATAAAGTAATAAACAATATAAATGATATTAATATTACGTGGATTTGGGAATGCAATAAGAAAGATAAACTTATAACCACAGAGTTAGTGACTGTCAAATCTCTGGCTCCAAATTGAAAGGATTAATAAAACCACTAGTGAAATTGTCTCCTCGTTGAAATAAGCTATCTAAAAAAAAAAAATCCATGTGCTAAATAAGTAAATAAAAGGTTGTGCTCAATCTATCATTTAGCTATATCATGGTCATGTAATCTTTTCCGACTAACTATATATATATATGATTACTTTATTTAGTATAGTAAAAGTGTTGCTACTTTTTAAGTGAGGAGATATGACACTATAAAGTGTAAAAGAATGAGATATACAAATGCCAAAAATATAAGCTGCGAAAATAATTCATCAGAAGCAAACTTATAAGAGGTAAATCGGATATCCGCTCTTAGTTTAAAGTGATTTCTTTTAGAACCTAACTTTTTTGACTGTATTAAAATTTTTAGATCAGTAGAGTAATTTTAGTATTTTAGTTACGTCAAAGTCATTTGCTTACCTGTTGTTTTTTGTTTTTTTTTGTTACCTAGAATTATTTCTAAACTTGGCAAAAATAAAATTATGAATTTTATATCTTTTTTCTATTATTATTTTTAGCTTTTTTTTTATTTCACGGAAAATATTTTAGAAAAGAGAAAGAAAAAACCTGCTAAATTTCAATATTTTTAATTTTAAAACATCAGGTTGATCCTTTATTGCAAATTTGATTATAAATTAAGTAATTAGAATTGATTATTTAATTACTTATGCGTACATCGTGTCCTTTATTATATCCTTGGCAAGTTTTATGAGTCAAAGATTTAATCAAAAGAATTTTGGCAAACCTTGCTGGTTTTTGAAACATTTATGTGACTGAAACGGGGGAGGGGGCCTTGTTCTTTGAATTCGGTCACATTAGCAGAAGTTCAAAATGAGTCTAATTAGATCAGTCTGAAAAATAAAAAATTCGTTAATCACTTTATCATATAAGATGCATAAAAAAAGATAAATATACAAAATTATTTAAGCTTCCAGACCGACCTTGCGGTGGAATTTTAATATGTCATTAAGTATTTTAAGATTCTCTCGTATATTTATTAGTAACATAAATCATAAAAATATTTATGCGAAAATTAATCTTGTTCATTTGTTGTCTATCAAACATATACTGACAGTCTTTACGTATATGTTAACCTCCAATAATGGTCGACTAAGCATATTACCTCTTCAAGAAATAGATTCCAAGTTAAATTATTTTTACCTATATTAAAAATTAATAAGGACTTTAAATTTGTTTATTTAAAGTTTAAATATTGTATTAGGGGAACGTTATATAAGAATAATATTACAAATATCTGTGAGCAGCATTTATATATTCATTACCTTTATTTTTAAATTCTTGATATATCACTTACATAAATATTACGATATTTGAAGTATTATTTGCAAAAATAAAAGCGAGTATGGAGATTAATATTAATGAATTAGAAGACATAGAGAAATATATTATTTGAAATTAATATAGAATACACTTAAAAGTGCTTTTTGTATAACTTTAATATTAAAAAGAAATAAAGATATGTATTTAAACGATATGTTTTACTAGTTGTTACTTATGAATCTGAATTTAGAAGAGCAAAATTGATACTTCAGATCACTCGATGAAGTATAGAGAGATATATGATGGGAATAACAAGTAGATGTCGATAACAAAATACATAAGTGGAAGAAACGATAGGTATACTGATATTGAAAGCATTAAGAAGTGGGGTAAACGTATTACTAGAAAGAGATGATAATGATAGATCAGTTGAAATTTTAAACTGGAAGTTAAAAGACTGTAAATGATCTAGAAAGATCCCATGTGTGTTATAGTAGGAGAAAAATTGTGGGAAATATGTGGTGATCATAGAAATTGTATTAAATTTGGATATTTAATCTGTAGAAGATTGATATTAACTTAAAATGATTGTAATGTTTATTCTATTATCATCTCATAAAAATAATAATTGAAACTTAGATGTCTGGGATATCGTTTGTTATTTGAATATAGGGATTCAACTTTGGTCTAGGAATTTCTCGTATTTGTCACATGACTAAAAATAACTGAATAGTTAATTCCTTGGAATGTCATGTGCATAAATCTTTAGCTTTGAAGTCTATTACTGAGATCATTCAGAATGTCACATGATCATTTCTTATGCTTGCTCGTAACTCTCCATACAGTAGTGCTCTTAGATTCAAGGCTCCTCACTGATGAAGGCCACAAGCCAGAAACTAGTCTGGGGATATTGGATGAGTAGGCACTAGATAGGGATTTTATGCACAAACCTTCTGGCATCCATTGATTACTCTGGCTTGCACTGAGTGGCACTACTATATGGAAAGTTTTGACTGTTTTATCGTTGAGAATGGCTTTTTTTTTTATTAATTTGATTATTGTTGAAACTTTATTAAACAGTTTGTTACTATACATTTTTTTAATGTTTTATACAAATTCCAGTGTAACTTTTTTTTTTTATGTATTATAAATCACTGGTTGTTAATCTATATTCTATAACATTTATTACTTTCCTTTTGCTCATTATGGGTATTTCCAGTTGATATTCTATTAAAAGTTGTAAGTTGATCTTTAAAAGTTCATTTGCTATATAAATATGGTTTGGTGCCATATCAGAATCTTCCAATAAGATATGATTATTAAATTTTTATAATAAATATATGGTGGATTGAGGCGATATTAAAAGTAGTCTCATATCAATAAAGGTTGGAATATGGATTATAACCACACACAAAAAAAGTTTAAAATCTTTTAATTATATCTTATAACTGTATAAGATTTGAATAATTTAAAATGAATTTTGGAAATGATGGAAACATCCACATGTAAAAACTATAATTTTGCGCATTATTCTTCTACCAATATCTTATGATCTCTTGTATACTAAGTCAGGCTTTCAAGACTAGTTATCACCACCCATTTCCAGTGCCATCTGTTGTAATATTGAGTAATTAATGGATGGTATATTGCTATAAAATCTCCATACCAGTTTCTGACTTTTGCTTTCATCAGTGAAGACTAGGATTCAAAGTTGGAATGCATTCAGCAGCAACTTAATAACATAAAACTTTAAAAAATGTAAGGATTCAAACCCAGAATAATTTGCTTACATAGCTATACAGATCTAACATCAAGTTGGTTTTTACATATCTTTTAAGACTTCAGTTCCATAGCAACCACAGGCTTCTCTATCCCCTTGTTAGGCAGATTAGTATAAGCATCACATGACTTCATATGCTTACTCATAAGTTTCCAAGAGCAGTTGCCTTTGCTCTGCTACAGCACTAAACTGCTTGGTGTTCATTGATTGTTCAGATTTACAGTAGATGGCGCTACAATAGGATAAAGATAATTGCTCTTAAAAACTTTGAATTGAAAATATGATCCATTTTATTAACTGTAGCTATTTTTAATCTGTTTGAGGATAAAAGAAGAAGAGTTGTAGGAAAGCTAATATAATTTACTTGAATTATAGGAGTAATTTAATATCAACTAAAAACATTGTATAATAGAAAGGGAGAGAAAATATTAAAGTTCAATAATAGGTTATAAATAAATCATCACATATTTAGAAAGTTGTTTTCTGAAGGCAATCTAAAGAAAGACATTCCAAGAATAGGGTGGCATTTTAATTACTATCCCACATTTTTCTTCAATTTATAAATTCTGAACACTGAATTTTTTTAGACTTTCTGTATATTTCCACTAACCGACTTATCCAGCTATTTAATGAATAATATTTCTGTGGTGTAATTTTCACTACACCACTCTAACACAAGGTAGGAATGGTTTCTATCTACTCTTAAGATCTTGTGAAGGGGTGTAATCATAAACATATGATCAAAGACATGAAAAAGATGAACGAGCTCCAGGATCCACATTTTATGTTGGACCAACACTCATCTGTTGGGCCAAATCACATTATCTTGCACATATCTTAATCATTGCTTAGCATACATAGATATCCAATTACTACAGTTTAATTGATGTATCAAATTTAATGCCCTGACAACTTTGACACATATGACTAAATTTTATTAGCCATTCCCTAGTGTAATGAATGACTAATAAAAATTATTAATGCAACTATTATTAGGTTAATAATTATTTCCAAACTATGATGCATCTGTAGTAAAATAAATATTGGAGATTTTCTTACTATACTAAGTTCTAATAGCCTTACATTGTTTAGTGCAGTATCGGAATAGCAGACTCTGACATTAAAACTCCACATATCATGGGCCAATCTGTTATTTTGGGTGCACAAATACCTTATGACTGCAAACCATTCAAATATTTTACCATTTATTTCTATTATATTGAAATTGAAATGGAAGTAACTGTAGACCCCCCTCCCCATGAGCTATGTCTAAACTAATAACCACCCATCAATAAGTGAAATAACAAAAGCTAAAGAAATAGATAGTATCATTCTGTTCTTTTCATTTACTGTCAGATTCCATTTCAATTTCATATATGTTAAGCTACGATTATTTAGATTTACATTTATTAAAACTGATATTTTATTTGATATTTATTGGTTATTAAAAATACGACTCTGCCCTTATCTTCAGAATGTTTAATACTGATTTGAGAATAGTTTACACCAGGAATGGACAAATGGTGGCTCACAGGCCACATGCAGCCTGGTAATAGTTTTTGTGGCCTGCTAAGACAATTGGAAAAATCCACCTTAAATTGAGATTTTTTTTCCTGTGCACAACCCAAGATTTGTTTAATATTTTCCTTTAGAACGGCCATGGTAATATGCATGCGCAGTATAGATACGATGCACAGTGCTTTTCTGTTTGATCTGGTTAATTTGAATTTTGTCTTTGCAACAGTAAATATATAAATTTTCAACTTTAGTGAAACCATGAACCCTCTGAAAAAACATAAAATCGATGATGAATGTCGTGTATTTAATGAAGAATGGACAAACAGATATTTCTTTGGGAATACCAGGAATAAAGCAGTGTGTTTATTGTGTCATGAAACGATAGCTGTATTTAAGAAGTATAATCTGAAACGATACCACCAAACAAAACATAGCAAATTTGGCTGCAAACTTTCCAAGGAAAGACACAAAATAAAATCTGTGGAGTGTTTGAAAAGGCTGAAGAAGCAACAAACTTTATTTACAAATCAATCAACACTTCAAAATAGTGCTATAGAAGCAAGTTTCATGGTAGCCTACAACCTTGCTAAATGCAACAAGCTTTATTTGGATGGCAAGTTTATTAAGCAATGTATGGTAGAGTGTGCAAGTGTATTGTGTCCTGATGTGAGAAGCAAATTTGGAAGCATTTCATTGTCAAGGACTATAGTGTGGCACATTGACTCAATTAATGACAAAGTTAACTAATGAATGTAATTATGTTAAAAGGTGCATTCCTCCACTAACCTCCGTTTTCATAAAGTGGCCCCTGAGCCAAAACAATTGCCCATCCCTGGTTTACACTGTACTTAAATCAGGGTACTAGCGGCCATAAATTTGAGTTATAATACATCAATAAATGTGTGCTTAAATATCAGACTGAAGGAATGTGGTATCATTCTTCTCCTTTATTAATAGGCGATTACTAGTTTACACATATCTCATAGGGAGTTACAGTTATACCCATTTCAATTTGTATGTTTAAGTTATTATTATTTGGATGCAATCATATTGAATAAATGACCACGCTATTCTCATTATGGTAAATTTAAAGACCCACTATATACATTAACTAAATTTTCAGTTGTAAATTATTTATCTTATTATTATTTAAATTGATTGTATAGGTCATCATAAATTGTTCTTGATCCATTCCGGATGAAGCTCTTTTCCAGTTTAATCCAGTTTATCTTATTTTTAGTCTCACTTCTCCATATCACACCAGTAAACTTTCTTATTTCATCCACCCATCTTACATGCGGTCTCTTTCTAGATCTTTTACAATCTTTTGTAATCTAGCTTAAGACTTCCAAGTTTCTATCAATTATCATACAAGGACTTTTAATCAGGGATTTCGATAATTATAAAAGGAGGCATTTAACTTTTCTTGACTATCATGCTTCATTATCATGGCAGAAGCTATGATTTATTTTTGTAATATTTTTTATTTAATCTTGAATACACTCATAATAAAAACATGCTCATAAGACAGCACTGCATAATATAATTAATATGTATATATTTAAAATAAATGAAGCAGAAACTATTAAATATTAATAAGCCAAATTTATGTGAGGACCATGATAATACAGATTGAATAAGAGATTTGGAGGCGGAGTCAATATTTCAAGTGTTTATATTAATTAAAAACATATATTAATTGTTAACCGACTTTAAAGCTTATAACTGTATCATGAATGATGTAACAATTTCTAGCCTAATAAATGATTAATAATAATCATTAGTATATTTATCTGGAATGAATCTCATTAAAGTTGTATATCTAGAAAGTTTGGCACCTGTAAATCAAATAATAATATTTTGTCATTAGTAAATGTTGAACAGATGATTAAAATATATGTAAGGGATTTTAACCTGGGCTAATCTAATGAGTCAATGTTGTAAGTAGAAGAAGTCAAATTGTAACCCACGCATGCATATATGTATATGTTTAAAATATATAATATCAAACTTGTAGGTGCAAAAAAATTTAACACTTGTAATATATTTTTTTTCATCTTAGTATAACAAATGTACTTAATTTATGATTCTGTGCTTTCCTTAGAAAATAGAGGTAACTTTAAATCTTCTTATTCATAAATATAAATATAATTAGTAAATTTTATACATTATAAAAAAAAAAAAATGGAGAGGGAAACAATTCACCATTATAAATAAGCAAGTGAAGAGGAAAATACAATTATTGACAAAATTTCTTTGCGTTGATTCCTAGAATGTAAAAATATTTAACAAAATATTAAAATTGATTGTTATAATATTATCACTATTTGAATCTAATAAAGCAATTGGGAAAAATATTATTAGTAAAAATTTATTTTTTTAATTATTACTTTATAAAAATTATATATTTTAAATTGTTCTATATTGTTACTAAAATGAATATAGAGATAATATATATATATATTTAATTTACAAATATTAAAATTAATAGTATTTAAAAGTATATTAATAATTTTTATTAGTCATTCATTAGACTAGAGATTATGTAATAATGAATAATATTTCTGTAGTCTAATTTTCACTACACCATTCATGCAAGGGTGGATAGAAACCAATCCCTACCATGTGTGAAAGTGATGTAATGAAAATTACACTACAGAAATATTATTTATTAATACTATTTAAAGTTTTAGCTCCATTTAAAAATGTAGAAGGTTTATAATCTGATATAAATGGTTATATTATTGTATTATTATAACATGCTCAAATAATTCAGCAAAACCACTATTCAGAGAGAGAGAGAGAGTAAAGAATTAAAAGAACCAGATTAGCATTATATTTATATATACCTTCCAACCAGGTGTAAATTTTGTGTAGGCAGTAATATTCTACAAGTAAGCTATAACTTTTGAACATGTAAGTTTTAGCTTGTTAATGTGATATCATTATTTAAATTTTATAAAGCAGGTGAAAAAATGAATCTTTAAATGTATATTTTTTGATTATAATAAAGATGCATATATTAAATTACATTGATTTTAAAAATTAATATATACAGAATGTATTTATAAACATATATTTTTTAACAGTGTGGGTATTAAAATTAATAGTTATTTGATGATTACGTTTTCTAGTTGCATTAAAAATACAGAAAATTTATAACGATGTGATAAAAAGTTATATTGTTGAATTATTATATGTTTAAATAATTTTGAAGTTCACTAATCTAGGAAGTCTAGAAAAGTAAGGGAACTTGATTAATATTACTGTATCTGTATATATAATATAAATAAAATGGCCGTTAATTAAAACAAAATTGTAATTATAATAAAAATAATAAATTTAATGGTTATAAACTATCAAAAACAGTCTTTAAATCTGCAGAAGTATTTTCGGTTAATTTCTTAAATCTGCCTCAACTGCTATTAAATAAAAAAAAACCAAAAACAAACAAAGCTGAAGCAAACGTCATCAATTCAAATTCCATGAATATGTTAGCAGCTTGTCTATTTATTAAATGCATTTTATTCCTATTTATAAAAATTGCCTCCTTAATTTTTCTTTTATTATGGTTTCTCTCTTCATAAAGAAATTTTCACACTTTCAAAATCAAATTTAAATTTATATTTACATGTTTTTTCATAATCAAAGAAAACTGAGGCAGTCATTAAATCACCATTATTCTTAATTTTTACATGCTTATATAACAATTCATGCTCCTTTAATCTTTTCTCAATACTGCATCCCGATTCACCTATATATGATAACATACACTCACAAAAAATTTGATATACAATATTACTTTTCTGCTTGACAGGTGTGACATCTTAGAATTATTCACTAATTTATTAACATTATTTGGAACATAGAATGATATGTTAAACACAACGTTCTTATATATATCTTTAAAAAAATTCACTTGTGGATTTGAAATAAATGGAATAAATATCTATTGTTTGGTGTTTTTTTTTTAATTTAATGGCAGTTGAGGCAAGTTTAAGAAATTAACCGAAAGTACTTTTGCAGATTTAAAGACGTTTTAAATAGTTTATTACCATTAAATTTATTATTTTTATTATAATATGAATATATATATATATGTAAAATATTTGAAATATCCCATAAGTATATTATTCCAGCCACACTCCTTTAAATAAAGAAAGCTCAAAGTTTGGCACTCAAATATTTTTTATAGATTTCAGTTAGCTGTGTGCATTGTTTATATATATGTTGTAGCAGTACATTATGGTGCATTGATTTGAACTGCATACATTTTATATTATTAAAATAATAGAAATTTTAAAATATATTCACAAATGTTTATATTGTATATGATTAAAATATGTGTAAAGTTCTTCATGGCTATATCATTATTGTAAAAAAAACAACAACTAAATTACTCACGTCTATTAAACCTAGCAACAAAAAAAAGAGAGGGGAAAATAAAACATTTTTAAGATTGAAATATTTTTTTTAGTATTAAATCTGTCTTTGGTTAATTAAACAAGTAGATCTAATTAATTGCAAATATGTAAGAAGATCAACTTGTTTATATGTACATTAATTACAAAAAATATATATAATGTTAAGAAAAAATACAGTCATTTTTTTTGTTGTTGCTATAAATGATATGTTTACATTACATGAAAGACTTCTTACAACTTGTATAATTATAAAATTTCTGTGCAATATAGTTTTTAAAAAATCCTCAATACAAACGTCACCTTTAGAAGTTAGTTTAAATGATATAGACTTTTGGATAATAAGTATTCAGATTCATAGTATTCTATCTGCATAAAAATAATTTATATGAGTGGAAAAACTATGCAAGTCTTTTGGGTAATTAAAGATACAGATAAGCTATAATCTCATCATCTATATAAACACTATATCTCTGTTGCTATTAGTGAAATTCATATTGTATAATAGTAGTATTTTTGGTTTATATAAACAGCAGGCCCTTACATTTATCTGACCAATTCAGATTAATACAGATCATCACTCTAGCTAATAATCACTAGATACACATTTTCCAAGCAGCTAGGTTTATTACGTCTGGGTTGAATCACCATCAGAATCCACTCATAAGTGAGAATGACTTCCATTTCTAACAGAAAAAGATTCGAAAAATAAAATATTTTACTAGAAATGAGTTTTGCAAGGATTATATGAAGCAATCTATGAACCACAAATACATCCACTATTAGAATATGCTGGTTGATTATTCAGTTTATTTGATATTTTGTAGAGGCTGTACTTTAACTTCGTTTGTAGAAAACTTTGCGAAACACATCAACATGTTTTCCATCATATCAACATTTTCCATCATATCTTTCCAATAAAAACAAATAGCATTGTACTTCTTTAGAATGACCTTGACATAATATTTAGGTAAAACTGCAGTTTCCAGATTACAATAAAATTCGAATTTTGCTTCAAATTTTTCTCACCAGAGTGTTTCTTGTCGAATATTTAAATAAGAAAATAATTAAAAATAATTAAAATAATAATTAAAAAAATAATTAAAATAATAATAATAATATATCCTACCAACATTCGTAATTACTTTCTATTGTAGTTTTCGCTTACAGTAGCGATAAAATTAGCAAAGACTGCATCAGTCGTGTAGAGAGTCCTGAAAGCAAATTCCTGCAGATATGATTCGAATAAAGTACTGTTGGTCCCGCACTGATGTTTCAGCTTGCATTTAGCTCTCATCCACATATTTTCCACATTTTGTGTGTGGATATCAGAGTCGTGAGGATCTACAAAGTTCTCCTGGTGTATGACGACAGAGTGCATATATATACCATTACGGATTGTGCTTAAGTTGTTATATGCACCCCATCCGTCCGTAATGATGTGGGTCCCTGGTAAAATATATTCTTGTATTTTTGCTTCGAGAGTCGCAGCTGATCGGTTAAGGACTTCTACCAAGAAACACTTTCCTGAATTTCTCTCTATTCCACCAAAGACCCAATGACCTTCTCGAATTGCTCCTCTGTGATATTTTCAATGAAAATATTTCATTTCATCAACTTCTACGATTTTAGGCGCTCCATTATCATCAAAACCACCGACCTGTGTTGGATGTCTGTGAAAATATGTTGCGCACTCTTTGCGGCAAAAATTTGCCCAGTCTACTATAGTGTGCCAACTTACACTTAGCTCGTGAACAAGAAAACACTGTGGCAAATTATGTGCCCAATAATATACTATAAGCATAATTGTCTTGAAGTATAAATGGCTTCTAAAAAAAAGAACCCTTTCTGATAGATACACAACGGCGACATAATCTGCATTGCCATCTGTGATCATCTCAACAGTCTTGCTGTTTGATGAGAGAACACTGCACGCTGCAATGCTGGCATAGAGTACTATTTTTAAGCAGGCACCTCCTTGCTAACCACTTCATTGCTAACTCCGGAGTTCGAAGTTCATTCATCAACAGAAATGATGTCCAGTTTTCTATGCGAATATCTACAGCATGTAACAGTTCATTTTCTGGTACTACAACTACATTACCATTTAAAGGATTCATTTTATGAATTACACTGGAAATTTAAAAACTCTCTAAAAACCACATGTTACAATTTTGGAAAATTTGTAAAATGTGCGCCAAGACAATGTAACAATTCCACACTAATTCGACAAGAAACACTGTGGTGAGAAAAATTTGGACAGTAATTACTAATGTTGGTAGGATATATTGTTATTATTTTAATTATTTTTTTAATTATTATTTTAATTATTTTCTTATTTAAATATTCGACAAGAAACACTCTGGTGAGAAAAATTTAAAACAAAATTCGAATTTTATTGTGACCTGGAAACTGCAGTTTTACCAATATTTATAATTCCTTCTTTTCTTCATAGCGTAAGCGTGTGTTTAAGACCTGTAGAGATCCCTACTTTCGAATTTTTCAGACGCTTATTTCTAAGGTACAGCCTTAGTAAATATTACTCAATATTTATAATGTAAATAAGATCTACCTCTCTTACAAAAATTATCCTCAAATTCACTGTAAAACATCTTTTAGGAGGTCTTGCATTATTACCATTCTAATAAAAAACGTAAATAGTCTCTATGGTAACACATCCTGAAATTTGATGAACATACTGATTGCATTTATGATCTCGCTGTTTCAAATTAAAATTCTTTTATCAGACCTGTGTCACATCTTAATCCTTTATTCATTAGACCCCATTCGTATAAAAAGATCCAAAAAAACCAGTCATGAAAATCAAAAGCAATGTCTGAGCAAATGCATATCCTTGTTTAACAGCAGTTTTCATTTTAAATGTCTCAGGTTTTTCATGTGTGATAGTAAACCTTCCTTTCATTCCATCATGTAAAAATTGTGTAATATAGATAAACTTTGATGGACAGCCCATCAATTTCAAATAATGCTGTAGATCTCATTGATCAATTCAATCAAATGCCTTGACTAAATTAATAAAAGCATTATTTAAATCACTGTTTTGTACTAAACATTTTTTTTTGCATTCGTCTAACAACAAAAACTGTTTATAATGCTTCTTTATTCTCTAAAACCAGATTGAATTGCTGATAAATATTGATCTATACAACATACTTAACAGAATTTTCAGTAAATACCTTTGTTATAATGTTTAATAATAATATTTTATGATAATTATAACAATTTTTATTTATTATCTTTATGTTTAAAAATGTGAACAATAGCATTCTCAAAGTGAAGAGGAACAGTTTCTAAAACATTCTATCATTTTTGAAACCAACATCTTACCACCATATCTTAAAACTTTTGTTGTTTAAAATAATAACATAAAACTGCTTGCAATCTGAAAAAATTTCTAAGGTTCGTCTGATACTCTAACTTCAAGTCAGGGATATAGCAGATAAATGTTCATTCACTATACCATGGTAATTCCCATTTTTGGTCAGCTGACAATAGTATTGCTGATTTTTCAGTTTGTTTAGACATTTGGAAATAAGAATTGAATGAAAGTTTAGTTAAGAATTATTGTAGAGAAACTATGATTTTACATTAAATAATAAATGAATAGTCAAATGGAATATTATTGTATTCAGGATTTATGAGAAGTTTAACGCTAGAAGTATCATAGATGGAGTTGTGATCTACAGTTTTTGAGCTCCAAAGTTTGACACTCCATAGAGTAGTTTAGATAATATGTGTAATGAAGTGATTGAACTTGGGTCATCAGTCTTGAGCAAATGATGGAATGAAATGTGAAAGATGGCAATCAGTAGCTAACTATCATTGTTGTCCTTTAATTGTATTACCATTAGCTGGTCACCTCAATGTGTCTTTTGGGCAGAAAACTATTTACACCTTAATTATTTCATAGTTAACTGATAATGCAGATTTGAGACATAGGATGACTCAAATAATAAATTGAGTGTGTCATTTCCATTCAACTAGCTGAATTTAATTTTTTTACTCTAGCTGAGATTTCATTCAGAAACTCATTTTCTCTTTCTTTTACCACTCTCCCTTTGCATGTGGAATATATCTATAGTGCTTATTGTGCACATTAATTTAGGTCATTGTTATTATTATTATTAAAACTCACTGGTAGCACTTTTATAAATAAATTGTATATATAATACTATTAAAATTACACAAATCTATTAATAAAATAAATCCATTTTCTTTTTTCCCTGAGTGATCCAACCATTAATAAATATTATATCACTAAATAAACTTTACTTCTTTTCTTATTATTTTGTAATTCAGTATTTTACTATCAATGAAAGATTAATGAAATTATAAATACACTACAGCGTAACACCGCTTTCGACCGGTCTGATCATATTCATAGCACAAAGTCAGATTTGTATGTGAAGAAACATATAAATTAGTTAATACGCAAATTTATCAATTTATATATATCATTTTCTTGATAAAGCAAACCATGAATCCTTTTTATTTATTGTGGGGGTGTTGTTTGCGATAAAACACACTTCTTTCATTTGCATTTTCAATCATTGCACTCAGTGCAAACTTCTTTGATGTTAAGTGAACCGTAACAATACTAATACATGGATTAGCTTTCCATTGATATCAGGTGCATCATGAAAATTAAAAACCAATTTCCTCTGAAGAATTCAATGTTAGCTTCAGAGTTCTTCATAATCTAAATTAATTAATCCCAAAGATAATTTGCCTCTGGACCAAGCTCTCCATATTTTGTACAAAATTAGCTGTAATGAACTTACTTGCAACATAATTTATGACAAATCTTTTGCCACTAGGTTCGTCCAGCACAGGTATATATATATAAGCATTCTAAAATAGACCATAACATAAATTCACTATTTTTGGAGCATGAGACTAATTCTAGTCACAATTTAATCCACTTAACATCAAAATAGGTGGCACTGAGTGCAATAATCAAAAATGAAAATACACAGGAGCATGATTTATCACAAACAACACCTACATTATAAATAAAAATGATTCATAAATTGCTTTATCATGCAAATGGTATGTGTAAATTGTTAAATTTTCATATTAACTCATTTATATGTTTGTTCACATACAAATCTGACATTTGTGCTATAAATATGATCTGCCCATAATCTTATTAATCTTTTCTGGGTAGTGATTTATTGAAATATCATATGAGAAAGTCTTCATTCACGTTGTTGTATTTTTATATTGGACAATTTCCATCAGCTAATATATGTATTGAATGTCTTTAGAAAAATTTAACTTTTATTTAAATACTCCAAATACATTCAACTGTTAGTAAGAGCATATCAAACAGGTTAGTATATGCACACCATTTTGAGAGGTATTATTCTCACCTCTTCTTCAGGTGTTTCTGGCCTGACTAGTGACAGTACTAGCATGGGATTCGAACCTGGACTCTTGGATTCTTGAGTATTGATTTTTAAGATAATACTCAGAGACAGTACTAGCATGGGATTCAAACTTGGACCCTTAGATTCTTGAGTATTGAATTTTAAGGTAATGCTCATTATCTTAAAATTCGATACTCAAGAATCTAAGGGTCCAGGTTCGAATCCCATGCTAGTATTGTCACTGGTCAGGCCAACAACATCTGAAGAAGAGGAGAGAATAATACCTCTTGAAACATTGAGCCTATAGTAATCTGTTTGATGTGCTATTATTAACAGTTGAATGTATTTGGAATATTTAACTGAAGTTAAATTTTTCTAAAGACATTCAATACACATATTAGATGATGGAAATAGTCCAATATAAAAATACAACTAGAGCACTATCATTACAAACTTTCAGGAAAACATTCTTCATTCTTTTCTTTATAAATCTATTTTACTATTATAGATTGTCTAACTTTCTATAAATTTTTTTATCCTATATTTCTACTATATCTTATTATCTTTATCATTATTCACATACTATTCATCATCATCATCACCAACCATTATCAGTCCACTGCAGGATGAAGGTCTCTCCAAGTTCAATCCATCTTCTCCGATCTTTAGCTTCTCTTTTCCACATCACCCCTGCACACTTTCTTATTTCATCCATCCATCTCACATGTGGTCTCTTTCTGGGTCTTTTACAATCTCTTGGAATCCAGTTTAAGATTTCTATTGTCATCTCCACATACTATTTAATATCTTTAAATAAATGTCAAATGTCAGCTCCAAGCATAATATATAATACATTTTTATATTATGGCTGCCATATTTCATGGGAAAAATTGACAGATTGCTTTGCATTATATACACATTTCAGTGGCAACCTTCTTCATCAACTGCTTTTGGTGAACTGTCAATAATAGACACAAATACAGTAGCCATTTGATTTGGTGTTGGTAGTCCTCTAAGGCAGCCAATGAAGAAAGTTCCCAAAATGCATGTGTACTACAACAGGATTATTTTTTTCATATAATACAGCAGCCATAGTATACATGTATTGTCCATGATGATTAGAACAGATATCATTTTTACATTTATTTATATTCAGTTTAAAATATGTTAACTTATTTATTAAATATCTTTATAAAATAATAAGTGACTACTTTAATTTTCTCCGTTGAATAATTTTTCTTATATATGGATCTGAAACCTAATTATTTGCTGGAATATCTAAAAGTTTTTGTTTCCATTATGTTATTTTTTGAATTCTTCGACAATTATCTGAGAACAAAACAATTTACTTGACAGGGAAGGCATTTAAATAATATTTGGCAGGAATTTCAGCGGGAATTTCTTTTAGGGAAATAAAATTTCAGCATGGCAGCAAGGGAAGATATGGAAAAAAATTTTTTTATATTTAAAAAAAGGAAATTTTATTCTAGAAACCAGTTAGTTTGTACAGAGTAATAAACATGGAAAAAATTCTTTTATGAATATCAACTATCATTTACATAGATACATTTTTTTGAAAATTATAGTTACAAGGTTATGCTTGTCATCTTTAGGATTATATTAGGGTCAGTTGCCCTAGTGTAGGCACTCCATTTAGAGCGAACTGTATTCCTTTCATGGCTAACTCATACTAATAGGGCAATTATAAAATTACAGAAATTAGAGCATTGATTGGTGTCAGTTATCTAGAAGTATAGGACAGCAATAAAATTTTCCGATTTTCCAAGGTTGTTCCTCTTCATCAGTTAGTGTTCATCATAATCAGTCAGCGTTCTTTCTTTTTTTTATTAATTAGAACTATTCAAAGTTTTAGCCCTAGTGTTTATTTATGAATGTCAATCATCAGCTTAATAGCATATAAGATTAAAATTGAATCTATTTTGCAATTGAATCTATATTGTCAAGGAAATCCCTCATTGTTTAGAAAGTTACAGATTATTGTTTGAATGCATTTAACTTAATGCATAAGACTAAACTTAATTATTCATTTATGAATATCTACCACTATTTACAATTGAAGATAGATTAAATTATTTAATGATTCCAAGTGGCCCCGTCATCTAAAACATATCAGCATCAGTTACTTAAATGTAAGCACTCCGTAAAGTGCGTAATAGTTTTCCTTCTTGTCTTGATGTATCTAAATCATTAACAAATGTCACACAATGTAGATCATTAATTAAGGTCAGTTATCAGAATTTGTATGATAGCTTTAAATTTTCCACTATTCAAAGTAATCCCTCTTCATTTGGACAAATTTCTTAATTTGAAAATTCCATTAAGAAAACTATTCTATTTTCAGATAACTTGAAAACTGAGAAACAAACTTTTAGTGGAGATTCTATCAAATATGTTGGTTTCAGATCCATATGTCATGACCAAAATTACATAATAAAAAAATTAAAGTCTTATTTTTTTATAAAGTTTATTTAACAGTATATAACCCTTGATAAAAACTAGAGTAGAAAATTTTATAAGAAGTTACATGATTTATAATATTAATAAAAAAATATTTTTTAAAAAAGGAAAGAAGAATTTTCAATATATTTGTTCTTACTTGTATAATAGCAACATATTCTTTTATGTTCTTTTCACAATGCAAATACAATGTTTTACCATTCCAAACTTCCAAAAATAGCTGACAATTTTGACTGTTTGACAGACTTCTTTAGAAATGTAATATATATATAAGTATTTCTATTATAATTATATATGTGTGTGTGTCAGCTCTCGTAGCAAAATTAAATTTACAGAACAAATTGTTTAAACATATTGGAAACTAATTTGTTTTGTATGTTTCTTTTTATTATAGTAGGGTATTCATATGTTACAGGTCTGAAAAAAAAACTGTTGATAATCAAAACTCATTTATTTTTGGGTGTTTTGAATAATAAAATATTGTGTTTACATTATATAAAATTCATAGAAGATTAGTGGAAAATTCTTTGCTCTGAAGATGACTGTTGGACAGCCAAAACTGTCAACTATTTTTGGAAGTTTAGGAATAACATATTATAATTTCATTGTGTAAAGTGCATAGAAGATTAGTGGAAAGAGCTCTGAAGATGTCTGTTGGATGGTTGAAATTATCAGTTATTTTTAGAAGTTTGGAATAATAAAATATTGTATTTGTATTGTGTAAAATGCATTGTTTGTTTATATTAGTATTAATATATTCAATGAAGAAAAATTAATGAAGTAAAAGAATATTGCTTTATTTTTTCTATCTATGTCATTTATTGAATTGTCATTTTTTCACATTGATCGTTGACATATTCAGTATTCTTCACAGTATTTTCCTTTATGGTTAGTACAGTTTTACATTTTCTCTAGCCTTTTTTTTTTTGGATTCAAAGAAGTTGTGGAAATGTTATTGAGAACATTGCTCTAATCAAGATTAATTATGAACGTTCATTTATAAATTTTAGGTCATTGCAAGCACTTGTACATGAACTCACACATCAATCCTGTTGCAATTCAACATTTATTTTATTAAATGAAAGAAGTAGGTAGCAAACATGATGCTGTACCAAACTTTACCATTATTTATGAATCACTGGCAAAAGTAAATGCTTGGAAAGATAGAAGAGTAGGTGTTTTGCAGCACAGTGACTGTTACTATGTGCCCAATGTGAGGGCAGGAACTGCAGAAAAATTTGAATCCTAGAAATATTGTAAGAGTAAAGTGTGTTTGGAATGTCATTTAGAGATTTTCTTTATAATGATTTATAAAACTTGAACCATGCATGATTTTAAAAGATATGTATAAACTTAAAATCAAAAATTGTTACAAATATAAAAATAAAAAACAATTAATAATCATTATATAATACTTTACATTATCACGATATATTTAAATTTTCACATATGTTAGTAAAATGTTCTTTTTAATAAATAATACGCTTCAAAGCAAGACTTCTCCAATAATCAATCCTTCATAGAGAGATAATAATGGAGAAGATAATAGTCATTGGGCATATGCCATCCATCAGATATCATAGTTTGAATGTCTTTCCATATATTAGTTAAGGATAACTAGACATCCATTTAGCAATCAATGTTGAATAGCTAGCCAGTCACTATGAGCTAACTATTTGAAGAAAAAAAAAGATTTGAATGTAACTTCTCTCAGCCTGAATTCGAATTCAAGGTTGTAGACATAGAAGGCCAATATTTGTAATTACTGTGAAATTAAAATTATATATATACACACACACATTGCAAATAATAAGTCATATTTTGAATTGTAAAATCTTGAGTTTCACTTTCCATTATATTTCATTGAATAATGATTATCTTATCTGCAGTATTATTGTTTATCTTTCACGTATCTCCGCATTTTGAAAAATGTTAAGATGACATCTTGGTTTCATTGTTTATTTATTTGTTCATTTGTTTTAATAATAATTCACATTTGTTATTAATCCTTGACTCAGTTTAATCATAAATCTTTTTTTTTAATAAATAAAACTTTTTTATGTCGTTGCTTTGTTTTTAAATATCTATAGCATATTTGTTAATCTTATCACACCTGTTCCAATAAAGGCTCCTTTTATCACTGGGGTTTGTTGTTTTCTTATCTTTTGATGAAAGAAAAATCAGTATCTTAGGAATAACTTAGCTGTTTTTGTTTTGACATTTAAACTTCAGCTTTCAACAGCCAATTTGCTTCGAAATACCTTTTAAAATGACGTTAGTTATTCTAAGGTAATCAATATAACAACCGTGCGATAGGAAAGAGGAAATCACTTTCGAAAAATAACTTTTTATAGAGGCAATTTACAAAATCATCTTTATTCGCACTATAATTACATTACTTGTCTGACTCGTATTTGAAGTCTCGCAGCATTTGATAGTTTAACCGCCCCTAGTTGTTACTTATCCTTCACTCCGTTAATGTCATTTACGTCCCCATATCATAATTTATAAAAATCTGATCTTCGTTAGCGGTCGTTTTCTATTGATCTTTGACTATTATTATAAGATATTTGTAAATAAATACTATCACTTTAACACACACACAAACACGCATATGCGAAAAGTTAAAGATGAATTTTGTAATGTTTATTTAAAAGAATAAAGTCTGTGAAACACTGCTATACTCACATGCTGGTCTTTTTGTCTGTTTATATTCAGGTCTGGTCTCATAGGCGGGACAACGAGGGCACTGCCCCAGATTCTCAACTGAAATAAGGCTTTAAAATAACATTGTTTGAAAATACATATATATTTGATAAATATATTTACTTAATTCGTTTCTGGATTGCATTATTGCAGCAACGCCATTAAAAGATCAAAATTTTTTTCTTGGCGAATTTAATGCACATACATGTTGATAGACATAGTAGACTTTGGCCAAAAGTTGTAGGAAATGATAGCGGGCCTGAGGAGAGGGGAGGTGCAGCCGATACATTGTTCTGGAGTCCATGAAAGGAAGAATTTAATATTTTTTTTACAAACTAAATTTTTAAAAAGACCAATATTGGATATATACTTTATACTTTGTGTATATAGCAAAATTGCTTTGCAGCCTTGTTTGACATTATCTTTATTAATGTGAACCCTCAGTGAACAGTTATTTATATACTTTATTGAGTTTTAATTTCATTACTTATTTATTTAAGTTTGCAAGTTTAGTTTCATTTCGTTTATGAATATATTTTACATTTCATTTCAATTTATGAATGGTTATGAAATGTCATCTTAAAAATTTGAAGCTCAAAAATGCCAGGAAAAACAGAAATATGAGATTAATAAAAAGGGATGAGAAACACATTTTCAATTTGGCATTAAGTGCAAAACAAGCAGAACAAATCAAAATGAAACTTTACATTCAGAACAATGTCCGACAAGTGCAGAACTGAAACAAAGGTCAGAATCTCATGAGGCCAGTTTAGTTTTTCAAGAAACATTAGATGAAGTAAATTCTCAATTTAAAGATTTATAGAAATAATTGTATGTTATTGATGAGAATACTTCACTGTCTACAGAATCTGGCATGGCAGACATAGTGAAAAGTAGGTCAAACACTGGAATTGATATTGGACTTCTTATAATAGAGAGGCCTTTTCAGTTGGATATAGAAAACTATGTTATTAAAGATCATACTGGATTTCCTAAAACATTTCCCAAAGATATAGATATCTAGGTTTTTCTTGAAAGTATTCTAACATTTCAAAGTTTAAATAGAGAAAAGCATGACCGAGATTGGCCTGTCAAACAAGCATTATTTTGCTTTTCTTGTCAATTATTTTGGAACAAGATTTGTTTCAGCATTAGCTCAGCATCTAAGTCTATGCTTGTATCAACAAAAAGATGGTCAGCAGCTAAAAAGTGGCAAAAATTATGTATTCACATCCCAGAACATGAGAGAGGCAATAGTCATAGGTGGTGCTATCTGGCTTGGCAAGAACTAGAAAGACACCTGTCTGTTGGCAAAGGTATTGACAGTTTATTGGAGGCACCAATTGAAACAGAATCTATCAAGTGGTACAACATTATGAAATGAATGTACAACATTATGAAATGAATCATTGATGTTGTACTATTGTTTGGTAAACAGGGGCTTGTTCTGTGTGACACTTCCCAGTATATTGGTGAAAAAGACAATGGAAATTTTCTGGGAGACATAGAGTTCTTGTCTCATTGGGATCCAATTCTAAAAGAACATGTGTTGCAAGTTAATGAGTCACAAGAAAAGGGGAAATGACTTCAAGTACAGTATGTCAGTGTCAATTCCCAAAATGTATTAATTGCTGAATGCTCCTCACGTGTAAAGCAACACCTATTGGAGGGCAAGAAAACCACAAAATACTTTGCTGTTATTGTTGATTCCATGCTAGATTCTTCCCATGTTGAACAAACAACATTTGTTTTGTGTTATGTAATATCATATAAAACCCAATATGAAATTGTAGAAAGATTTTTAGTTTGTTGACACAAGTCATAAGACAGGATATGTTATAGCACAGATGATAGTAGAAACTTTGTAACAAAAGAGTGATTTATAAATTGTTTTCCTGAAGGTTTGTGATGATGGTGTTCTAGATGTATTTTTATATTGGACTATTCCCGTCATCTAATATATGTATTGAATGTCTTTTAGAAAAATTTAACTTTATTTAAATATTCCAAATACATTCAACTGTTAGTAATAGCACATCAAACAGATTAGTATATGACACAACATTTTGAGAGGTATTAGTCTCCCCACTTCTTTAGGTATTGCTGGCCTGACCAGTGACATTAGTAGCATGGGATTCTAACCTGGGTCCTTAGATTCTTGAGTTTACCTCTCGAAGCATTGTGCATATATACTAACCTGTTTGATGTGCTATTACTAACAGTTGAATGTATTTGGAATATTTAAATAAAGTTAAATTTTTCTAAAGAAATTCAATACAAATATTAGATGATGGAAATAGTCCAATATAAAAATACAACTGATTTACAAATAGCTTTTATTGATTTGGTCAAGATATTTGATTCAGTTTATAGGATACTTCTATGGTATTATTTGAAATTAATTGGCCATCCATCAAAATTTATTTGTGTTATAAAGTTTCTACTTGATGGAATAAGACAGTACTACTACAGGTGGAAAATCTGAAGCATTTGGAATGAAATAATGATATGTACTTGTTTGACGACATTGTCTTCAATTTTTATGACAATGATCTTTGGAATTATTTTAGACTGGGATGAAGATTTGATACAGTTTTTTTGATGAAATTTTTAATTTTAATCAATTAAAAACAAAAACAAGTACTTCATCATCTTGAATTCTGGATTTATGTTTGTGCTATTTTTTCTAGTTCAAAACATGATATACAGAATGTTCTTTATGTTTTGAATGTAACTAGATCTTTGTAATAATTAATGTTCAAAAAATTCAAATTCTTTATCAGCCAGTAATGAAAGAAAAATTCTCGGCAATTTTAGCTTGGATAGTTATAACTTTGAGAATGTAAACCAGTTTAAATACCTTGATAATTTTATAGGAAAAAAAGGTGACTTGGATGTTGAGATCAAACACAGATTTCATTGTGTTGCTTCTACTTTCATTAAGTTAAATGATAGAATATTTATCACAGGGAAATAATTACTGGAACTAAGCTATATAAATAGCTGTTATTTTACCTAGTGCGTGGATGTAAAACTTGGACAACCGATCAGTCTAGTGTAAAGATATTAGCATAGTTTCATTTAAGGATGGTAAGATTGTAAAACCAGCCAACATATACTTCAGCTTCTCTGGATGTGATACAATTGAATCCACAATTATAAAATCTTCATTGGATTGGATATATAAAATGGTAACATTGAGTATGGATTTTATAGAAATGGTTGACTTGGTCCACATTATAAGAATTATTTCAAAAATATTTTAAAGAAATACAATGTCAATTGTTTCCCTGGGGAAGATATGACAGAGAATAGAATACATTAGAGAGCTACAATTAGACATGGTGGTGGAAGTATTTCAGAAAGATGTTGAAGTATTTTAGAAAGAAAAGTTTTTTTCTGAGGAAACTAAAAGACAACATCATAAATTTCAAGCAAACAGAAAGATGAGCCAACATGTTCTATATGTGACATATTTGTGGTTCAGAGATTGATCTCTCTTTCTCTGTCATTTATTGTTTTTTGGAGTTGGAATTGTAACTTAGCTGATACTATCAGTGTTCAAAGCAACAACATTTGATTATTTTACTGTTTAAAAAAAATTTATAGTAAAATGAGCTAATTTTATGGTATGTAATAGAAAACTAAGATCTATTGTAGATGAATAAAAACCAAAGGCTGAAGGCCTTGCACAATTTAATGTGGATTCTCGACTTCAAGATGATCTGGCTCTGATACTACTGGCACTTGAAATTATTATGAAATTCTGGGCAATAAATTATTTGCATATTTTAAGACTCCATAACGTATAGTTCGTATATTAGTTGTTCTGTCTTCGATCTGGAATTCAGGGCTAGTAATTACAGAACTTTTCAGATCTTTAAGAATTTGCCAAATTCAGAATTTTGTGGCCAGTTGATAGCTAATTCAGCAGTCCATTCAACACTCACCATTGTTAGATGAAAAGTAAGTTCAAGATTATATGCATTGACCAGATGAGTGCTCATGCATTTTTATCATGAAGAAAATAACCATAATTGTGATAAACCCACTTATTAACAATGTGGAAATATCATGCACCTATGAGTGTTGAACCCATCATTTATTTTTACCATTTGGTAAAGTTATTTTTCCATTAATAAAGGGTATGTTATGTCATTATTACTATCAGAGAAAACTTAAAATAAGTATGGTCAATCCAAGTCCCTCCCCAAAAAACCAAAACAACAAAAGTAATACCTTGGAAATGAGTTTCACAATGACTAAAAAACTAATTTAGGAACTACCAATATGTGCATTTATTGATCATGATGCTCCTTTATTCTGTTTATTTGATATATATGCAAATGTCTTCTAACTTCTAAAAGGAAAATTGTTTCTTTCTGAAATGCTTCAACATCTATATCCAATTATAGCTCTCCATTATAAACTATTCGTTGCTTCAAAACTTCCCTATGAAAACAATCAATATTGCACTTCTTTTTTTGAAATAATCCTTATAATGCATATGGGACCTACCTTTCCCATGAAAACCATGCTCATATTTGCTATAAAATACATTTGTAGAAAGTCGTGTATTGCTCATTTGTTTCATATGTCCAATACAACAAAAATGTTATTTTATAATGGAGGACTCTGAAGTGGTATATCCAGCAAATTGAAGAACAAATTGATTAATTCGATGATCTTGCCATTGCATTTGTAAAAATTTTTGGTGAAGAAAAGAGTTGCCTATTAATAGAAAGGAGAACCGTAGATTCCTTTTTGAAGCCTTAAAGGAACTTATCAGGCATATTCCAAATGTCCACTCCATACATTTTTATCTTTATAGCTATTATCACTATGTCATTTTTCATATAGTAAATGGACATGGATGGATGCTCATCAACATATGTCACTATGAGGTGAGTTTATTGACCTTTTACCTATGAGTTTAAGATCAAGAAACGTTTCTCTATTCAGTCACTAAATACTTCTTGATTGAATTATCAGTTGAATTTTGTTGATAGATAGATGAATGTGTGTGTGAATGATGTTTTTTTTCTGATAAAACAATCATGACAGGCAAAACTAAATTATGGTCTTTATTCCCAGAAGATTGTAAAGTAACCAACCCAGGTAGTTCTGGCAACTGAAGCCAGAGGGTATAAAGAACTTCTTTACTGTGAACCTAGACTGCCATTTCATAATGACTTTTAGTATTTATAGGAAAATTGCATTAATTGGAAGAACTGGCTAATATTAAATAGGACATTGGAGGATTTATGAAGTTTGAAAGAAGATGAAGAGACAATCAATTTAAAATATGGGCATATACTTTAATACAAAGACACAGATATTGCAAACCCAAATGGAATGGAATCCATTTATAAATAAAAAATGGAAGAACAATATGGTGGAGATTGAGATTTGTTATTCAAATTAATGGAAGATACCAAGTACAGAATATTTAAGTTTAGGGCCCAATATGTCCTTATTATGATGAAGAAGTTGGATAAAATGCTTTTGTTCAGACCAAACAACATTTTAAAATTGTCAAAGAAGACTTTAATGTAAGAATTTGATTATAGTGATAAAATTAGAGGACATAGATTTGTTGAATTCACAGGAAAAGAAAAAATGTATATTATGAATTCTTTTTTAAAGAAAGATGCTAAATGAAGATGGATGTGGAAGCATTTAAGCAAAGATAGAGCAGAATTGGACTATATCTTTACTAACAGAAAATAAATATTTCCAAGATTTTAATGTTCTTAATAAATTCAACAAGCAAAAATATTATTGATTAATAAAATATAAGACAATTATTAATGCAAAGAAAAAAGATGAAAAAAAAACTATTAAGAAAAACACCAATAACAGTTGATATTCCTAACCCTCAAAAATACTCCAATGAATTTAAATTAGAATTTGCAAATTTTAAATTATTAACAGATTTTGAAGATCCTTCAGGTTTGACTGAAATCAATAAGAATATAAGTGATATGCTATTGAGAGCTGCAAGGAATATAGCTGATACAAAAAAACCAGCAATTTACAAATAAGACAAGGCAATGTATGAAGAAAAGAAGGAATATGAAAATATTTAAAACTGATCCATTAAAAAGAAGTGAATATCTAGAGTAAAAGAGATAATATAAGAAAATATTATTAATTGGGATGGAAAGCCAAAAAGAAAATAAATCTAAAAATGAAAAACATCTTGATACTGGAAGAAAGAAGAAAAGTAGTAACTATTACCAAAAAAGAGCAGTCACATCATAAAATGTGTGAAAGAATTATATAAAGAATTATTTAGCAATAAAGAACAAGAAAACAAATCCTTTACAATTATTACATCTTCTGAATTGCCCAAGATTTTAAATAAAGAACTGAGGCTTGGAATTAAATTTATGAAAAAGGAAAAACTCCAAGAAATGTTGGAATTAATTATTGATGTCTTAAAAAAAGCAGGTGAAGAAATAGAAAAAATATTGGGCTAAGTTAATAACTAAGTATATAAATGCCAAAGATGTACAAATAATTGGAAGAAATCCAATTCTAATAGTGATGATATTCAAAAAATGTGATAAATAACATATTATAAAGTATAGGCATTTCAGTCTTTTATGAGGTCTATACAAAATACCAAGATAACTACAACTCATCTATAATAAACTTTGGATTTTAACTAACCAAAAAAACAATCTCAGTTTAAATTGATTTTAGCATAATGGATCATATCCAAGTTTTGAGAAAACTTACAGAAAGGACAAATGAATGAATTGCCATTACGCTTTGGATTTATATACTATGAAAAGGCATTTGATTCTATAAGCTTTGCAAGAGTTAGTAAATCATTGGATCATCAAGATATAGATCCAGAATATTGTCATATTCTGAAGAATGTTTATCAGAATGTGACAGCAGTGGTTAGATTACATGATGATACTAAGGTTAACATTGAGAAATGTATATGCCAGGATGATTCCATATTTCCAAAATGTTTTACAATAATTTTACAACAATTATTTTGATGATTAATATGAAGAGGTAAGAGAGTAAAAATGAATGGAGATTATTTAAGCCATCTAAATTTTGCATATGATGTTGGTTTGCCAATAATGCTTCAGGTTTCCAGTAAAGATTGCAAGCGTTATCAGATAAAAGTAAGAAATAGGATTAAAGATAAATGGTAAAAAGGATTTTCTCAGAAAAATTAAAATTAATAATCATGAATTAGTAGTTAGAGACCACAAATATCATGATGAATTATTAATACAAAGGTAGACATAGTGAATAATATTAATAATAAAATTAAACTTCGATGGAGTGCCTTTGGTAGTAATAATTCAAAAAAGATATTTAAGTGTTTGAAAAGTTAAAAGTTTTAAATGTGTTTTATCAGTTTTGACTTAGGGATCTGTGACTTGGATACTTAGCAAAAGATCAGTATAAAGACTTCAGATTACTGAATGAAATCTAGAAAGATAAATATTAGGAGTAAAGAAGAAGAAAGCATGTATAAAATACATAGACGAGAGAACATCATATCTCTGACATGATTGAAAGAATTGAGACTAAAGTGGAGCTGGCTTGTATATATTCCTAGAACATATAAGAATTGATAAACAGTTGTAGTTTTATATAGATCCAAAGAGATTATAAAGGACTTAGAAACAGAGTACATGCGAGATGAATAGATAAATAATGAAGAGGCTAGAGATTGGGAAATTGACCTACACTTGCAGAGACCTTCAGACTGCAGTGGGTCGATAGTGATTGAAAATGATGACGATGATTGCACACTCTTCAGTTAAACTTTTCACATTCCTTAATGTTACTTCGATAGGATGTCCAAGTCTCATTTTCATACAGTAAACTTGTTAAAATAAGTTTTATATTTAAATGGCGGTATGTGCTTATATATAGTGAAAAATCTGTAAGTATATATATTATTAAAAAAAGTTTTTAAAATATATATTCAAAAACTAATTCGTATATTTATTTTTCCCTCCTTCTGATAAGGAAGTAACTTTTTATTCTCTCGGCTATTTTCCGCATTCTCGTCATCCTTTAATAAAACCTACAGCTTTTTAATGGGTTATTTGGGTGTTACAGCATGGATTTTTTTTTTTTTAACATTAAAAGAAAGTATACACGTGCCTATGAGACGCTGAAAAGATTTTATAGCAACCTTGATAGAAATAGCTTTTGTATGTACAACTTAATAAAAGTCTGGAGTTAATATAAACCAGCAATAAAGTTGTTTTTCGTTGTTACGTTTTATCTTTTGTTACTTCTGCGCTCATACATAAAGTATTTATAAATATCATATTATCTATGAAAAGACCTAGATCATTAACGCGTTATTTTTGTGTTTTATAAAAAATATGTTATTTTTATTTTTAATTAGTTTTATTTCTGAAAATATTCGTTTCAGCTTAAATAATCTTTCTTGTTAGTGAGCCGTGCATTTTGCACAAAGAAATATGTTATTTTAAAGAGGCAACGTGTGAGCATCTGCACACGCTCACCAAAGCTAATAATCAGTTATGAACACGTTGTCACAAGATTCTATAAGCCAGTCCTCTTATTCGAAAATGTGAATTTGTTAAAAATGAAGCGTATGTATACATACCATTTTTGTTTATTAGATGCATCAAGCCCTGGTGGTCTTGACTATTGATGACCTTACAGATAGCATTTAATGTATTGTTGGTTTAAGTAGGCATGATGTAAGCACTTGTACCAGAATTGGTCATTATGTATTAACTCTCAGTCACAATATTTTCATAAATAGCGCCCTTTTTTGAAAGACCAAATTTACTTTTAAGATGGTGCATATGTACACATACCATATACAATAAGGGATAACGGATATATTGTTAATTTTATTGCATGCATCAAGTCCTGATAAAATCCATTTCAGATAGGTTTTTGGAACGCAATTTTTGAAGAATGATCTAACATCCTATAAAAAAAGATGTTTGAATAATTTCAAGCATAGATTTTGCCACCCAGAAAGAGTTCAATCACTGGCAGTAGTGGGTATTGAGCTTCAATTTAGGGGGCCTTTAACTTGTTATTCTTCTATTCTTCTAAACTGTTGCAGAATATAGTATTATTATGATTATTGAATTAACCCATTTCATTAATGATTATCCTTTTTTCCCCATTCCAAATCTTTCCAAGAATCACAGACTTTTCTGATGAATTACAAAGTATCCTAATCAAAATAAGACAGTTGTGCCTGATCACCTATGATTTCAAGGAAAGTTCTGCTTCTAATCTGAATAAATATCCAATGGATTGTTCTCTCTCTCTCTCTCTCAGAAATCTTTGATAATAGTGTCTATGAACTATGATTCAAAAGCACAGTAAAGTAATTAGAATGGTTTATTGTTTGGCAATTCATAAGAACTTCAAACACTAGCAGTGACAGAATTGAGCTATAGTCTCAAGCTTCAGTACCAGCCATTCTATCACTGCCCCAAATCACACAAGGCCAGTTAAGCCATCGTTGTGTATATATGAACCTGCTTTAAAATCCAAATGAATTAAGCAGTAAGTTCATTAATATAGGATTCATGCATACAAACATTTATGTGCTACATTACAATGAGAAGCAAATTGGCAGAAAAGTTCACCAGCAAATTTCCTGCAAGAAATGGGAAAAAAAAAAAAAACAGCAACTAATTTTAGAATAGATCTTCTTTAATCCAACATCCAAGCGAATTAGGTCAGAATGATATTTGGGTGTATACAATATGCTCCAATGAATTAGTTCTTCAAGCTGTCTGCAGTACCATCTTTGAATCAATGCATGTGTTATGTAATGACATAATTTATCTATTCACCACAATGATTTTAAGATGCTAGTATGTCTGGATCAAGAGTTGTGACACTAGTGTGTTTTTATACCATAATCCATAATGGAACAACTTACTAACATTAAATTTTGTTTTATATGAGCAAAAACTGCTAATAAACGTTTGAAATAATTCAAAATGTATAAACCCTGATAGAACCCCGAGTTTCCAGAATGTTTTCAAATAGTTTGCAAGATTATTATTATTTTTTTATATGAAGAATAGCTAAAGTCATCGCTATAAACGATACCCATTGATTCAAAATGGCGGTGCAGTCGCCTTGTTTAGAGAACCAACCTTCTGCTCACTGTTACACAATGTATATGTAAAAAATATCTCTGTATAAAAGAAAAGGAATATTTAAAACACCATTACAATATACATGTAAATTAATCTTCCTTTTTTTAAATTAATTTTGGAGGGGATATTTATTAGAAACATTTTATCTCTCTTCTATTTCGATTTATACAACTTCATTATTTAATTCATGATCCACGGTATTATTGTAATTTTAAAGCTTTTTTTATGACGGTGTTTATCTTATCTATTATTTCCCCCTCCTCACTTTTTAACACTTTTTTAAAAATTTGTATTTGATGCGATTTAGGATCACTTTTTTTTTTTCTAGTAAAGTTTTCGCTTATCATTTGTTTTAAAATAGTCATGTGTGAGGATTTTATTTAACTTAGTGTTTTACAATGAACTTACATAGTAAGGGAATGAATTTAAGTTATTCGCTGCTGAAAGATTTTAATACCAAGGGGGGGGGGGGGCTTCTATTATTATTGATCGTTCATAAATGTATTTTTTTTACCGAGATAGAAGACATGAAGAGATTACCAAAAAAAAATATTATTGTATTGACTTTGAATATTTATACAAGAAATTGTTTTTATTTCTGAGGAAAGTGATATTATCTGTGCTGGGAGATGAAATGTAGAGAAGTGGGGAGAGGAATCAGAGATAAGAAATATATGGTTAATAAAAAGAGAGATAATGTTCTGTATATGATTTGTGCTTATTTATATCAGAGACTGGAAATTTTCCTGGACCGTGTAATAATTGATTGTATTAATTAACATCGTCTTAAATTTGCCATATTCCTACATGACCTATGGTTATTGTTAATATATATATATTGCAATTTTTGACATGTCTTAAGTAATAAAATACACACAGTAAATTTCCAAAATATTTTTAAAACATAATGTTATGTGCAATTGTTAAATATGGCTTTCCAAATGGAAAAAAATTAAATAAGATTAAAAACGTCCGTTGTCAAATGTCAAAAAAAAAAAAAATTGTCATAATTTTCATCTATTATCGAGCCACCGTATGCATCGCCACATGATTCCAGCAAATTTTTTTGAATCCATTTATCTCGCACGTGATCTCTTTCTAGGTCTCTCAACCCCCCCCCCCCCGAGATCTGTTTTTTTCTTATATTACTCTCTTTTTTACTTCTATTACTGTCTTTATTACAAATGCCAAGTTAGGTTTAGTGCAGAAGTTAAAAGACAGCTAAAGATTGCTGGATCGATTTTTAGTTTGATTGCCATTTTTATGTCTCAACATAGCCGAGAGGTCAGCGCTGCCGCCTTGCAAGCAAGCAATTGCTTGCAGACAGTTGTCGTAGGTTCGCTGCCCTGCCGATGCTATGACAATTTGCAATTTGTTTTTAATTCACATAGTTTATTTGTGCTCCGTGCTTATTAATTTAACTGATATTTCTCACACCTTATCTAAAATTTCTATCCTGCTCTTATCTTAATAAGAGGAATATGTATACATTTCTATGATTTTTATTTGAAAATAAAATTCTTTAAATCAGATAACATCTCTTAGAATAATTTCAATGATTATCTCTATTATAAATGCTTCATAACATATAAATTTTGATTTTAATTGGCCCAACTATTAACAAAGTATCATAAAGTAACCTGTAGAGACTCCAACCAGATATGGAATTACTAATGTTTTTATCTGCTACTGTACCCATAGATTTGAGTCAGTATAATTTGTTTGCTTACATCTATGTAGATCAATGACTATTAAACACTTCTGAAGCAGATGGTTGCAATAGCAATGGGTTGTCCTAAATCTAATAATGAGACTCCATTAACATCTAGGAAGATCAAATCCAACTGATTTAATCTGTTGGATTTGGAAAAAAATATTTGAACTATTTATTGGTTTGATAAACTATAATGAAATTAGATTAAAAATCATATTGGCTCAATAAGCTTTTAACAATCATACTGAAAAATTTGAAATTATTCAAGCAGAAGTCAACCTCTGATAATGGGAATCATTTAAGTTTTGAGTGTATTTGTATATACACCAACTCTCACTGACCATGCTTCAGGGCTTGAGTCTGTTGGGTGCCTGATGTTATAATCAAATAGTACAAATTTATTTAACTTATCACAGAAAAAGACAATGTCTCATTTTTAACAACCTATGATTAGACTTATACGACTTATAAAATGTAAAACTATTACTATAAAGCACTGAAAGTTTTGAAATTAATCAAGCGGAAGTCATCTTTCAATTTCAATCATAGTACAATAAAAAAATGAAATGAAAACTAATATGATTGTGGCAACATGTTTATCAATATAAGAAACCTAAAATGGAAGCTCAGGTTAATTCAGTATTTTTTATTCATGAAAAAGTTAGTGGGCATGAATGTTTTCTCAAATGATTAGCACTATTTGTAGTGAGCCTAATGATAGGAAGATGAAGTTGAAAGAGGCTTGGTTTATTTCTAAGTCTAATGATGTCATGAAACAACGTAATATGAGAGTCTCATTGAGCATGCACTGGATTATTAACTGTCCAGTTTAAATTAGTTACCATGAATCTGGTGTACAGTACCGAAAGTGCTTGGTGAATTAATATTTATTTATTTTATTTTAAATTTTTTTTACTGTGTGTAATATTTATCTACATGTTGATATTTACATTTGAAACAGAGTTGTTGATTTATTTATTTGCAGTATTTATTATTCGGTAATGCCATAGTTTTAGAAAAACATTGCAGTCTTGCTCCAGCACAAAAATTTGTTTTGTGTTTTTTTTTTTTACATCTGGAAATTAATTTTAAAGCCTTAATTAAATAATGATACAAATGTATAAATTATACTTTTGGGAAATCTATTTCGTGGAACAAATCAGTATAAATATGCCATTGAGTCAATTTACAAGCAAGATTTCGAAAGAATCATTTAAACAAACCTGTAAATAATATTCATCTTTTGTTAGTTATATCAATGCCAGTCGATTTTGTCAGATAAAAGGAGATCACTTTTATCTGATTGTTGATTTATTATTCAAGCATTGATACTTCCATTTCTGTCAAGCGTTGGTGGTCGAGAGGTCAGCACAGCTGCTTTGCAGGCGGTTGTCTCGGGTTTGCGGGTTCGTTTCCCGGCCGATGCTTTGACACATGGAAAAAAAGAGGCAATTTCTGCTTTTAAATTAGTCAAGACAGCTTACCATTTCAAATATTAATTTAAATGAAATATTAAGGTTTTTAATGAGTACAAAGATTATTTTACACCTTATCAAGTATATAACGCTAAGAATATAAATTATCTTGCAGAACATATAAATACAAATGCATTACTAAGATAAATTATATATAACAACTGAAAGTATGATGGAAGGGATCATCTTTATTCGGCAAAACAGATTGTGATTGATATAACAAAACCATTCTTTATAGATTTATTTAAATAGTTCTTTGGGGATGTTGCTCATAAATTGTCTTAGTACCATATTGTGATTTGTTTGTTCTGTCAATAGATTTATATTCTTAGCTTTGCATATTTCGTAAGCCTCAACGTTATTTTTGTGGTAATTAAAATCATTAACTTATAACAGTATCTCTTTGAGAAAACCATTATTTATAGATTTATTTAAATAGTTCTTTGGGGATGTTGCTCATAAATTGTCTTAGTACCATATTGTGACTTGTTTATTCTGTCAATAGATTTATATTCTTAGCATTGCATATTTCATAAGCCTCAACGTTATTTTTGTGGTAATTAAAATCATTAACTTATAACAGTATCTCTTTAAGGAATGAATCTTGTATTCAAAGACTGATACTTGCTAAAAGAAAAAAAGTTTTATGACAAAGAGGAAAAGATTTGATAAGTGAGGGACTTTATAAACGTATATTAGGATGAAAGAAAATTCTTAAACATAATTGAATTTAGTATGAAAATAAATGCGAATAAAATCAAAGCAAGAGAAGCAAATTGGGAAGAGAACATTATGAGTAAGCATCAGATAGGAAATTACTGAACAGATAGGTGCCTTTAAATACTTGAGGAATTGGTTAATTGATACTGAAAAAATGATTAAAAAATTAGAATAAGAATGGCAATGACTAAATAGGCTTTTAAAGTAATAAACAAGTCGTTTTATTACTTGGGGAATTTGTGGGAAAATTGGGTGCTGGAAGTTACATGACTGAAACTATTATTTGTGAATTTTGACCTCCATAGTTGCCACTCTGCTACTGTACTAAATTATGTGTGCCACTTTTAATAAGAGTAGGAGGTATCTTGAAGTACAAAAAATTGTGAGTGCAAATTTTATATGGAGCAGCAGTGAGAATGATCATGAATTAGAAGTTAGCAACTACACATAATTTGATCCAATTATTAATTCAGATGGGATAGTGGATGAAATTAATAATAGAATAAATTTGGATCAAGTATTTTTGTTAAAGATAACTTAAAAAGAAATATACTTATCCATTTAAACATGGTTTTTCTATAATTGTAATTTGATGAAACTGAGGCTTGGCTATTTAACGGAAAATCAATTCAAAGATTTTAGATCGCTTGGAAAAGTCCAGAGAGATACATGATAGGAATAACAAAAAGAGGTCAAAAATCAAATATATAGTTGAGAGAAAAACAGATGCAACTGATATCATTGAAAGAATTAAGTGACTGAAGTGGAGCTAGACTGACCATATTGCTAAAAGAGATTATAATCAATGGAGAGTTGAAGTTTTAAATTGGATCCCGAGAAATTTAAAAGACCACTTATCAGATGTATGAATGAAATAAGGAAGTTTTCCAAAGTGATGAAAAGAATCCTTGGATTGGAGATTCTGGATTAAATTTAAAGAGACCTTGATTTCTTAAATTATGGAAAGGAAAATGAATTGGATTTGTACATCTGGGTGAATGAAATGTGAATGATATATTGGAAGATATTGTAGTGATTATAAGAAAAAGGATTAAGGAAGAAAAAGATTGTTTGATAGTCTCAGGAAAAGGAATGGTTATTAATATTTGAGGAGTTTGCAAGAATAAAAAAGACTTGGAGGCAATAATCTGTGATTTAATATGTGGGATTTTTACTATAATAGTATTATTAAGTGAATGTTATAATATACATTTGGCATACAATCAACTGCTTAGAAGATCTCATGACATTTGATTATTCATGTAGTAAACAGATCAAAGCAGTTTCATTTACGTGGCCAGACAAATAATTTACTTTTCCATTTGCTTAACTGAAAATCAATCTAGGAAGCTTGGGTTTTCTAGCTTGCTACTGTTCCTCATGGGCTAACTATTCGGAAGGACTGCCTTTTTGAGTAAATTCTAGAAGTGCATTGAAAAAGAATGAGCAGAATAATTGTTTTTACAAGGAGGGAATATGGAAGAATATATATGAGTACTCATCTTCACCTTATTCTATAGCTTTCAGATTAAGTAACCAAAAGACACTAGAAGTTGCAATGTTATAAATTCATCATTTCCATACTGAACTGTTTTTAGCTTTTGCTTTCATCAGTAAAGACTAGGATTCAAACCAGAAATTAATGCAGTTTTGCATCAAGCATTTGATGTTTACCCCTTTGTATTATCAAGATGGCAACTTTGCAAGGTTTCAAATTTAGGTTAACTAATTTGCACATTTATATTAATCTAATAGAAGATGGTTTTACAGTAGAGTGAAGATAATTGTTTTGAAAATACGTATATGACTGAAGATATAAAAGTTCACAGTAAGAACATATATATATATAGATTTTATCTCTATGTAATGAAATTCATTACCATGTGATTTCTTAAATGTATATTGCTAGAGTAAATTATATTAAGGCGGACAAATTTTAATGATGATTGTTTAGTTTCTGTTGCTATCCTGATATCAGTGAACTTAAAAATTATTACTAATGTTTAAAAATATGTTAATGCTTTATTTAATCAAAATAATTAAAATACAATCCATGCAGCCTCTATAGATGTAGCTACGTACCTCTTACTTCCATACCATTGTAAAAAAAGTACCTATCAATCATGAAATTAACATTATCTGGATTTTTTTTTAAAAAAGGGTAATAATTAAAAGCAGTTTATATTCACTATTTTTATATTTTGTTAGATCTCTCAAGGAATTTCCCAATGTTTATTACGTAAATGGATTAGCTACATGCAAGAATGAGCTCGGACACCATACTAATATCTGCCAAATACTATAGTTGTGTCTGGTGTAATCTTATTAATTTTCAACTATGATTTATATTAAGAATGAACTCATTGCATATTAACATTTGCCAAATATTATAGTTGTATCTGCTTCATCTCTGATTTATATCTGTTTAATTTAATTTTTTATTATGATGATGTAAAAAAACAATTACCTTTAATAATAACAGGTGCCATACTAATACCTGCCAAATATTATTCTCTATGGTTTAATATTAAAAAGTTTCAGTTCTGATTCACATTTATCTAACTTTATAAATTTATTTAAACGCTCATTGATTACATAAATAATATTTACTATGGCTATAAACCTCAAGAGTGTGCGCATGAAAATGCGAAAGTAGGGACCTCTACAAGTCTTAACCACAAGCTTATGCTTTGGAAGAAAAGAGGGGAACCCTTCTTTACTTCAACCTACTTTCTATATAAATAGGTGAAGCTGAAGCGGTTAGTTCTTTTCTTCCAAAGCGTAACCATGTGGTTAAGATCTGTAGAGGTCCCTACTTTCACATTTTCACATGCACATTCTTGAGGTTTATAGCTTTAGTAAATATTATTTATCTAACTTGTTTTTTTTAATAACAGTAGTTTTTTATACAGTTGTTTGTGAAGTTAATGATCTTAAAATTTTTGAACAGTTTTAAATACCAAAGGGACACCCAAAGTTGATTTTTCAATTGGGATTTAACTTAATACAATTGTAAATCAATAATGATTCATTTTTAAAAAGTTATTTGATCATTATTATTAATACAGTTATGTAAATAAGTATGACCATCGATTCTGATTTCAAACAAGAGAGGGGGAAAAGTTATAATGACAAAAACAAATAATAATACTATACTACAGATGAATTTTGTGATGACTATGCCAACTAATCTGTGAACCACAAATAGAACATAATAGTCTATTAATCTGATTGATATTTTGCTGTCTTCAAACTTCAGTACATTTTTATTTCTGAAATAGTTTAATATTAATTATGTCTAATTTTATCAAAACGTAGTCTAGTCTTTACCACATGTTCTCATTAAAAACAATTAACAGTACATTTCTTTAAGATGTCTTTGAGTTAATCTTTATAATATGCCTCATTTACGAAAATAATGCTAAATTCCATCATAAAATGTTCTTAGAAGAAATCCTGTGTTGTTCATTCATTTCATGTATCTAATTGACTGAATATGTTATTTTACAGTAATAAATTGTATGCTACCATATAGATCAAATTGAAGAACGTATTGATTGGTCTTATGACCTTGCCACTATATTTTTCATTTTCCCATCACATGTGTTGCATTGATAGGCTTCCAAGTTTCACTTCTATCCAGTAAATTAAATAAAATAATCCTTTATTTAGTTTATTTTGTTGTATTATTTTGAGACAAGACAGGGTGACTCCATATCTCCAAAACTTTTTACAGCAGTGCTGCAAGAAGTATTTGTGGATTAAAATGGGATTCTAAAGGAGTGAAAGTAAATGGAGATTATTTAAGTCATTTAGCTTTTGCAGATGATGTAGTAGTTGTTTTTTCAAATAATGCTTTAGAGCTGCAGGAAATGTTGCAGGAGTTATCAGATGAAAGTAAAGTAGGACTAAAGTAATGTTTAATGGGTTTTCTCAAAATATGAAAATAAATATTGATTATGATGAGTTAGAAGCTTGGTCAGATTATTAATACAGATGGAAACATAATAGATGAAATTAATCATAGAATTAAACTTGTTTTGGAGTGCTTTTGGTAGAAATAACTTGATACTAAAAGGAAATATGCCTATGTGTTTGAAAAGGAAGGTTTTTAATAAATGTGTTTTACCAGTTCTTACTTATGGATCTGAGGCTTGGACACTTAATAGAAGAGCAATACAGAGACTTCAGACAACTCAAAGAAGTAAGGAGAGATGCATGTTGGGAGTAAAAGAAGAGATCAAAAACGCAATATATGGGTAAGAGAACAAACAGGTGTTACTGACCTCATTGAAAAAATTAAAAGACTGAAGTGGAGTTGGGCTGGACATATTACTAGAAGAGATGATAATAGATGGACAATTGAAATCTTAAACCGGATTCTAAGAGGTTGTAAAAGACCCAGAAAGAGACCACATGTGAGATGGATGGATGAAATAAAAAAATGTGCAGGGGTGATGTAGAGTAGAGAAACTAAAGATCAGAGAAAATGGACTGAACTTGGAGAGACCTTCATCCTGCAATGGATTGATAATGGTTGATGATGATGATGATGAGTCAAATAACTAGATGTAAGAGCTCTTATAATTTTGATGTCTGGGTCTTAAATTTGAAGTCATACCATTGATATAATTGGAAGAAGTTTTATTGAATGTGTAATTGTAAATTATCTTAATCTTTCAGTGTTTTCATTTCTTTTTTCTATGTCAATTGGAAGTCTGAATTTACATTTTCAAGTGAAATGGAAATTCTGTAGTTAAAACAGAAAAGATGAAATATATTATCTCTTAAAAACAAATGCTTTTATGTATAGCTTTATATATATTACATTTTATTTCTAGTTTCATTTTAAAGTTTTAGCTTTAATAGGGAAACCATTTTCTGCCCAATTTAGCTCCAGGTAATAGAAAGATAATTGCATATTGTTTTTCAAGAAATAATTACAAATATTTACTTTGGAAATTAGTTTTCATATTAAAGCAATTTTTTTAATTGTGATTATTTATTTTTGAGAGTTGTCTCTTACAATCGATTGAAATAATTTTTAAAAAAAATTATAATAATTCAGAATTAATTTTTTGAAATTACAATAAAAGCTAAACTTCTGAGAATAGTTCAAAGGTTAATTTCTAGGATTAGCTTCAAAGTAAAACTATTTTCAAAATAACTACGATGTCGAGAACTCACCCCAACTCAGCTGAAGCGTACATCAAATAATGGACTGTCCTTATTACTATTATATTAAGATCAGATTCAAAATATAATAAAACTGACCAATGGGATAACAATAAAACGAAATAAGTGGCCAATGGCACAAACAGCCCTATTGAAGAGCTGCTCATTGGATTCAATTATTTCTAGTAAAAATAGGGGTCTCACTATGTAAACCATAGTATTTCGAATGTAATGTAGCATAATAAAACTGGAGCATGAAGCTGCTGGCTACAGCCACCACCTAACCTGCATATGAGGCAAGTTACCTAAAAAGAGATCACAACCTCCTTTCTAAATATTAGCTGTATGGCTAATAACTGGTATACATACTTCATGTATAACAATGGAGATAAACTATCATATTACATATATATTCTATGCATAATATTTTTTATATGTATCATATTGTAAATATGCTTAATAAATAGTATTATATTCATTTTCAGAGTTGTATGTTATTTTTAAATGACTAAAAATAATACTCCCCATCATATTACTGCATAAACACAACATAAGAGAAATATGAATATTATGAAAAACATTTTTTGCACTCACAATTGTACTAATTTTTGTTTCTCAAGAAAGTATTTAGTTATTTATGCTCTTTCATGATCAGATTAGAGAATTATATTTTATGTAAATATTATAATCGGAACCTATTTTAAATGAATTGATTATTAATTATTTAAAATATATAGTGAATAACATCTTCAGTGATGAATATGAGGTTAAAAGACCTCGGAAGCACTAAGCCTGGTATTTAATTTTGATATTTATAACTTCACCAATGAGCGTTTGAAGCGCACAGTATAATTACTACAGCAAATAATTGTAAATGTGGGGGATTTGAACACAGACTTTCAAGCACTCTTCAACTATCCATATTATCTCATATCACTATCTCATGTCTTCTATGTATTTAAATGGATAAGGTTCTATTTGTAAGAGGTCAGAGTGACTTGGGTCAACATGGGCATAACAATAATTTTGGCATCAGCATGGGAGTTGGTCATTCCATCAGATTTTCAATGGTATGGATGTCTGAAGAGTTGGAGGTTAGAATAGAGTGAAACCTGTTCATTAAAGTAGGAAGATTTGCTATCTTAATATAAACTGAGCACTGATTATATTTATTTATGGGAGATGATAATCTGGACCAACTGATGAGTGCTAGTTCAGCATGAAAAATGTATATTGGTGATTATTTATCTTTTCTTCTTGTGTGTGGTCATGTGTATCAATGATATGAGATAGTGTGGATAGTTGAAGGGTGCTTGAAAGTCTGTTCAAATCCCCATATATTTACAATTATATAATGAATATATTTCAAATATTACAGTGAACAATTGTAAGTTTGATTCTGATATTAATTCTAGTAATATTTACTAGTTAGAATAATTCAGTTTTTGTATTCAATTAGAGCAAATTTGTTTCAACAAAGCTAATGATGAGGGGTTTGAAGCTCACCTTGATTTTTTTAAAGTGAAAAATTAAAGTAACAATTTAAATCAAATGATTCTTAAATATTTTAATTCTATCACTAATTGATAATCTTGGTGTTGATATTAGTATTATAACAGTTCTGTTATATGGAACACAATAATAGTGTGTGTGTGCACAAATATATAAAAAGTTGAAAGGAAAAGCAGAAATAAACGCAGACATAAATTTAAGTAGATATTTTCCTACATTTCCTGGAATAAATATTTTTAATAAAGGGTTAAATAATTCTGAATTTAAAACAGAATTTTATTATAAATTAAAACATTTAAAAAGGTCTAAATAAATATTAATATTGTATTATTACAATTCTGATTTTGTATTTAAAAACAAGCATGATATATTTTCAAAATAATGCTTGTATACATTTATTTTATCTACTTTTAAAAATCTTTGTAGATTAAAAATTCCAAAGGATTAAAGTAAAACATATAGATCACACCTTTGATAAAATTTCAAAGTTGCTCCCAAAAGTAGCTTGTAACTAAAAGTGATTTGAAAAGATTAAAATTGATTTAATCAAAATAAAGATTAGAGAGAAAAAACTGTTTTCAATTAAGGTGTTTTTATCACCTTAGATGATTCTATAAAATAGCTGATAAAAAATATCTGTTCAGTTTTTGGCTTGCAGTTTTTGTAAGAGCTGGCAAGAAGAGTCTGATTTTAATATTTTGAGAAGCAGTGGCCAAATAGACCAGATGCAAAGTTTGGATAGTAATTTTTTTAAAGACATTTTTTGTCTTAATATTTTTGTGAAACAGTTGATTAGCAGAATTGATGTTTGGAGAGTTATGAAAATAAAAATATCCCATGAAGATGTAGCTGAAGTCAAGCCAGTAAATCCAGTAGTCTGCTAGATCTACATACTGGAGTTTTGATTCACTTGAAGCCTAGGTAAACTTAAAATGGATCAATTAGCCTGTATAGATGTGTTCTAGATGATAGTTTGCTTGCCTGAAGCTCATCAGGCAGTAGACAGAAGGGAGAATGCCAACATACCTGATTATACTTTCCTGATTATGATAATCCTAGACTATACTTTTCTCACCAAGACAAACTTACTAAGAGAAGCACAGATAAATTATATACAATGGTGAGTAGTGTTATATATAATGAGAATGACATTTTAAATAATTTCTGTGGTAAAAATGAGATTTAAAAATCTATATATTTTAAAAGATAAGTAAATAATTTTGCTTGAATTGAATTAAAATGTAAAAATAACGATTGAATCATGGCCAATTTATTTTGACAAAAGAAAAAGAGGACATCAAAAATCTTTTTAGATTAATTTAAAGATATAATTAATTAATTGAGAGTAACATGTTATAAAAAAAACTTTTGAGTTACATGTCAAAAAATTGACTTTATTTTTTTTAAAAAAAAAGAAGGAAAAAGAAAATACTTTTATTGACTGAAAAAAAGAAACTCATTATTAATATTAAGTCATATCATCTATATATTCATAGATACACATGTATGTGTGAATTTTATGTATAGTTTTCAAATGGAACTTATTATGAAATATATTTTTAATACTTTTGTTATTTTGATAAATTCAAACATGTTCATTTTATACTAAGCCACATGTCTGTGGGCTGTCTGGTTCTAAATAAAAATATTGGAACATATATGTAAATCAATGTAATAACTTGAACTTTGTAATTTGTTATTACATGTTAATCAAAATCAGAAGGTTTAGTTGATATGCATAGCCTTATTCTAGACCTTATATCATTTTTTTTTATTGTTAATAAATTTGTGTTCAATTGTGAAAATTATTCTAGTGGTTCTAAATATTTTTAGAATATGTTTTCATTATCTCTTGGTCACATACAGTAATAGAGCTCATGTTCTTCTGAGCTAGATTTGTGTATAACTGCTGAAGATATATATTAAATGGGAATGTATATTAGTGCTTTTGGGCATCCAGAGATAATCAATTATCATCCTGGTTGGTGCAAAAGAGAATACTCTTTAAAGCCCCTGCACTACTATTTCAGTTTAGACATAGAAGTGAAGTTTATAGTTGACCAGTGCATTTAATGGCACTAAGTTGCCAGAGCATTGATGATGATCTGTATGTTTTAATGTCCCAGCATTATTGTTTGATGATTGTGTTTTCTGATGGATGGTCACTTGGTGTGTGCATCCAAATTAATGTTTTAATTATTTCCCAAGCTAGTTAGCTTGGTCTACAGAAGACACATTTCCAATCCAGTTGTTGATTTATATTTTTTATTGTTCAAATCCAGTTGCAAGATTGACTGTTGATTTATTGTGTTGATATAATTTGATTGAGGAATCATTCATGATGATGAATGGTATTTTGAGTATTTTTACTTTTGATAATGCTGGTGGATGTATAATTATGCTTATGGTTGTGAAAAAGTAACTAACTGATCTAACTGGGCTGATCTCAGAGAGATCTCATTGATCTCGCATGCTCTCTTGAATATATTTCATTTCTTATATATATATTTATGATTATTAAACATTACATAAATAATTAATTTGATATTAAAAATTTATATAAATTTTTGTATTTTGTACAGGGGTTGATGATGTTTTTCCATCACCCTAGTTTAACTCCCTCTACCCCATTCCGTTACAGTATCTAATGTTTTTGCATTACTTCTATATCTAAGTATTTATCAAATTGTGTCAGAGAAGTGAACTTGCACTGTTTTTATCAAACACACATCCACCAAGTGTTCACAGCAAATGGGCACATGATTAGTGTGTAATTAATTCTGTTCAGTTGATCTCTCCAATAATTTAATGTATATACTGTATTTATTATTTTGGATGCAACCTTTAGATAAATATTTTTTTAGGACCTTGGGTTACTTAAGGTTGGATAGCTTTGAATTAGAGTAATAATTTATACTAAAATTGCAGAATATTTATAATTTGAAAGCTTAAGTACAAGTGGCAGAAATAGACCAGTTTTTGCATTAAATATCAGTAAACAGCTATGGCTTTCACTGCCACAACTATTGACTTTGAATTTTTTAAGTTAGTAAACCAGAATATATTATGAATTTAAAAACCCCATTTATTCAATTTATAAATAAATTTATTGTATACCATGAATAAAAAGGTTAAGGCAACTACATGCAGTGTGTCCCATTATAAACGTATCTGATTCTCTCTCTCAAACTGTCTATCATATTTAAATTAGTGCATGTATTATAGAGCAACATAGGTTAACTATTCACCATAAACATTTTATGGTGCTAACACAAATTGTAACATTATATGCATTCGTGTGTTTTGTATCTTTGTGAATCATTTTCATTACTGTCTCTGTCATCGCAAAATTTTGAAAACCACTTGAAAATTTCTTGCATATCACAGCTTCAGACATAGTTTGAATTATTCCACATATTTCAGTACCAATTTTTCCCAATTTAAAACAAAATTTAATGTCAGGGCATTATTCCATTATAGGTTAAGGTACAAAATATACTGTCACATATCATGATGTAACTCATTGTTGTACATGCTAGACAATTTTATAGTGAACAGCTAAACCATGTTGTTTTGCACAAACTGATTCATAGATGGCATTCCAGGGGGCTAAGAGAGAGAACCACTTACCAATTGCCTTTTCACTGGAACATAATGTGTTTATTATATAATTTGACAAGAAAAAAATTATTATTATTGGAAATTGTGAATATTTATTTTATATAATGTACCATTATTTATAAATAGATATTGATTTTAGATGAAAATCATCAACAATTAATGTAAATATTTATTTTAGAGGAGGGGGGAGATTTTATATGTATGCTGGTACATATATATATAATATTAATTTTTCTTTCTCTTTTATTGTCATTTTTTTTGATAAAATGTGACAATTATCTAAAAATTAAATTTAATAATATGATGAAATCTGAAGTTTTACATCTAAATTGGCATATCTCAAAATGCTACTATTAAATTAAATGGAGGTGATATCATGTCTAACAAACCAGATTGAAGTTTGTCATTCACTTCAAGTTCTTGTTACATTTATATTGCTTTAAATAGTTTTGCAACTATATATTCAATAATATTAAGGATTTATTACTGTTTATTTTCTGAAATTTGCAGTGAATAAATTATTATCCATTATTTTTTAATTAATATTTAATAGTCTGAATTTGAATGCTGTAACCAATGCTCACTATTCTGCTATGCTGGATATTATTGTCTTGGTATTATAATACTTGTATGAATCCTTCTATAATTGTTTCTTATCTATTTAAAAAGATTAGAAGTTTATTAAATGTGTAAATTTATATTCTAATTTTTTTTTAAAAGATCATAAATTGCTTTTGAATATAAATTGTTTCACTAATTTATTTATTCATTTGGAAATTATAACTATACAAATTATACAAATGTTACCGTAGCTGAATGAAACAAAGACCACCCCCTCCACACACACACACACACACACACACAAATATGTTTCAAAGTGATTTTGCACAGCAAAACTTTTAAAATATAAACCATATTTAAATGCCTAAATATAAATATGCTCCTTTTATCGTTATCTCAGACAACTTCAAAAACTTTTTTCTCAATTTGCTTTGCCTTTTCCAATTTTTGTTTATTTTTTGTTCCCATTTTTTTCAAGTCTCTTAAAGCGTGTTCATTTTTTTTTATTCGATCTTTTTTTTGTTGTTTATTTTAGTAATTTCATCATTTATTAACAAGTTCTGAGCCAACTTGATCCATTGGTTTTAATAATATATGCATGCCACCATTAATCCAAATTCCACTACTTCAAAATTTTCTATTATCTGAACAAAATTACATGTTGTTTTGACTTATTATGTAAATAAAATTTTTTTGCTGATATTAATATAAGAATATTATGTATTTTAAAGTGTAAATTAAAACAAATTTTTATAATTTACAAAAACTATTTGATATATCGATCAGGGATGGGTAATTTCTTTGATAGTGTGAACTACATATAATATTTTTCATTTATTTTTAAAGCTCAAGAAACTACAGAAAATATTTTAAAATTATAAATTATAAAAAAGAAAATATAAAGTAATCCTACTTCTAAAAAAGGATATGTTTAATCTCTATTCATTGAAGGCTTTTATTGAGTCTTCATTTACACAGTTAGTAGTTTAAAATCTGGATAATAGGATATCGAAGTAGTTAAGAAACTTAGTCACGTAGGATTAGTATGATGTTTGATTTGAGAAATTCTATTACAGAGAAGGGATATTCATAGCAGTTGTCCCTAAAACAGAGTAGTTGGAAGCCAGTTTTTTAAAGATTGAAGTATTATTTTAAAACTAATTTTGACAGAAGTGACACAGGCTGTAAAATATCAAAACATTTTATCAACCAAATACCGTACTATAAGTATGCTAACAAGCTTTTTGACTGGTACTATTTATTTTAGCATTAAAACATGATATAAAATATTCTAACTTTGATAGCTATGATTATGGTGAACTTCACTAAAAGTCCTCTTAGCATTAAGTTATAAAGAAGAAAGAAACCACTTTGATACGTAGAGAAACAAATACTTGAAAATTTGAATATTATACTACTATAGATTATGGTAATGAAAACCAATATTGTCTTGGAAACCATACAGAGTGGCTTTGGAAACCACATGCAGCTCAAAAGTCTCAATTTGTCTATTATTATGGATAATAAATTAACTTCATTAACATTTCTTTAACACTTTAAGCAAACAATCTTTATTTATTTATAGCAGTCTTCTTCAGATCTACAACAAAAAAATTATACAAATATTACATCAATACAACCAAAATTCTTATTCTTTATATTTTCATATAATCACCATTATATGAATTATTTATTTGGTCGAGAGGTCAGCGACAGCAGCTTTACAAGTAGTTGTCCCAGGTTAGCGGGTTCGCTTCCCGGCTGATGCTATGACACATGAGAAGAAAAAAAATTATGTAGAAAATGATAATTTTTGGTATTAATTTTCATCTAGCCATCATTATAAAATTATAATAAAGCAAAATAATGCAAAGCAAAAATAACTCAATCCATAAATTTTTAAACAAAATTTTTAAATCTTTTTAAAAAATAAAAAATTAAAAATATTAAAAAGTTAAAAATTGAAACTTCTTTAAATTATTTTTAAAAATTACAATCAAAATAAACATATGAAAATAATTCAAATTTTAACATCAAATCATGAAAAACAAAACCCATTAAAACATTAATCTAAAAATTAATACCAAAAATTATCATTTTCTACTTAATTAAAATTACATAAATAAAAATTACATAATTAAAATTACATAAATAAAGCCAAAAAACAATAAACCAAAAACCAAAAAAATCAAAATTTAAAAATTACAATTAAAAAAATTAAAACTAAAATCATTAACAAATTAATTTAATGTTTATTGAAATTTCCATCAGAGTTTGGGTTTATAATGAAGAGGCAAAGAGTTTTTTGGTAAAATTGAAAAAATATCTCGAATCTAAAAACAAAGCCTGGAACCAGAGATTTTAGATTTATAATCCATCTATTGTTAATTAGCGAAACTTCATAAAGGTTTTATTAATTCTTGTCAAAACAGAACAAAATAGATTTATGCATGCAAAATTATGTGTATCTTATTGTTTATAACTACAGATAATAGAGACAGCAAAAACTCTGGTTATTTGATATAAAATACTAAAAAAAAAAGTAATTAAAAAATGTTTGTGAATTATTTTTGATTTCTTGTTCTGGTAATTAAGTCATTTTATTTAATTAAAGTGTAATTAGAATTTTCATTAACGTTGGTTATAAATATGCAATTGTTTTTTGCATGCGTTAGTAAAGCTGTAATATCATAAAATCTTTAATATGCCTGCTTAGCACTTTCGAGATTTAGTATTCAAATCTCGTACTCATAGCTTTACGAATATCATATGATATTCGTAAAGCTATGAGTATAAAATTTGAATACTAAATCTTGAAAGTACTAAGTGGGCATATTAAACATTGTCATTCGCAAAGCTATGAATATGAGATTTGAATACTAAATCTCGAAAGCGCTAAGTGGGCATATTAAACATTATATAATAATTACAGCTTCACTAATGCATATGAAAAAAATCGCATATTTATAACTACAATTTTTATTGGTGAAGATAAAAAAACAATTTACTAACATTGATTTTAATCTGGACCAGCACTAACCTTTTTCAATAGAAATGTTTTATTTCTTGATATGAAATGTGATGCCATTTTAAAATATAATATCTGAATTCTGCTGTCTTGCTATAAATTGTAATTTTGTGTTGTGGAAATGATCTGTGTTTAACAGCATCATATAAATCTCCCAACTTGCACCTACATTAAGAGCAGTTATTTATTTTCTCATTCTATGCTAGAACCAGCTTTATATGCATGAATAATCAATTTTCATCTTATGATAAGATAATAAAAATGAAGAACACTTCTAGGTGTATATAAGGAATCCAACTTTCTCGTTGGCAGCTAAATGAGATTTGGCTGATTTTTCTAACCTCTTGTCGATTGTTACTAATGCTCTAAAGTAGAATAATGAAGATAGTCTACATCACCATTTCTCAAAAGTTTTTTTTTTTTGTGGCTATAATAATGGGCATACTTATGCAATCTCGATTTTGTTAAGATATTTATTTTACCCAATAATGATATCCTACATTTTTAAGTTCTTATAAAATATTGAAACCTATCGTTTTTAATTTGTAGATGAGTGTCAAATCATGACATCCTTATTTTTTGTTTAAACGGCTAAATTTGCATCCAATTTTTATGCCATCAATCTTATAGCTCTAATAACATACTGTTTCTTTTGGTGTTTAACAAACTGTTGCCGTGTCTTTGTCAGTATTTGTAATCAATTTCGTATGCATATAAAAGTGCATGCAATCTGAATAAATGGTCAAATCTTTGTCATAGACTTATTTGCATAAAGGTTTATGTATTTTATTATATATAAGTTATTTTTTATCTAGGGCTCCCATTTGTGGAACACTAGCACTTAGTAAAAAATAAATAATCACATGACCTTATTGCTTAGGAGGAGTTCATATGATGTTTGAGTGCTGAGAGTGTCCAGAGCTGTGAGTGACCCATAGTCCTTATGCTTCAGAGTCTGCCATTCCACCAATGCGTTAAATCATATAAGACAATAGTCCATAATGATTAGGTAAAATAGTCCGTGGCAAAAATGTTTTATTTTTAATTTTAGCTTTTATTATTTTTATTTTATAATATAAAAATGGGTTTGTAAACCATATCTGAAAAAATGGGCCCTGTAGTATCTGTTTCTGAATCTGATGGTCACCATGTTGATTGTATATATAATATATGATTAGTGTTAAAAGGAGGTTGCCATGACAGCAGTTTGAAATTGTTGATTGTTATTGATATTGTCTTAAGAGTTGACTGGTTTTTAATAATTATACATATATATTAAGGAAAGCATAGTAAATTTCACCTCTTGATAATCATTTGTATAGCGTTCTTCCAGACTAATCGACCATCCATTTGGTATTTTAGATTTTTTATTGGTGAATTCATTGCCATGACTATGAGATTCATCTATTTCATTACTGGTTATCCTCTCTTTCCCCTTCTTTCTCATATATCTTTCTGAATGTACTTTTCTAATACTAAAATCATTTCAAAATGTGACTAAAGTAGATAATTTTAACTGGATCATTTACATTTCATGCAAAAATTTATATCTACTCTGGATATCCTATTAACTGTTTTCCCTATATCTCTATTATCACCATTCTTATTGATTATCCATTTCACATGAAGATCTCTTTTAGCTTTAATCCAATTTCTCCAATTTTAACCTCTGCTCTCCACATCAAACCAGTAATGTTGTTTTATTTTATCCATCCACTTCTCATATTGTTTTTTTCTGAATCTTTTACAATTTTTTTAGATCTAGTTTAAGATTTCTAATATCTATCTAGGTACTTTATTACCATTTAAGGTCAAAATGTAGATTCTAAAACAAAACAAAACAAATACAATAATGCAGAAATATATATTGATTTTTGAAATTATAACTTTTGTTAAAGTTTGGATGTGTGTTTACATGTCTAGTTCATTTATTATTTTATTTTGTGCTCTGTTGGCTATTTGACTTAATATTGATTTTCAATTTTATTTAAGTTATTAAATTGTAAGCTTTATTCTTTATATGAAAATAATTACTTTCCTATTTTTATTATATGTTTTAGATAGAGTCTTAATGGATTGTAAAATTTTAAAAACTCTGATGTGTATTTTTTTAAATCAGCTAAAAATTATTAATCATCTTCATCATCAACCATCATCAATCCACTGCAGGATGATGGTCTCTCCAAGTTCAATCCACCTTTTCCTATCTTTAGCTTCTCTTCTCCACATCACCCCTGCAGACTTTCTTATTTCATCCATCCATCTCACATGTGATCTTTTTCTGGGTCTTTTACAATCTCTTGGAATCCCGTTTAAAATTTCAATTGTCCATCTATTATCATATTTAATAATTATATTTAAATGATTTTTCAAAAAAAAAATTCAAATATTTTTTACTTCTTAAATATTGTTATTTATATTTATAATATTAATTCAATACTGTCTACCGCTCTACTAGTAATTGTAAATAAAATAGAAAATTAGGTATCCTTACTATGCTAACTAAAACAACAAAATTTTACTAAAATTCATCCACAAACATGGTTTTATCTATTAACAAATAAACCTTTTCAAGGGAAATATGATAAAATTTAATCAACATATTGAACCAGGTGGGGGTATAGATGGAATAAAAAAAAAATATAGAATATATTTTGTTTTTTACTCTTTAAAAAAAATTAAGATTGTGATAAGCAAAACATTGTTGACGGATTGTAAGATAAATTGTTGACTTCCTTTTATATATAAAAATATGATACAATTATTTATTAAATTATTATAATTTCGATATACTCCAGCTACAATTTAAGTATTGCACCACACCGGTTTCTTAGACAGAGAAGCATAATACCCAAAGAATACCTATGGCCAGGCAAAGCTATATAAAATATATAACCACAACCACCTTTCCAAGGAACATTCTTCTCGACTGCTGAATTCAACACCTATGATTCAAAGCACTTTTTTGTTTTGAAGTAAACTTCAGTGCCAACGACAAGGTGTAATTAACATGTCCTGAATAATGGCAACTAATTTAGCACCTAAGAAATCCCAACTAGCTCAATGGAAATAATTATAATAAACTGCTTTAATTAGTGGTATGAATAAAAGAATTGGCTGACAGTAATTGATAAACAAATACTTTATTTTAACAAAAATGTTTACTGTAATCTGTAAACTAATTATAAATTTCAAATTAATATAAACAATGATTTTATAATATTTCCGGCAAATACATTATAATAAGCATTAAATAAACATAAGTATCAATATACATATAATGCACACATTCTATCATATGAGCTGTTGGTTTGTATGATTTGTCAAAGCTCTAAGACTCGGTTTATTATATTAACCTGCACATACATAGTTCTTTTTATGGTGGTTATAGAGTTAATTTATTATACTGACTCTGGAAATACTCAAAGATTGCAATGGCTACTTTAATTAATAACAGGAATTGCAATAAGAAAATGTTATTATCTATAGGATTTTAACATTGTGACTTCTTTTTCTTTGCTGCTGCATGTGTGTTTTACCAATCAGTTGGATTTTAGGCTTCCGATGTGGTCCTGATGATTGCTGTTCCAGGCTATTTCTTACTTCAGGCAGTTAGACATTCTTGGCAATTTCAAATCATTAGATGGACATTGATTCTATTGGACAGACTGCTGATGTTCTGTCAGACTGAGGCTGGAATCTGGCCACATGCTCCGATCAGCATGTCATTGTATTCATTGAAAATAAGTGTAATAGATGATTGACTCTAGATATGTGGATGACTGCTTAATGAAATTTTCAGCCTTATTTATTTGATAATCTTGTTGTTAACTTTATAATTAAATTTTTTAAATCCGCTGCTTTTGTAGATAAAATTTTGGATAAGATGCATTTAATTGGTCCTATTTATGGATTTTAATTAGTTAATTAGTAGCCATTGCTAATCCCATTCCTATGTAGCTTATCAGTATATGCAATCTTTTAGAGACTTTTAATTTCAATTATGAGCTTTCCTTTCATATTTTTATATTTAACTTTCATATTTTATTTTTAACACGCACACATTTTATTATTTTGTTTGTATTTAAAAATCATCATTATTTACACATACATATATTTATTTTATTTTAAATAAATAGAGAGATTTTTTTAGTTTTTAAGATTTTTTTTTTTTAATAATTTTAAATTTTCTCAGTTAAATTCCCCCTTTCTTCGAATTCTGCGATTTACGCTTATATAAAGAAAAACAAACTTTTATAGATTATTTATTTCATCAAAGTTTTAATTTCAAAATCTTTTCGTTATTCAAATGTAAGATTTTATTTTAATAATTTTAGACAACAATCTTATATGTAACACTGTTCATTAGCGGTACAATATATAGACAAAATAAAATATCCTTCCCATCATTCACTTCAAAACCACCTTCCTGTAACATCAAAATATATCTTCATGAGATTTATGGCCTCCAATTCAAAAAGTTTTATCATCAAAATTTTCTTTACTCTTTTCAATTCACTTTTTTATATAGGATTAACCTCTACATTATCAAATTATATTTTATAATCTGTATTCAGTTCACAAATATACAAAGCTGAGTTATGACATCTATTTTTAACTCTACTTTTATTAACTTTAAACCTTTCATTAAGACTTAATTTACTTTGACGTATATAAATTATATGACAACTGCAAAGAATCTTATAAACTATTCCAGGAATAGATTTACTATCAAGTGACTGTTTTGAACTATTTAATGATGAGTTTAAAGCAAAACCTTTCTTCCAGGCCATTCATGAACTAAATGCAGGTCATAAATATTATTTGATAATGCAGGGGTTATCTTTTATGGCAGAAGTGAATTGAGAAGACTAAAAGAAACTGATGATAACTTTTTTTGAATCCGAGGACAACAATCTTATGAAGACATCCTTTGGTGTTAAAGAAAATTGGATTTTGAAGTGACTGATGTGAAGGCTATTTTGTTTTGTATATATATGTTGTTGAATTTCACTTACAAAAGACTATTTGTTAATACATGAAATCATGGTTGTGGCAGAGTTTTAGTAAAATTTTGTTGTTTTAGCTAGTATAATAATGATATATGATTTTCTATTTTATATATAGTATTGTATTTTGGATTTTTCTTAATTGTGTCAAAGCTCACTAAAATATAGATATAAAGCTGAAATTGGGATTGTAGAATAAAATGTGTCACCACTGACAATAACAAAGTGTTATCACTTGATTATAGTTCTGACAGTGCTGGCCTGAATTATAGGTATACTGGGCAATGCAGAAATTTAAGAGTGCTATAACCAGCTTCAGTTAAAGAGAAATATATTTTAATTAGATGTAGTTGCAACATATAAGTATGTAGTTTATTTAATACATAATGTGTCTAGTAGCAAAAGGGGGGAGGGTCTATTTATAAGCAAGAAACAGTGAAATATTGGGAAAAAGGAAAGATTAATCAATAAAATTGCACTAAACTCTTACTTCATACTATCATATCAAAAAACATAGGAATAAGAACATGATTTATATTGTTACACTGCATCTACAAATTATAGACACCATAAAGGGTGTACCTATAAGATTGGCACACCAAAATACAGTGTTCCATAAACCCTACTTTTAATCATTTTCAATAGTATAAATGTGTGCTGGAAAAAACATGTGTAAAGTTAAAGTTTAAATAAGAAAGATTTATTTAAATTTGTTTGTTTTCTTATGATTTCATTTGTGTGTATATTGTCTTTGAATTTAATTTTTCCCTGGGAGTGCCAAGATCAAAATCTACTTAAGGTGCCAAAAGCTCTTGGACAACCTCTATTTCTGTGTTACATAATTACATATCTATCTTCAGGCTGTGAACATACATATCTCAATTACAGAAAAACATTATACTACAAGAGCACATCTTTTCTCTTGTGCCACCTGTAGTAAGTTTGAATAATTAGTGATTAGCAGATGGTAGGGCATTTAAATATCCATTCTACATTGGTCTTTTTGATTTTGACTTTATCAATAAAACCTCAAGGTTTTTTAGATTTTAGACTTTTAGCTTGAATAATAAATTGCACTTTAAAGTGTTGGCTAGATATATAACTTCATTATTTTCTGATTTGAATCCCAAGTTCTTATTGATGAAGACAAAAGTCAAAAACTAATCTGGGAATTGGAATTTAAATTTATTATCATCTGATAGTCAACAATTATTCAAGTTTAAATGACTAAAGAAGAGGTGTGTTCATATTTTGCTTAAATGAAGGAAAGTAAAAATAATGTAAAATGTTTGGAGGGTAAGAGTGTATGAATGAAAATAGATTAATGAAAATAGTGTTTAATTAGAGTATATGGAGAGGAGAAGAAAGGTCATACAATATTTGAAGTTAAATATATAATTTTTATATTTATTTATGCAAGAAAGTGGATGTGTACAGAATGTATTAAAGGTACATAATTATATGAAGTGGTAAAAGAGGATAGATAAATTGGTTAGAGAAATATAATTAGAATAATGGAAAATGAATATGAATACATAAAAAGTAGTTTGAAGTTATATAAAAATACAAGTTATATAAAGTATGAAAAATGTATATTAAGATTAAAGAGATCAGGGATATTAACTTTAGATATCAGAGAAAGAAAGCAAAAGCAGAATAAGAAATAGGATTATAGATAAAGTTAATATGAAAATGGATGAAAGAGTGCCAAATATTTATTTTTGGACTGTAGGATGTTGAAAAGGAATCAGGATAAATTATACAGAGAGGGGCAGAAATGTAAAGATAAAAAGAGTAAGAGAAATAGAGATTTTATGTTTTTGTTTTTATATTTAGATCTTCATTATGAAAAGTCAATAAATGTGAATACAGGATAATGATATTACTCAGATAGCTTTTATTAAAAGGAGATAGGCAGAAAAATGAACTAGTGGTGGAAATTGGGTAATAAGAATAAGAAGTTGAGTGTATTGTGATGTGCAGTGATTTTTTGAATATGTGTGTGTGCAGTGAGTTGGTGATGGTGTTTATTTTGGTTTACAAAATTTCTGGGCATATAGTTTATGCATAGAAACTTCTGGTTTCGTTTAAGGAGAAGCTATTGTACATGACATCACATTATGTTTTATTAGAATAAATATAATTTTAAACATTCTGATTTTAAATATAGTGTACAGTATTTAAGAAAGTTATCTATTATTATTAGTGTGAATTAATCACTATTAATTTCCTGTATCACATTTAGACGTTAAAATAAGTCTCATAAATAATTTATTATATATATTATTTATTTGCAACTGGCCTTATAATAAAAAGTTAAAAAGAAATATATATAGACCTGTATGTTTTTTTGAAATGGTTGAGTGATGAATTCTGCATCCTAAGACCCACAGATCATAGCTAATTGTGTCATTTCAGTTCTCTAACTTTTTAGGAACTCCCAAGTAATTGGATAATTCTGAGCAGTATTATTTATTATGGCATATTGTAATGTATAACCTGAAAATTTGGTTGGCATTCATTGTTATAGAGCAAGGGTATTCAAGATGTCAACCTGCGGTCGACCAGTTGACCACAAGGTTTCTGAAAGTCAACCATGTAAATTTTTTTTTGTAAAATTTGCATCTAATTTATTTTAATATAATTTCAAAACAGTAATTTGCTTTTTTTTAAATTCAGGACCAGCTTTAGAAAATAATTATTTATAGGTAATTTAAAATTGTAATTTAATAAATATTTTATAAAATGCATCAGTCCACTAGAGGGAACCAAGGACTCCAGTTAACTCTGTTACTGGTTCCTCATTTTAGTTCCCTTTTTCTTGGTTTAGGGAATTAATTTTCTCTAAAACTATTTCTATTTAAAAGAGTAGTTTCTTAACTCTCTTTTTATATACAAGTTATGTCAACACGTTGCTTTACAAGTGAGAATAATTTCAAGATTTATAAAAACATCCAAATTATATGGCAGCTATTGAAATTTCAAAATATTAACACAATGATTTTGCCTTTTAATGAAAATTCTTTGTTTCACTCAATTTTGCTGAGAGTATGAGAGGATCTGGTGGTCAGGAGGGGCCCCGGAAGCCTAAATCTTTGTTCTGTTGAATATGAAGCTGGGATGGGGATCGTTTTTAACATTGATTTTCTCATTCATAGGAAAGGAGAAATAACGTTATTTTTTAGCCATTTTTTTAGCGTTATTCTTATAAATGACTTTAGCCATATGTTATTGCAAAGTAAGCTGCAGTTAAGCCTAATGGTTTTAATTACAAGTGATTCGCCTTATTTATTACTATTATTTCCGTGATTATTAAAACAATCTGCCTTTGCTGTTCATGTGGCTCTTCGTGATGGAGTAGAATGGTTTTCAGCTGAGACATTTCAAAGCTTAGTTTTTTTCATAGTTCTTTATAAGTCTTCCAAAGTATACTGAATTGCTCTCTTCTGGGAATATTCAAGGCCATTCTGGAGAACAGAACTGTTGCAAATTGAATTTTTCAATATTATACTCCTAAAATGCTATTCATATTTGAACTCTAGACTTTACAAACAATTCCTAATTGTACCTAGGTTTACTTTTAATAATTACTCATCTCATGGACTAATAATGCTCTGAATTGGCATAGGTTGATCAGTTTTTGGAAACGCTATGGACAAAAATACAGTGTATCATCTTAGATCTCCATATTATACTATGTAAATCAATGCTTATCTTGTAAAACATTGTATACCAATAAAGTGTAATTCTATTTTGAAAAAAAAAAAGTGCATGAACAAATTATAATACTAGAGGGAGCAGAAGTAATTTAACCTTTTGTCTGATGAACTTTCTTATTGGCCAGATTGAGTAATAATTTGAGTGATTTGATTAGTTAAATATGGAACTAGCCATTTTCCTTTCTGAAATATATTTATGTACAATAATCAGAATTGTTTTAATTTAGCTTCTAAAAATTGAATTATTTTACATTCAAATTGGTTAAATGTAATGAAAAATTTAAAATAATGTTAATAACTGAAGAAAAACATATGAAAATAGCCTGCAGAAAAACAAAGGAATTATATTTCAACCAATCATTACGTGAAAATGCTGGTGATTTCTTGTGTCTTGGAAATTATAATAGCTGATTATTCACTTCTGTTGTCTTTTCTTTGTCTAAAATTAAATGTTTTAAATAAAAATCTAAATGTAGTCACATGAGTTAGTCTATATAGTGTAAAAAGTAATCATAAAATGCATAAATATTTATGAAAAATAGTTGTATTTTAGCTATCACCAAAAGTCATTGATATGCAAATAGCCATCAACGTTATTCACTTGTCTTGAATAGCAGTCCATAATTAAGTACTGGTAGCGCATACCTATTATAAACCTTTATTTTCAAATATATATATATGCTTATTTTCTTTTAATATTTTTTTCCCCAAAACATTTTTGATAGAAAAAACTTACTATTGAAAGGAAATATGCTTATGTGTTGAAAAGGACGTTTTTTAAACTTTGTTTTTACCAGTTCTTACTTATGGATCTGAGACTTGGACATATAACAGAAAAGCATTAACAGTATTTATTTACTCCACCTGTAGTTTTGTATTTATTTAATTAATAGTTAAAAATGGAAATTTAGTTTGGACTTTTACTATTACATTTATTAATAGCGTATTTTCAAAATTTTGCTATCACATTTTTTTCTTGTTACTATGGTTACAACCCGTCATCTTGATGGATAAAGAATTAATCCAATCTTAGAAGTGCTAAAGATAATAATTTCTTTGCTTCATCACACTTGATAGACATGACAACAGACTGTAATTATTCCTAAGGTGTAACATATCAATGTTTGCCGTTTTTTTCTCGTATCTAAATGAATGACTGCTCGAGATTATCAATTGTTTAAAATATACATATTTAAAATTATGTATTGGTAGCTCTCAAGAGGTTCAGAAATAAGAGATACTCCTGTGTTATTAGATTTGACAGCTTAAAACAGTTGAGGAAGAGCAGGAATAAAAAAATCTCATTAAGTTTCTTTATCATTCCGACAGATTTATAGATGAGGCTGAAAAGTAATGATTTGACATCAGATGAGAAGCCCCTCGTTTTCCATGCAAATTTTTTTAAACCATAAAAAAAGCTGTCGTTTTAATGTTTAAATCTACTGACTGTAAATCCACTGATCTAATTTCAAATCTCATCGTGGTATATTGCTGTTGTTTACATTAGATCAATTTAAATACTTTTATATAAACACACATACACACTCGAGTATTTTAAATTGTTTACTTTCGTTTTATGTTGTTAGCAATAAATTACAGATCGTATTTGAAAATGCAATAAAAGTAAAACGTAAACAACTTTATTAGCATCTTCTACAAATCTTTATTGGAAAAATACACCTTATTTTGCTATAGATTATATTAAAAAGAGGCAAAAAAGTAATTGAATGATTTATGCTCGGAAATTCGAACTCTGGAAGTGACAATTGGATCGCGATTTATGGACTTGGAATTTTAGAATCTGTTACTCTACTATACGCTACACTAGGCACGGGCAAAGGGAGGTAAAGCAAGAAAAAAAATCGTTGGCAAAATAGTATACCTAATGATTTATTGATAAGGATATATCACTTACTTAGAAGCACTGCATCATAAAAATTCCGGTTCTCAATCTTTTTATGTATTTCAATTAATAAAGTATTCGATTATTTGTAATTAATGGCAATATTAATAATAAATACCTCGCCACTTGTAAACGAATATGGTCATTTTAACGCCAAAGAAAGAAAACTGCTCTAGAAATGACTCTTCCAATGACTATATAACAAACTAATCTGTGAACAACAAATAAGTCCACATATGGAGTATGTTGTCCGATTTTTCTGTTTCTTGATATTTTAAGTAACATCTTTTAATTTCTTACCTCTTCAATGTATTCTATTCTCTGCCATAGCATCCCAATGACAATGGTTGACTTTGTATTTCTTTAGAATGTCTTTGAGGATAATCCTTATAATGCAGATAATACATACCTTCCTCATGAAAACCTTGTTTAAGTTCACTATAAAACCTCCTTTTAGGAAATCTTGCATCATTCATTCATTTTATATATCCATTTCAATCAATGGTGTGATTTTACAGTAATCCAGCTCTATTGTATCACACCCAGTAAGCTGAAGATCATATTGATTGATTTTTCAAAACATCTTTAAATGAAATTTTACTGATATATTTATATTGGTTAATATGATATCCAAGTTTAGCCATTAAATTTAATTTTCAATTTGTTGTTATAGCTTTATGTTGGAAGTGTGAAAGCACGATTTAATATTATTATATTGGACAAACGTAAAGTATAAATATACAGGTTATTACTTAAAATAATATCTCTATATATAGCTAACTTAGGCATAGTAGTATTTCCTGTGATGAAGAACTCTATCTTTTACTGGGTTAACAGCAGCAGCTTCAACATGTAAATCTACCTTTCTCTTTATAAAAATTGCCAAAGTATTTAAACTGATGTAAATCTCAAGTTTGATAACCAACCAAACTAAAAACTGAGGATTTTTCTTCTATCATGGTTGATAACGAACATGAATTTTTTTTAACATTCATATGTTGCATTCAAAATATTAAGACAATTCTGTAGATCATTCTTTAAATTGGCAAAAATAGCACAATCATCACTGTACTGTAAATCCAGAAGTTCTTTTTGCTTTCAAGAATTTCACATTAAACCTGTATCAACAATTCCAAAGACCACTGTCATAAAAATTGAAAATAATGTTGGAGCATGAGCACATCCTTGTTTAGCACCAGTTTTCATTCCTGTAGTAATAACACTTTCTCTCATTCCACCAGAAGAAGTTGTATAATATGAATACAAAACAACCAATTCCAAACAATTCCATAGATCTGTTTTATTAACTCATCAAATGCCTTGATCAAGTCAATAAAAGCAATATTAAATCACTTCTTTGTTCCTGACATTTTTCTTGCATTTGCCTGGCAACAAAAGCCATATCTGCAGTACTTCTTAATTATCTAAAATCAAATTGAATCTCTGGCATCATTCATCTATGATAGGAAACAACCTATCCAACAAAATTTTTGACAGTACCATGACTGTAGTGGATAATAATGGTATTCTATACTAATTACTAAAGTCTTGTCTATTCCATTTGTTTTTTTTAGAAATTGTAATAATAAAAGCATTCTTAAGATCAGAATGCTCAACTTCTTATTTTATATAGTCCTAAAAAAAATTCTAATATTTTTTGAAACATATTGCCATCATATTTTAAAACTTCCCAGTTACTTCATCAGGATCTGTAGCCTTTCTATAGAGCTGTTTTGACTTCAATAAGTTGGATATTTTTGTTAAAATCTAAACGAGTACATAAAATGGATATATCTTTAAAAGATATCATCTCAGTTCAAAAAATTTTTTCCATCTGTTCAAAATATTTTTGTCATCATATAAGATAGTCATTTCTGAATTTAAAATAATTGCAGTATAATTTCCCAGGTCCATATATGGCTTCCAATGCATCAGAATAAGACCTAGAATGATTATGATTAATTATATTTGTAGTTTTAATTCACAAATTAGTTTTTGAGTCTTGTCAGTGGTTCAACATTATCTTTAGATTTTGTTATTAATTATAAGGTTCCCATTTAATGTATTTTTTATACAAGCAGAAAATGTCATGTTTCCTTTTAATCAAATCATTAATAATAATATCACTGTCAGAAAACTACTTATGGTTTTTTTTTTTTAGTAAACTCAGTAATACAGTTACTTGTATCTAATAACACACCCCCTTAGGAGAATTCTATGCTTCAGTAGTATGATAGTCATAAAGATCCAAATTAACCACATTAGTTTTTAATAGAAGTATATTCTCTTATTCTTCTCTTTCACTTTCTTTGCATATCTTCATATAATCATATATACAATAGTCAAATATGTTTAAAAATACATATACATAAGCAACAAATATTACAAATTATAAAATTATCATAGAAAAGCCTTTTTCGGCAAATTATGTTTTTTGCCCTTTTTAATATGTCTCCACGATTTAAAGCACATACAGCGACATCTATATCAATACATGAGAGAAGACAGATAAACAAATGGACATCTGACATGATCTATTATGTGATTTTTTTTTCCTAAATTCTACTACAAAATTATTCTGTTATATATATTGAATGGATATATATCCACATATATTAATTAATTAACTATCCATTCTTTATCCATTAACCACTTATTATTTAACTTAATGGATGTTTTGTATATATTCATACAGTTGTTTTTATTATACATGATATAGTTTGTTTCATATATTTTACGTCTATTAACATTTTTAATATAATCAAGAACACTTATATTATCAATACAATTTATTTTATGTCCATATTGCAAATAATGAACATATAACGCAGATCTATCATCTTTCCTAGCAATAGCATCATTGTGTTCTTTAGCTCTTTCTCCCAATTGCTTTGACGTCTGGCCGTAGTAAACCATATTACAAAAATTACATCTAATTTTATAAACCATTCCTCTCTTATATTTTATATCATCTTTCATCCTACAATTAGTTATCAATTTATCCAAATTTTTGCTATTAGCAAAATGATATAAAATATAAGAGAGGAATGGTTTATAAAATTAGATGTAATTTTTGTAATATGGTTTACTATGGCCAGATGTCAAAGCAATTGGGAGAAAGAGCTAAAGAACACAATGATGCTATTGCTAGGAAAGATGATAGATCTGCATTATATGTTCATTATTTGCAGTACGGACATAAAATAAATTGTATTGATAATATAAGTGTTCTTGATTATATTAAAAATGTTAATAGACATAAAATATATGAAACAAACTATATCATGTATAATAAAAACAACTGTATGAATATATACAAAACATCCATTAAGTTAAATAATAAGTGGTTAATGGATAAAGAATGGATAGTTAATTAATTAATATATGTGGATATATATCCATTCAATATATTTAACAATAATTTTGTAGTAGAATTTAGGGGAAAAAAAATCACATAATAGATCATGTCAGATGTCCATTTGTTTATCTGTCTTCTCTCATGTATTGATATAGATGTTGCTGTATGTGCTTTAAATCGTGGAGACATATTGAAAAGGGCAAAAAACATAATTTGCCGAAAAAGGCTTTTCTATGATAATTTTATAATTTGTAATATTTGTTGCTTATATATATGTATTTTTAAACATATTTGACTATTGTATACTTGAAGTGCAACATAAAAAAAGAATTGGTTTTAATTCTGATTCTTTTTCTGTATAATAATCATATATATATTGCTTATAACACTTCTTTCATATACACTTCAATGCCAACAAATTTTCTTGAAACCTTCTGTATTTTTCTTACAGTTTCAACTGTCCAGCAGTCTTTATCAGAGCTCTAATCTTCTTCTCTGCTTTTAGAGCTCTGATGAAAACTGCTGGACAGTCGAAACTGTAAGGAAAATACAGAAGGTTTTAAGAAAATTTGTTTGCATTGAAGTGCATATGAAAGAAGTGTTATAAGCAATATATATATATCACATGATCACATTTCCTATACTAGCACATTAATTGTTGATAAACAGAGCAAAACTCTCCATACAGTATTGCCACCTGTGCCAAACAGAGTAATCAATGGATGCCAGAAGGCTTGTGCATAAAATCCCTATCTAATGCCTACTCATCCAATATCCCCAGACTAGTTTCTGGCTTGTGGCCTTCATCAGTGAGGAGCTTTGGATCTGAGAGCACTGCATCTAGATCTTAGGATCTAATGCAACCCTCTAGCAACCACCTTTTATCTGTACTTAACTACAAAACTATGAGAATGAAATTGAAAACACAAAAAATATTTTCAATCTAAGCTCAATAGCTTATATAGTCATATGGGTCTGAACTGAGTTCAGACCCATATGACTATATAAGCTATTGAGCTTAGATTGAAAATAGTTCAGACCCATATGACTATATAAGCTATTGAGCTTAGATTGAAAATATTTTTTGTGTTTTCAGTTTCATTCTCATAGTTTTGTAGTTAAGTACAGATAAAAGGTGGTTGCTAGAGGGTTGCATTAGATCCTAAGATCTAGATGCAGTGCTCTCAGATCCAAAGCTCCTCATTGATGAAGGCCACAAGCCAGAAACTAGTCTGGGGATATTGGATGAGTAGGCATTAGATAGGGATTTTATGCACAAGCCTTCTGGCATCCATTGATTACTCTGTTTGGCACAGGTGGCAATACTGTATGGAGAGTTTTGCTCTGTTTATCAATATATATATATATAGTTTTTAATAGCTGAAGTTTAATATATATATATATTAGATTCTTCTAAAGATCAAATCCCAATTTCCTTGTTATTATGTTTGGAGTAATATCTATTTTTTTTTAACACAACTATAATTTTAATATTAGAATTACTCAACTATGATATGTCCAACAATCTATACTTGTAAGTGATCACAGAGTGTGAACTTCTCCCCTATTCCAACTCCTAACTATAAAATTGTGATATTTTTAAAAAATAATTAAAAAAAGATATTAGAAATTACAAAGGTATTGCTTTTGAAATATATTTAATTGATAATAAAGTATTTAAATTACGATTAAAATATAAACAGACACATAGGCCAATGATTACAGTAAGTTTACATTAAATATATCACTGTTAATTACAAGTGAGCAAATAAATAGTATATAATTATATCTATATATAAAATTAAAGATTGTGAATGAATAAATATTAAATTACTTACATGCCTCCACCCCCCCACACACACTCTAAAAAGAAGAAAATATATTTATATGATGATACCTGTTACTTGACATGTCTTTGTTTACCAGTTGCTAATAATAAAAGTCCATGTGGTTAGATCAATGTATAATAGGGGTGGAGTAGTATTTGGGCCTTAATTTTAATCTTCATTGATTTTATTAGGGATAATCAGATTTTAGGATTAGTGGAATTGAAGGCAAAATGGCACCTTGGAAATCACAGAGGAAATATAATAACTGCTTGTAGCTCTAATATTTGGAAAGAGTTCTTTATTGTTATTAAATTAGAAACATTAGTGTTCTCAGTTCTATCATCATCATTACCAACCATCATCAATCCACTTCAGAATGAGATGTCTAAAATTTAATTCAGTTTCTCTAATCCATAACTTCTCTTCTCCATGTTATAATAACAAACTTTGTTATTTCATCCACCCATCTTGGGACTTTTTGGGGATTCAGTTTAAGTCTTTAACTATCAACCTATTATCATCTTTTCTAACAGGTCTGGTTTAACTACATTTTAATCTCAATAATTCCTTCAATGATGTCTATTCTTCTCTAATTCAAGTATTTTACTTTTTTCTCCTTGTTACACATATACCTTTCCCTAATTCCTTAAGTGGTCAGAGGTTTACTAATTACTCTTAAGTATCCAAATTTCAGATTTCTAAATAAAAATCACTAAAATACTTCTATTAAAAACTGTTATTTTCCTACACATGTAGCTTTAATATTAAATTGGTTTTTACTAAAAGATTTTACCATACTTTCATTGGTACTTGTGAATTTTCAAGGAAACCAAGAAGGCAACCCATATTTTTGCTAAATTAAAGTTTTGGGGACCCCAAAAAATGTTTGCTAGGAAATGCATTTAATAATTATATTTTATTTTTTATTATGGTTATTGTGAAAAAAATAATTACAATATTTATTGTTTCTTCTCTTTTGGGGTGGGGGGTGGGGGTTAACTTATTAATAGAAAAATGCACAATCAGTATTGTGAACCATTTCTGAAACATCAAATAATGTAGTAACCTACTTTAGCTATTTCTACACCCTAGCATGGCCTGATTACAAGTTACAACATGGAATGTGATAGTGTATTTGTATGGTAAAAAATGGTGGAATGACATACTAAGATTAAATTTTGTTTCTAATTGGACAAAAACTACTATTAAACATTTGAAATGATTCAAATGCTATATGGCAGTGAAACTATGAGTGATGAATATTTTTTAAGTGGTTGTAAGATTTCCTGATGGCAAGTAGAACATTAAAAATGATTAATGAAGATACGAAATACTGTTATATTTTAAATCATAACTCATGATTTAGATATGTTAACATTTAAAAATTTTTGTGGTGAATAGTTAAACTATTTTTCTATATAATACTTGCAATGATTCAGAGATGGCACTGCAGTCAGCTTAGAGAGAGAGAGAGAAACAGCAGCCATCTTTCCACTGAGATATTGCATAAGTCATTTAAGATCAAAATAAACTAAAACTAATTGTAATAAATTTTTTTTTTTTTAAATTGTAAATATGTATATCATAATTTATTTGTTTATTTGGAAATATGTTAGAATGCTACCTAGTGATTAAATCCACTATATTGTAAATCAAGGTGCACAACCTGTATGGTTCATGATTCCTCAAGGGGTTTCAGAAAGATTATTGGGGGTCATGAAAATTTTTTGAAGCTCTCGTGTTAGATAATGTGCAGAATTTTTAAAAGATTTTATATCAAATCGTATGTACTGAAAATATAATATAAAGATATATATTTGTATATGGTAAAACGACTTTTATTATTGCTATCCTTATGTGCTTATAATAGGAAGGTAACAACATATAATGGGTCGGTAAAATTTCAGTCTGAGTATGGGGTTACAATTGTAAAAAAGTTGTGCACCATTGCTGTAGACTATATATTCTGCTCCCTTTTCATTTCCAAGCTTAAAAAAAAGTACTAATTAGAAGAGTAATTAAAATTAAGTTACTATTAACAGTTTTTTATAGAGCAAAAATTTCTTAAGTTATTAATGTACTTCTTAATTAGTCATTTAATTAATTTATTGTTAGCCTCCATTAGTTTTGATTATTTATTGAGCAGAAATATCAAGGGATGTTTGAGCTAACAAGTTGTTCATCAATTAGTGCTTATGTTCCAAAACTGAGATGCCTTAACTAAGTGAGTCTTAACTTCTCATTTTCTATCATAATCTGCATTGAGATTTATCTTTCTACTAATTTTTTATTTTGTTTTTTTTTCTTCTTTTTTCTGCTTTTTTTTTGTTTAAAATCTCCTATTAGTGATATCCATAATAAAATAATCAAATCATCTGTCACTTCAGAGATCACATGATGTTAATAACAGAGTTGAGCTGTGAACCATGAATCCACCACTTTACATTATACTAAATCTTACAGAGGAAAGAAGTCCAATGGTTTGGTGTTTGGGAAAGTCGTATAATGCTAGAGCAAAGAAGTCAAAAAGTTGAGCTGTGATCTTTTAGCTATTTAAATCCACCATTGTACCACTGCACTAGACCGCACAGAGCAAAGAAATTCGATGACTTCATACTTTGGGGATGGCATGATATTAGAGCACTGAAGAGACAATAGGAACTGTGATCCATGGACCTGTAGACTCTAGTATCCACTAATATTACACTATATATCACCTAGCAAAAAAATTCAATAGTTTGAGGTCGCATGAAGTTAGAACATCAGAGGTGATAGAATTGAACTGTGATCCCCATATTTTAAGCTTCCATGTCTATTATTGTAGCACTGCACTAAATCACACAGAACAAAAGAATCTGATGGTTTGATGCTTGGGAGGTTGCATGACATTACAGTACCAGAAGTGAGAGGATTGAGCTGTGATATATAAATCTTTAACTCTCAAGTTTGCAATAAACCATACAAAGAAAAACATCCAATAGTTTTATGCTTATGAAGTCATATGAAATGCTGTGATCTATGGACCTTCAGTTTTCAATGACCATTTCACCACTGTACTAAACTGAACAAGGCAGAGAAATTCAGTAGTTTGATGATTGGGAAGTCATATGATATTAGAGCATGGAAGTGACATTTTAATTGCAATTCATGAATCTTCAACTCTCATGTCCTCCACTCTACAACTGCACTAGCAAAGAAATCGAATAGTTTGACATGTGGAGGTCATATGATATTTGAGCTGTGATCCATGGACAACTCACAGTTTTACTGCACTAAACCATGCAGGGGATGACACTAATATTTATTCTGGACACTGGCAATGTATAGTGATGTTAGCAATGGTTAATTATAGTCACATAAATATTTCAAATTGCATGGAAAAAAGCAATCTAAACATTCCCATTTCAAATATTTTATGACTAGGCATAATTTTATAAATATTTGATGTGATGTGATGCACTCTGATTTCTCTTTGTATGGAGTCAGGAATCTCTTAGCAACTATGTTCAGAGAAACCTATTAGCCACTTTACCTTCCTTTCCATTCCCCACCCTCAGTTTCTCCATATCCTGCTCCATCCCATTTCCACAATATAATCTTTGTCAACTCCATGACCTTCATATCTGACTCCCCCTTATCAATTCCCAAACCTAGCATAAAAATCAATAACCCACTTTCTGCCTATCACTTTCCTTATATTTATTCTTCCACAACTTTACTATTTGTATCCTCTCTGCTTTCAAACATTTACATTCAATTAACAGATGCCTAATATTTTCTATGCCTTCCTTACACAACTTGCAGACTAAATCACCCACGTTTTCCCATTTACGTGTATAATCTCCTGTTGCTAAAGATCCCGTTGGAGCCTTAAACAGTAAACTACTTTCCTTGCTATTATCATAAATTAACTCTCACCTAATATTCCATTTATTTTAATATACTGTATATTTAAACTCTTTTTAATTAGTGTGCGACGTTAAATAGCGTCTTGACGGCACTTAATAATAATAATAATTAGTAAATGGTTTTATTTTCATATTTGATAAATATTTTTTATATAAATAAAAAATTATGGATGTATCTGTTTCTTTTTAAAGTTTGCATTTTTGCTGTCTTAGACGTCATTATCCAATGTTTATGAGTCCAGGATGAAAACAAATCAAAAATTTAAAGTTGCTTCTCAAATGTAGCTCCCCAATTTTTGTTTTAAAACAATTTCCTTTGTGTTTTATGTACTTATTAAAAGGCTCCCCTACCTCTATAAATTCCTGAAGTAATTAATTCAAAATTATTAATTTATTTAGCCACTGAAAAATATTTTGGCGGAAGGTGATACAATTTATTGAATTTTGAGAGGAAAAAACGACTTCAAACACATGTTAAATTTTAAGACAAAATATAACTGATAGAATCTTTTAATTAGTTTAGAATTAATAAGTTGTTTATTAGAAAATGAAAATATAACATTAATAATAAATGGTAAACAAATCAATAAATAAAAAATGTTTCTTTTCATCAACAAATGTTATGTGTAGCTGATTATAGGATTCTGGTGAGACTTCAAACTTGAATTCTAGTACACATTATTTAATTGAATGGTTTATTGCTCGGGAGTACATAAAAAAGTTGGACCACAAGAAGTGACATAACTAAATAATGATATTTGGACTTTTGATTTCCATCGATTTCAGAAAATATTTATTGAAAGTCATTTAATAAAGTATCATTATACTCAATTAATCAAATATCCCGAGAACCCATTTCACTATCTAAATCTGAATTATGTTTGATAACATTTTTTGGTTTCCAAAAGATAATATCAGTGTTTCCCTAACTATTTCATCTTTTGATGGCAATTCTTTGAATAATCATGGTGCATTAAACCAGACAATGTGATGTAAGTAATAATAATAAATAAACAAATGGTTCATTATTCAGGAGATCATAAGAAATTTTAGCATCAGAAGTTATCAACTAAGCTATGATCTATGAACCTTGATTTCCAGAGTCTATGATTCTACCATTATGTCAAATGACACAGGGCAGTACACATCAATTACTTTTAAACCTTGGTAACAATCAGCAATAAGGTTTTTTTGCTAGTCGATCTAATAGCTCTCCACCACCTTGCCCAAATTATGCTTTTATATTTAAGATAAGTTAAGAATTAATGAAAAGCATGTGGTATTATTTTTATTGAAATAATTAAAGGGTATTTGATAGTTAATTATACTATCCATTTATATGTAATATATAATTTTCATCAAATGAATAAAGATGACAAAAAAAAAAATTCTACTTATGTTATATGCACTCATTCTACCAGTGACAGATTTCCGCACTGGCCTAGGAGTTGTATGATTTGGGCCTCCATTTAAGCAGGACTATTCATTAGTTCATAATTCAAAGAAATGTAAATCCAGCCTGTGTTATAAGGCAGTCAAACTATAATTGATACCTATAATATTTATTCAAAAAAACCCCTGGGAGAAATTGTTAAGTGTATTTTACCTATAAGTTGAGGTTATACAAGCAAAAAATTTCATTAAAATTTTTTGCTTTGTATATTTATTTTTAAATATCAATATTTTAATATGATTGCCCCCTTCCCCCACCTCCCATTCCTCAATATAAACACCCCTTTAATGCTTAATCCAGTTTTGGAGCTTTTCCCCCATTGAATGTATAAATTTTAATAGATTGGATTGCTAATGGTCAGGATACTTCATTACAAATTACAATTTTATTTGTAATTAGAAACATATATTATCAAATTGATGCAAATAATTGATATTAATAAATTAAAAATGGAAAAAAAATAGAGAAGTATCAGAAAATAATATTCACATAAATTAAAGAATAACAGTGTATTAGGAAATTCAACAAAATTTATTTTTTACATACTTTTACTTAAGTAATATTTACAAAGGCAATAACCCCCTAAAGCATATGCAGTTGAAAATGCAAAGGTAGGGACCTCTACAGGTCTTAACCACAAGCTTACGCATGATAAAATCTCATAGCTTCATTTTCATCCACTTTCCAATTTCCTGATCTAGTTAAAACAATGCATACATTTGTATTCCTGATGAATATATTTTTTTTTAAAAGTTTGCAAATAATTTTAACAAAAAACTAGTAAATTTTTTAAATTTTATATATAATATTGATTTTAGCCATATTGAATGGCACTCTTTTTAATATAAAACTGAATGATTTGAAACTGGATTCACTGAAATTTTTTATAGTAAGCTTTTATTTAATTTACTCTTTGTTTTAGTATTTTGCAAATGAAATTTAATTTAAATATTTTTATCGAGGTAAAATCTAATTTAAGTAAATTTACCTCATTTTGGTAATTCACAGTTATGTATATAAAATGTAAAAAGTAGGAAATTAAAAATCAAAATTGTTTAAGAAATTTGATTCACATGTATTAAAAAAAAATTGTCTTTAGTTTCGGCAAATAAAAACATGGGGCTTACTCGAGGTAAGCAGAAATTAGATATATTTTTTGAAAACATTGTGTAAAATGTTAAATTATAATTCTTGCTTGATAAGAAGCCTATAAAAATTGTCCTAAAGTAGAACCAAGTCAATTTTTAAATATGAGTCTCCTCTTTAACATTTTAAACTTACTATTCTTTGACATTTTGCTACTATTTATATGAAAAAATGGTACCGTTTAGTGCACTGTAATGTGCCGGTACCATTTAGTGCACTGTAATGTGCCACTAGGTGATGCTGCAGTACCCATCAAGAACCATACAAGCGATAAATTTCTATCAAAGAAATCACTGTAAAATACAAATTACAAAAACAGAAATCAGTAAAATATATACCCCCCCCCTCTGTGAAGAAATCGATCAAAAATAAATAAAATACAAATTACAAAAAACAGAAATCTATGAAATACATAAAACACAATCCATCCCCCCGCATAAAGAAGTTGTTTATAAAGTAAAGTAAATATCGCTTGTATGGTTCTTGATGGGTACTGCAGCATCTCCTAGTGGCACAGTATAGCTCACTGAACATTATCAATTATATATCAATTTTCTATTTGTATAAAATATGCCTCATTTTTATTGATGAAATGTAAAGAAAAATTATTTTTTTACATTTTAGTGCATATGTTTCTTTAAGGAACATTTTTTTTTTTTTCAGGAGTGACAATAGTTTTATCATCATTATAAAAAACAACAACTACCCATTATATAACTAAATATTTATTTGATATGAAAAATATAATTCACAAATTATAAAAGTTTACTAAACATTAAAAGTAAAAGTTGTATTTATTGTTTGGACTATTTCCACCATCTAATATGAGTATTGAATGTCTTTAGAAAATTTCAACTGTTAGTAATAGCACACCAAACGTTATTATATGCACAATATTCTGAGAGGTATTATTATCCCCATGTTGCTAGCCTGACCAGTGACAGTAGTATCATGAGAATCAAACCTGGACTCTTAGATTCTTGAGTATTGAATTTTAAAGTAACACTGTAACCAACTGAGCCATCCTTCCTTCAGGAAAACATTAAAAGTAAAAGTATATAAATAAAATCTTTACGAGGATACCTATTAAAATGCTTTACTACCCAAGTTGTCTTCTCTTCAAACTTTGCATGACAGTACTATTTATAAGAAAACAGTATTTATTTAAAGTATAGTATAAAATTTAAAGCACACTTTAATTACCCACAAAAACAATCATAAGATGTATATTTTAAAAAACAGCAACATAAAACGGCTTCATTCGCATTTTGTACAGTTTTGATGTTTTTGTTTTTTTTGAGAACTGAATATTTATTGCAAAATGTTTATGATAATGATACAAAAGGACCCTTAAAGTTCATGATGTATCTTTATATCTTGAGAATCTACAGTAAACTAGATCAGTAATCAATGGATGATGTCTACCAATGATGATATCTTACTATTTGTATTTATTACCCCATTGCCTTAGTACCCTGCCTCTGGTAAAGAACTTAGTATATGTACATTGCCAATTATTTTATTATATAATTTTTCAATAAATTCACCTTTAATTATTTTAATGCTAAATTCTTCAGAAGTTCGGAATGTTTCGAATAGGTCAAGAATCAGTTTATTTGGTATATCACTAGATTTAGGGGAATTACGTATTAGTTCTATGAAAGTTTGTTTATTATGAAAGTGCATGTTTTAATTCTACACTAATCTGTTTGAGCATTTGATGTAAACATTGGATAATTAATAAATAATCGGATAAACTACTCAAGAGTTCATGAGAAATTTGAGCAGTACAAGTGAGAGGGGTGCAATTCATGGCATTTGAGATCCAGTCTGATATTTTCCCACTACATTAAATCATGTAAAGCATAATAAATATTTATATTTATTATATAATACATTTATAAGGACTTCAATCATTTTTGAGAAGCATTTATTAGCATTCGTAGTAGTATCCTACTAGTTATTTACCCAGAATACTTTTGGGCTTAGAGCATCCATGAAACAAAATGCACACATGCATGTTTATTTGGATATTTTAAATTAAATGGCTTTAAAATTGGTTTGCTGATTATTTTATATCTCCCTGTCTTGTATTAGTACAATGAAAAAAGGGCAGATTCTGGAGTTTAAGTTCCATGTAAAGTGACTTGGCTCCATCACCCTTTTGGTACCCAAACTTCTTATGAACTCCTTCGCCTTTGATTAGTATTTTGTTAACTCTAGCATTAAAATTAATAGTCTATTATGGACATATTCTGTAATCTTTTTACTTTTTTATTAATATTGTAGTTATATATTGGACTATATTGAAGTGTTAAACATTTTAAGAAAAATTCCAAATACACTTAAATGTTAGCCCAGAAGTTTAGGTTGCTGATCTGACCACTGACTGTCTCACATAGGAATTGAACCCATTAATCTTAAGATTTAAAGTTATGTTTAACTATCTACCAATGATAATCTACACCGGAGAGTGGATCAAGTATCACTGTAAATTCAATATTCACATATCTAAACATCACCAGTTCAGAGTCCACTGGTAGTGGATTACAGCATCACTTTAAATTAATTACAAATTTAAAAGATCACCAGGTCATTCATAGACGGACACTGGTCATTCTGGTAACCCTTGAATGTCAATACCAGCATCTATATTATTGCTAAGAGTGGAATATATCTAAAAGAGTATAAATAAGATATGATTTTTTCTAAAATCATTTACTGCAAACTTAAAATAAGCATTTTTTAATAGTGTCATAGTTGGCCTTGCCTTTAGAAGTAGACTATTTAAGATTCTTTACCTGATTGGCTAGCACCCAGTTGCTATCCAACGGGATTAAATCCTTCACTAGGGTTCGTGCACCAAATCCGTATGTTTCCAGTAAGGTAAGGGATCTGCCATTAAGTCTGTGTTAAAAAAATAAGAATTAAATTTTGCCTTTTTTAAATTATCAATTGAATTTCTAAGATGCTCAGTCATCTTTTTTAAAAGTTTAAAATAATTATTATTAAATGAAATTAAAAAGTTGTTTCATTCATTTTCCATTCAGTCGAAGATAATAGTCTTATTTTATTATAAAGATAACTAAATAAATTTGAGATTTCAATTCCAATCATTGTTCCTAATACATTTTTTACAAGTTATAAACATAACAGCTACATGGTTTATATTAACCCTGTATTGTCTACCGACTTAGTGTCAAAGCATGAATATTTAGTCTAGAAATTATGTATTTAATGAATAATAATTTCGTTTTATAATTTTCACTACACTACTCTCATGCAAGGTCGGGACTGGTTTCTATCCATTTTTAACACTTTGTGGAGATCCATAATCATAAATATATGACCAAAGATATGTGAGATGTCTTTGGTTATTTGTTTATGATTATATCCTTCCACAAGATGTTAAAAGCGGATAGAAACCAATCCATACTTTGCATGAGAATGGTGTACTGAAAATTATATTACAGAAATATATCACCATTTCTTATGCTAGCATATAACTGTTATTAATTTAGGCAAAACTCTCTGGTTGGCACTGAGTGGCACTACTGTATGGAGAGTTTTGCCTGTGTGTGGATAATTTCTAGTTGGTAGTTTCTAGTTTAATGAATAAGTAATAAAAATTATTGATATACATGAATATTTAGTGTTTTGGACACTTATTATAAATTAGCCTAATCAAAGCAAAATCAAAGAAGTGATCATAGTGTTAAATATTCACATTTCGATACCAAGTCGGTCATTGTTACTGCATTTATATGTCATACAGCTTTTATATTTGCGTGCATAGTTGGCACTGCTTCAAAGCAGCTGACAATACTGCAAACTGGATTATCAATTATTTCATTTAGTGTGGCTTCCATAATAAATAAATAAATATTACGCATGGTAATTGGAAATAACTTTCTTTAAATTTATTTACATCTAATTCAGAAAAATGTATAAAGTTTAAATATGAAAGCAATCCAGAAGTAGACATGTTAATGATATAATGAGCTCATTTAAATGTGTAATAATAGCTCTAAATATTGAGATTAAAATAAAGTGTTTAAGCAATAAATAACCATTAGTAAATTATCAACGATGTTGATAATGAACGTATTGACATTTGATTTTAATATCCCATTTCTTAGTTATTTCAATTTTCTTTCAGTCACTGAACTTTAAATACCAGCTACATGGATTGTCTTTAATTACATAATTTTAAAGATGTAAAAAATGGATCAAGGTTAATCTAACTTTTTATCTATGAAAGCAGATGTATCGACTTCAAAGATTCTGTCCATCTCTCTATTCACTTAGTAAAAAATAATAATTATCTTCCAACTATTAGATATTAATTAAGGGATATCGTAATACCTAACTTTTATCATAAACCTCTTTTTTTTTTTTGTATGTTTTTTATTAGTCTTCTTAATTCTTTTATTAAATGGCTTCGTTATTCAATTTTACCGATTTTTTTTTTTTTTAATCATTTTTTTTTATTTTTACTAATTCTCTCTTTTCTATGGAAAATGAATTTGTTCCGTTGCCATAGCAACATAGCAGAGTATGGGATCAATATTTCTTCTGAACTTTTTTCTTTTCTTACCGTATTAAAATAAAAAAATCTTTTGTTTACACAAAAATTATTATATCTATTTTGCCAACTACATCTCTGTTAATGTCTTACCTAGCAAAACCACTTTTTAATTTGAGTAGCAAAATGCAATTAAATATGCTGATATATGGAATTAATATTAAACTTTAAAAGAAAACGATGCAAACGAATATATTGCTAGAAGAGAAGGTAATAGATTAACACTTGATGTTTTAAACCGGCTTTCAATTGATTTTAAGACCTAAAAGGAGACCACGTGTGAGATGCATAGGTGAAATGAAGTTTGAAAGAGAAAGTTTGATGGTATCATTTGGAGAAGAGCAGCTATCAGAGAAAGTTGATTAAACTTGGAAAGATGTTCATCTTGCAATGGATTGATAATGTTTGAAAATGATGATGATGAGCAGACTGTAAAGGGAGGATAAATGCACAAAATGTATCCTATTCTCAACTGAACATATCAGAGAGGCATATACTCCACGATCATTCTGATATATGCTTCTCTTTTATATACACACATATATAAGTTGTTGACAAAAATATTAATCTTTGAGATAATTATATAGGAACTAGTAATGATTTAATTCAAAAAGTTTATTTTAATACAATTATTCAAAATCCCTGTTTCCAAGGCTATTTTCAATTTGCGCATTTGGATTTAGGAATTTTTCGAATTTCAGCATTAAGCCTTTTTCCTGCTTCTTATAAATCCAAACTCTGCTGAAAAATTTAAATCAACATTAATTTTACCATCTATAATTTGAAAGTGAAACGGAAATAACTGCAGCTATCAATAACTTCCGTTTCGATTTCATATCATTAAATTATAAATATTTATGTATGATTTGTGTGTATATCAAACTAATTATGTATCTATAATTTGTGTATATATCAAAATCCTTTTTTTAAACAAAATACAAAATATGTTCATATTTATAACAATTCAAAATTCTTATTAAGCTGCAATAAAAGCATGTTCAGATTGCAAAAGTTTTGGAATCAGTGGTGTCTGATTAATGGTAGTCCATTTATAGTTTCAATGACGTCATAGACGTGGGCTCAACCTTGAAATGCCACCTAACATTCATCTATGAAAACTATAGACTCTGAAATACTTTTAATTACTTAAAGAAAGTATTTTGAATTCAAATTAGTTTTTATAATCTTGAGAAATATCAAACTATCTGAAAATTATTTAATAGAAGTGTAAATAAACATTAACGTCACGAAACTCACTGTGGCTATTGATTTTATGAGTTGCAATGTGTAATAAGAAATGTGGACTTAATCAGTGAAGTATTGAATAGTCAGATCTAACCGCTTCAGCTTCACCTATTTATATAGAAAGTAGGATGAAGTAAAGAAGGGTTCCCCTCTTTTTTTCCAAAATGTAAGCTTATGGTTAAGACCTGTAGAGGTCCCTACTATCACATTTTTACATGCATATTCTTGAAATTACAACCTTAGTAAATATTAATTAGTCTTTAGTTAATTTTTGAAACAATTCCTAATGTTTGGAAGTGAATCATTAATCTTGCCCTCAAAAAAGAAATGATGAAATCAGGAGGACCTTTATAGATAAGTATGGGAAATTTCTACAAACTATTGCCTTTGACAGAATAACTTAGAACATCACCTTAAATTCAATAAAGACATATATCTAAAGACCCAGATTTAATTCCCATGCTACAAATATCATTGGTCAGGCCAGTGACACTTGAAGAATAGAATAATATGACTCAAATGTTGTCTTTCACATGGATGTGTTTGAAAAGTTTGAATAAAGTTTGAGTTTTTCTAAAAATATTTAACAATTAATATTACCCAATGGAAATAGAGCAACTTATAATTACTATTAAAACCCTATCATCAGAAACCTTTCTTACAAACACAAACTACAGTCAAATGTCTATAAAAGTTATTATCGAGTTTCTTTTGTCATGTGAAGATGGTTATATATATATAAGTGTGATACCGATCATGTTGTTTGAAAAACAAATGATGCTGATCCACCAAAAGACTTTACCAATTTGCCTTTAGCAAATAATTAATTTCCATTATGTGATGTGATGTGATGCACTGTGACTTCTTAAACGGAGTCAGGAATTTCTCAGCAGCTATGCCCAGAGAAACCTGTTAGCCACTTTACCTTCCCTTTCCATTGTCCACCCTAAGTTTTCCCATAATCTGCTTCATCCCATTGAACTGCCACCTATTGTAATTAAAAACTAGATTTTTATATCCTAAAAAATAGAAGAAAAATTTTATGAGAGTATATAACCATAATATATAAAATATTCTCACACAGTATTCTATAGAGTTTGTGATATTTAAAATTAGAACATATGTTTGTGAGTTGTACAAACTTATAATAGCTACAACACAATCTTTTACTATAAATGCTAAAAACAGTATCTTGTAGTATTGCTAAGTATGTGTTTTATATTACATAATTGTGTTTCACAAATTTGTTTTTTTATTATTATAAGTATTATCTACAATAAATTTTATATAATGATTATTTATTTATATAACACTATGTTTTAATTTAAATTATATTTTGACTAACAGAAAATACATATTTCAAGATTGTAATATCTTAATAAATTCAAAGCAGGAAGTGCTCATCAATTAGTAAGACGTAAGATATGTGTTAATGTGAAACTAGAGAGACAAAAATTACTAAGAAAAACAATATTTACAATTGATATTCCTAATCTTCAGCAACATTTTAATGAATTTAAATTAGAACTTGAAAATTGGTTTCAGGTATTAGTAGATTTTGAATATGATTCAGATTTGAATGAAATTAATAAGAAAATAACTGATACACTTTTAAAAACTGCAACAAAGATAGCTGGTAGAAGAAAGTTGCAATTGACCAATAAATTTTTTACTGAGACTAGAGAATTAAAAGATATATAGAAATGATGCATTAAAAAGAATTGAATATCTCAAAATTTGTAAAATGGTAGAAAAAGAGTTGATAATGATATTAGAAAATATAATTGTGAACTAGCAAGAAAGGCTGTAAAAGAAATAAAAGTTTCAAGAGTGTAAAACAACATTTTGGTATTGGTAAAGCTTATATCTGCAATAAGAAAAAAAAGATGTATCTATTATTAAAAAGAGAGATGACATCATGAAATGGATAGAAGAGTTCTATCAAGAATTATGTAGTAATAAAGAACAAGTACCTCCTACATCTATTATATCTTTTGAATTGCCCAGAATTTTAAATGAAGAAGTGAGACATGGAATTAAATCTATGAAGAAAGGAAAAACTCCAGGTAATGATAGAATTATAATCGATATACTAAAAGAAGCAGGTGAAGAAATAGAAAGAATTTTGGCAAAGTTACATACTGAAGCAATGGATCTGGAAGTCCAATCCATACTTCACAGCCTTCTATAAACTTAATTAATATTGTAAACCTAAATTAAGTTTATAGTTCAATATCAGCAGGGTTTTGCATTAAAGCTAAAATTAATTACGTTTATATAATTTGTATTTGCATTTAACTATTTCATTTTAAATAAATTTCATTTCTAAGATTAGATTTCTGTTAATAAAAATTACTTGTTAAAACCTTTTAATCAAACATATATATATGTCAAGCGTATATATATATATATGAGTTAATGCAAAATTCTGCTGAAATAAAATGCTTATTTTATTAAAAGAAATAAGAATGTATTTTTCTTTTTAAATCTTGTTAAAACATGGCGTATGATTTTTATTTTGAGATAAGCCCGCCAACATTTTCTAAAAGAATGTATGTTTGTAATTAATTAGCCCATTCAAGGCAAATTAAAGATGGCCTTCTCTTTCTTTTTTAATTAATAAAATTCAAAGTTTAAAGAAAGAAATTTAGAATAAAAAAGTAAAAGTTATTTTTAGAAAATGTTACCTTGAAACAAAGGAGCGTGGGGGGGCTTATCAAGATCTAAGATCATATGCAAAACAAAAGAAGGTAGCTTACAAAAAGGTATAAATACGAGAGAGAACAAAAGACTTGACTATTCAGAGTTTGCTTTTGCTAATAGAGATTTCATTCAGATTTCTCTGGAGGCTTTTTCTTGTGCTTGCTGAGATTTCTCTGTAGAGCTTTCAGATTTTTCCTGTGCTTTGAACCTCCCAGATTTTGCTTCTCGTTTCCATTTTGCTCAAGAAAGTTATTCAACTGTCGTCTTCAAAATCACGGAGAATTTTGGACATGCTACAAGCTAAAAATCATATGAATTTGATGGATTCTACCATGCGAGGCAGTTAGGTAAAGCTTTGCCTGCCGCGAGGTCCTAAATACCATCAAAATGCTGTAGTATCCACTCCATATTAATCTGAACTCTGTGCCATGTCTATAGGACTTTTCGTAAAAGCATGCTACATATTTCCACTTTCCTTGTCCGGGCAAATACCTATCGATGGACGGATCAAGCCACGCTCGTCGAGGAAACATGACCAAGGAATCAGGACGGTAATTGTATCTCTCCTCATGAACTATTTATTATGCTACCCTTTTTGTTCATACCTTTCTTAATTGCTCAATTGAATTATATTTTGAATTGTTTTATTTAAAACATATATTAGCTAAATCAGATATACGTAGACTAGTCTAATGATAAACAAATATATAGGCATATATTGAGGATGATCAAGTGGGCAATACAAAAGTAACCCTTTTTCTTCGCTATTCTAATTACTAACATGTATTGAATATTTTGGATTCCATTAAAATATCTTTCCAATTTCAATTGTGTTGTAAATTACAATACGTAGTTTCCCTTTGTTTGCCCACTTGATCTCCTCAATAATGCCTTTATACGCCATTTAGCTATTACGTATATCTGATTTAGCATATATGTTTTAAATAATTTTAAACTGTTTTTAGCATAAAGCAATTAGATCATGCTTTCAAAGATTATATATTATACTTTATCTAGGAGATCTAGTTACTAATTTTATTAAAATTGGGAAGAAAAGACTCAAAAATGGTTACATAACAAATATCAGTTTAATCTGTTTTTATTGTCTAATTAGTTTTTCATTAATTTAGGGGAATAGCGGAGGCCATTAAAAACATTCTTAATATTTTAAAGTCATTAATTAAACATATTATTTAACTAAAAAGCTTGAAGTTTCTAATTTTATTTTAATGCTTCAACACATTTTTCATAGTACTTTTATGCACATTTAACTATTTAGCTCCGTAGGTGTTCCCGTCCATGTCTCTACCGCTGATGCTAAGCTTGGCCGGATGAAAAATAATTTATGTATGGCTCAGATAATGTTATTGGTTCGTAGTTAGCCTCGAGAATAGGCGAATAGGGCAGAGGTCATAGTATTCTTGATTTAATATCTCGTGTATGGGTGGCCTCAAGGTACTTTTGCCTAGTATTCGAACTGGGTTAAACCAACATACATCATCTGACTGTCACAATACCAAATATCTAAATGATAAAGATGTATCAAATGATTGGAAGAATGCAGTATTAATATTAATATTTAAAAAAGGTGATAAAGAAAATATTAGAAATTACAAAACTATCAGCCTTTTATAAGTTTGAGACAAAATTTTTACCAAGATAATTACAACTCATCTACAAAGAACATTGGATTTCAACAACCAAGAGAACAAGTTGGATTTAAAAGTGATTTTAATACAGTAGATCATATCCAAGTATTGAGAGAAGTTATAGAAAGGACAAATGAATATGAGTTGCCATTATACTTTGGATTTATAGATTATAAAAAGGCATTCGATTCTATAAACATTTCTTCAGTGATTAAAGCATTGGATTATCAAGGTATAGACCCAGGATATTGTCATATTCTGAAGAATATTTATAAAAATGCAACAGCAACAAATAGATTATATAATGATACTAGGAAGGTTAACATTGAGAAGGGTGTAAGACAAGGTCACTTCATATCTCTAAAACTTTTTATAGCAGTGCTGCAAGAAGTATTTTGTGGATTAAAATGGGAAACTAAAGGAGTAAAAGTAAATGGAGATTATTTAAGTCATTTTGTTTTTGCAGATGATGTAGTTATTTTTGCAAACAATGCTTTGGAGCTTCGGGAAATGTTGTGGCAGTAAAATCTAAAGTAATGTTCAATGGATTTTCTCAAAAGATGAAAATAATGATTGATTATAATGAATTAGAAGAAGTTAACAATTACAAATACCTTGATCAGATTATTATTACACATGGAAACATAATGGATGAAATTAATCGTAGAATTAAACTTTGTTGGAGTGCTTTTGATAGAAATAACTTAATACTAAAAGTAAATATGCCTATGTGTTTGAAAAAGAAGGTTTTTAATAAATGTATTTTACCAGATTTTACTTATGAATCTGATACTTGGACACTTAATAGAATAGCAATTCAAAGTGATCAAACCACTCAAAGAAGTATGGAGAGATGCATGTTAGGAGTAATAAGAAGAGATCAAAAACATAATATATGGTTAAGAGAACAAACAGGTATTACTAACATCGTTGAAAGAATTAAAAGACTAAAGTGGAATTGGGCTGGACATATTGCTAGAAGAGATGATAATAGATGGACAATTGAAATCTTAAATGGGATTCCAATAGATTGTAAAAGTCCTAGAAAGAGACCACATGTGAGATGGATGGATGAAATAAGAAAGTGTGTAGGGTGATTTGGAGAGGCTAGAGATTGGAGAAGATGGATTGAACTTGGAGAGATCTTCATCCAGCAATGGATTGATAATGGTTGAAAATGATGATAATGATGATGAGGGATCACCCACTACACATGTGCTGTAAATTATTAAATACTTTTAAGGAATATTCTCTATAAATAAATAACTCATTATGAATATATCTATATTTGTACCATTTACATATATATGGTACAAGTATATTGCATTGAGTAAAAGTTAAAAGGTAAAATTTAAAAATCATCAATGAACCTAATTTAGTTTTTTTATTATTATTAGTGGAATTTTTTTGTGTGTGTACAATGAAAGTTATTTGGGCATACAAATTAGTTATTCAGATAAAAAAAGAAGTTATAAATGCAAGGGATTAAAATCAAAGTAATGTTCTTAATGCTAATTAAAGATGGCTGAAATAATTGATAAAAAAAATACTTTGTAACTAAAAACTAACAAGGAGTGTAGAAGATTATAGAATAATAAAACAAGATAAAGAAAATATGCGCAGGACCTCTCAAAAAATAATCATGAGTACAAAAGGAGTGGCAAGTTTAGAAGTGGTCTTTTTACCTGTGTTTTTCTGGCTGTTCTTGTGTGCAGCATTTTCAAAGCTGTAATAAAATGCTATCACCCAGAACTAATCTGAATCTATTCTCCATGGGTGGGTTGACAGATCGTTCACCAGCACCTTCTCTCGGAAAAGTCGTCTAAGCCTTCATCTAGCCTTGCTTAAATATGGATCAGAGATATGGAAATAATACCAGAATGAAACCATAAATCAATACTGTGGACTACTTGTCAAAAGGAACCAGACTTCTATGATAATCAATCATCTATATAAACAATTAAAGCTTACCAGTAAGTTAATGGTCATAACTTCTATCTATAGTAAAAGAGATTTCCGAATGGAGTTTTAAATAATAAACTGTTACTGTAGACAAAAAGGAAAGAGAGACATTTGTTAGTTAAGAGTTCAAAGTGAGATATTTGAATTCAATGGTTAAAATAATTATCTGAGTATGTGTGAATGTGTTTCTTTCCAATATTATAATTTTTATTCTTATTATAAGTGTTCAAATGTTTAATGTGTCATAATAAAACTTTTACTACTAATATAAAACTTTCATTGTAAGTGTGGTGACTATGTGATGTTTATTGCTTAATTTTTAGTTTTGTTACATTATGAATTTTGAGTGTTAGATTTTATTATTTAGTTTTAGAAAAGTGTATAAATTATTTTGCCAGTAAGCTTTATTAATTAAGCCCCAGGAGAAATATTTTTTTTAAAAATAAAATAATTAATTGATGGGAAATCATAATCCTGACCTTTGTAATTATTTGCTTGGTAAGTTACAATGTGCCCCTGTGCAGAATCAGTGAGTCTATCGACTCAGGCGACCTCTATATAAATTAAAAATTGATTCTGCCCACACTTTAAAATTGTAAATAATATTATATTCATCAATCAGGAAAGATAACTATGTTTTTGAAATATCTGGATTCATAAATGTTCGGAATATATTTTCTTTTCATAGTTTGATTAACTTTCACTTTATAGTATGTAAAATAAAGGCCTAATCAAACATAAAATGTAAAAAACATTACTATATATATATAGATATGTTCAATATTACATCTAATACTGACATGCCATAAATTGTAAATATTTCCCAGTCAATAATTAAAACATAGCAGATAGAATTAAAGGTGATTAATTAATATCTTTATGCTCTCATTTCCAAATGCTTAGCCTATTCATATATATTTAGGTTAAAAAGGTAGAGTGGATTCATCCTATCTTTTCAAAAGACTTTATCTTGTGTTTAGAAATTAGAGTGATTCCTTTAAAATGTTTATTAGTATACAGCGCATGTGTAGTGGGTGGTCCCTAATGATTGTTAATAAATTTTATAATATTTGTATAAAAAAATTAAAAAAACAATCTTAAAATCACAAAAAATGAAGAAATAAAATTACGGTGCTTGTCTTATAGATAAAGATGCCGTTGGATGGCGCCATTTTCATGCTAAAACTATAAAATATGACCATTCCCGGGCTGTTGATTATAATAATTTTGCTAAAGTATTATTTACAGTAAGTATTATCTATTTGTATGAAAAAGTAGGAAAAAAACCAAAGATCACAAAATACAGAGAAGTTTTTTTTACATTTAGAATTAAATTTCAAAAAAGTGACAAAATTTATATTGTGAGTAAAATTCAAACTAATTTGATTTATTTGAAAATACTAACACACATATGAAGTTACTGAGATACTGTTCAATTAAATTTTTTTAAAAATCGAATTAATTACATGAATATTTTTTTTGCAGTATTATATACCCATTGTAGTCTTTGAGGGTTAAATGCCACATGACATCCACCAATTAAAACTCTTGTCTCTAAAATACCTGAATTTGAAAAAAGTATTTATTAGGATAATTTGCACTAAGCTTATGACAATCTTGAATAATAAAAAATTATCTAGAAGGTATGGGGGGGGGGTTGATTTGGAATATGTACACTGGACAAAAAATAATCAGATTGGAGAATAATGAGATTGAAGAAGTAAATATAGGAGTTGGATGTAGATACTGCATCTTACATGTTTTTATTTAGATGTAAAGTAAATATTTAGACTGTAGAAGAATTAATATTGAAGACAGAATAATAAAAATCTATAAGATGTGATGATGGTATTGCTGATAATGAGAAGAATCTTTAGAATATATTGAATAAATTGGAGGAAGGATGCATATGCAATGAAGAGTAATGTTGAGAAGTTCAAGTATTTATGGATAGAAGGAACACAAAAAATTATATAAGTTTATATTCATGATAATAGAATTCAGTCAGTAAATGGGTTTAGATATTTGGATAGTGTTTGAGTGAGGATTTAAGAAGTGAAATTAAAAGAAAAATGGCATTGGCAGGAGAAGTATTTATTAAGAGAAATAAAATATTTTACGGATCTTTGAAGAGAGAATTAAGGAAAAGATTAATTAATTGCTTTATGTGGAGTGAAATAGTGTGTGGTCGTGAAACATAGATGAGTACAAGAATTGGGAACAGATTGGAGTCCTTTGAGATGTGGTTCTGGAGAAGAATGGAGAAAAATGTATTGGATGAATAAAATGACAAATGAGGAAGTTTTGGAATGAGTAAATGAAAAAAGAAGATTGAGGAAATTAGAGATAGGAAGAGGAACAGAATTGGACATATAATAAAAAGGAAGAATAGTTTAATGAAAAATGGAAACAAGAGGAAAGGATGAAGAAAATTGTATTTTGTTGGATGATATAAGAGCTGGGAAGAGATTTATGTATAATTGAAGATCTGGAGGGTGAACAGACTGGAGAAATTGATGAATTAACTGTGTGACCGCTCTGTTGATTAATTAATTGATAAAAGTTCCTCTGTTTTCTATAGGCAAGTTGTTCTTTTTACACAATAATCATGTATATCAACAAGTATATTAGATTAAAAATAGCTTTAATATAGGCACAATATATGAGGGTGTGCAGTCCAGAATTTACATTCACTTTATTGGATGATACTTTTTTTCAATCTTTTTACAATTTTGCATTCATATTCAATATTTATTTTATGACAATTATATACTCAATAATTATATTATCAATCAATTGACAATATCACATGATCTTCATATGTTTACTCATATGCTTCCAAGAATAGGTATCTTCCGCCTACTCTAGAGCCATCTACTGTAGGCTTGACTAATTAATAGATATCAGAAAGAATAATATAAAAATTTTTATTTCTATGATTCTGGAGCAGAATGAAAATAAATGTTCTTGGAGTATTAACAGTGTCTTACAAATGATTATAAACTCTGCCCTGTTTAGTGTTGTGAAAGATGAGCGGATTTGAGAGCTGAAATTTCTTGGATCAAAGCTCAACTTTTCATTTGAGATGCTCAAATGTTATTTGATCCATATAGCAGTAAACCATCAGTACGGTCCTATAAGTAATTACATTATATCTGTAAGAATACATTCATATAGGTACTCATTAGACTAGAGATTATCTTATAATGAATTATATTTCTGTAGTATAATTATTAATGTACTTTCAAAAAGTGATTTGTGTTAAAGTTGTGAGAGCTGCACATTTGACACTTATCAATTAAACTATGCTTTATATATAATGAACTGTGATAAAGATATTTATAAGAGATTGTGATCTGGGCCAACTGGTGAGTCCTGTTTAAGCCTGAAATGTGCAGCTCAGGGATCATAGAATCATTTCCACATGCTTTTGATTATATGTTTATGATTACATTCCTCCACAAGGTTTTAAAAGTAGATAGAAAACATTTTCTACTTTTCATGAAAGTAGTGTAATGAAAACTATACAGAAATAGTAATTGTTGCATTCATGTAGGAAATATGTTTATGGAAAAATTCACATCTGTATATTTTCAAAATAATGAAATATTGTGTAACATAGATGAAAAGGCCTCAAATAGTATATTCACTTGCTGTGCTTGATATGGTGTTCAAATTCTTCTGTCAGATGTTTTTTTAAAATAATATTTGAGCTTAAGATGTTTTCCATAATCTTTTTGCTTAGCCATTTGATTAATAATCACTAAATAGTTTTGTAGCTCTTCTTAAATAAAACATAATCATCAATGAGCAGTTCATCAGCCTATTAAGGAATCATGATTTTTCTGCTCTTGGAGGTTTGCTGGCGAAGCTTTTATCCTGGAATAAGATCGTAAGACTGATTTGCTTATCTTTGGATCTCTTAGTTATCACATTTATTCTTGTGATTATTGACACGTTATTTTTGGAAAGTCTTTTTCAAGTGGCAAGAAATCATCTGACATTGAGGCAGCTGTGTAATCAAAATTACATTTCCCCCTCCTTTTCTCAACAATCATTTCAAAAAAATTTGGTTCTCAAGTGCTCTTTTCTTAATATTCTGACAAACTGCTCCAGATCTTCCAACTTTAGTTACTGAAGTTTTTAAAGGAACTTCAGAGCTGAATTTAATAAGCATCCTCTTATAGTGGCTCATTGCTTATTGTGGTCTGTAGTTGGACAAGTGATTAGAAAAGTTTTTGGTGAGTAAAAGTTTCTAAATCGTTATCTACAGCAGTCAAAAATTGGATAAACTAGTAGGACTTATAATGACTAAAAATTCCTAGTTCTATTTTTAAGGAGAAAACAATGAAGAAAATGTACAAGATCAGCTTTGAGAAATGAAAATTACTGTGTTTGTTATCCTTGAGAATTAAGCCCGTAGAAGCTTCTGAGTTATTATAAGCCTCCAGGAGAGCCACTAATCAACTTTGCTTTTAGAAAAATGAGAAATCAGAAAGAACCTCATAGATAAGTATATGGAATTTCTACTGAATGTTGCCTTTGGCAGGATGGCTCAGTTGTTAGAATGTTGCCTTAAAATTCAATACTCAATAACCTGTGGGTCCAGGTTCAATTTCCAGGCTAGTACTGTCACTGCTCAAGCCAAAAACACCTGAAGAAGAGGGGAGAATAATACTTCTCAAAACATTATGCGTATACTAACCCGTGTGGTATTACTAACAGTTGAATGTATTTGGAATATTTAATTACATTTAATACTCATATTAGATGACGGTTATAGTCCAATATATAACAACTAAAACACCATCTTTACAAACCTTCAGGAAAACACAAAGACAATGCGCAGCAGTGACTACTATTAATAGAATGAAACTGTTAATGATATTAACAAAGCTCTGGACAATACTGACTGTTGCCAGAATGTCTTTAATGACTTTTATTATGGTGCAGTACATATTTCTATCATTTTTTTACATTCTAAATGATATCAGTTTTGAATAAACTATCTTTACTGCTGATGCCTTTTCACTGGATGATTTTTACATCCGTCTACAATGAGAATTATAAGAAGGACATGTGGTATATGTACGATAATAAACTATATGGATTGCAAATAGCTAACTTTTCCACATGTAATTTATAGCACAGCTGTCAAAGGTTAATAAATCAATGGAATATGTCAAGCATTGGTGGTCGAGAGGTCAGCGACAGCTGCTTTACAAGCAGTTGTCCCAGGTTAGCGAGTTCGCTTCCCGGCTGATGCTATGACACATGAGAAAAAAAAATCAATAGAATATGTACAATTTATTGTCAAGGCAACCTCTATAGATGAAAATTGATTTCCATCTTTTATCCTGGTCTAATATCTTTAAATAAATAAAGGATGAAAACACTTAACTATAACAGATTGAGATTTTAATCTACCTTGAAGTTTTAAATAAACCCCAAAAGTTATAAAAACGATTACTTATTTACCTTCAAGCAATTTATCTTCACCTGTTGGATAGGTTTATTTAAAACTTCTAAGTAAATTAAAATCTCAACTTGTTATAGTCATGTGTTTTTATTCTTCGCTTATATGCAGATCTTAAAGTATGGAATTCATTTTTTAAGTACAGAGGTTGCCTTGACAACAGATTGTGGATATTTTTTGGGGTTATTAAGTTTTGGTAATTGTTCAATGATACATATATATTAGCAGGTTCTAATTAATTAGGGCGGTTGGTAATGGTTTTATTTGAAAGGTGGTCATAATAATGTACCCCTGCAGATCAGTGATTCACCAATGTGTCATAGTAGCTGTGTTCACTGTAAGCAATTCCTTGGATCCAACAGACAATTCAGATATACTTAGTAAGTTTTTCTTTAAAAACTTATATACAATGAAATATCACAGGAATTTCTATAAAAGTTGAGAGTCAATGAATGAGATATGATCATCAACCTAGTGTCATTGTTTCAATTAATTTATTAAATTTATTGAAATTCAAGCAAAGCTTTTCCATTTTTTTTTTATGTTCTCATTCCAATTTACAGATTCTGACACATGGCTTTACATGTTGTGAAGCTCTAAATTAGCTACATAAATCTTGGAAATAACTTTTTTATCAGTAATAATTCAAATTTTCTTAAGTTCATTTATTTTCCATGCATGGTTTAGTACATTGGCAGAGTGCCATATGCTGGAGATTAAGGCATGTGGATCCACCCTATCTCTGGTAGTTCTGGGTCTCAGGCTTCTAAAAATAACCAAGTAATTAAGCCATTCATATTTTATTTATTAATATTTTTAAAACAACATTACCAGCAAAATCTTCACATTGTATGCATTATTTAATTTAAATTAATACAATAGTACCACTTACATCCTATAAAAGATTTGAAATTATGGGTAATATCAAATCTTATGTAGTAAAAATATATGACTTATATGCATACAACCGATGTGCAATTTAATTATAAAAACACATATACATTAAAATATCAACAAAATTTCTGACAAAAGAAAATATGCTACAGAAATCTTAATTTGATTAAACTATCAAACATCACATGATCACCATTCTTTCCAGTTACAAAAGCTGTTTTCACAAAGGTAAAAGAAAAAAAAAATGATGATCATATGATGTTTATGGTTTAATAACAATCATGCTGAATAGAATTATGGTGACTTGGTTATTAAAAAACCAGACACCAAAAAGTATGGATACTGAACTGAGTTCAGGTTTATATGACTATACAAGTTAATGAGCATGAAAGCATTTTCATGGTTCATTTTGGACTCAAAGCTTTATAGTTAGCTGAAGAGTTACATTAGATCCTAAGATCGAGGTGCAGTGCTCTCTGATTCAAGGCTCCTTACTGATGAAAGCTACAAGCTAGAAACTAGTCTGGGGATATTGGATGAGTAGACCCTAGATAGAAATTTTATGCACAAACCTTCCTGCATCCATTGATCACTCTGGCTTGCAATTGAATAGCTATTGTAATGGAGAGTTTGGCTTCTGTGAAGTCTTAATTTTCATATACACGATAAAATTTTGTGATGATTAAAACCATATGATTTTAGGATTGACATTTCTTTAAATCTATAAAAGATTTATATTATAAATGCTGATTATTTTTCCTAATCAGGATTATTTTGTAAATCATCTTTTAATGGCCGCTTAAATGTTTCTTAGATTGGTAGCTTTATAAACGGACATGATTAATTTATCCGCACCAGTTTAGACAATCGTAAAAAAAAAAAAAAAATGGGTTTTAAAACTGATTGTTGATATATTTTTTTTTTATAGATTTATCGTCTTTCATGTTTAAAAAAATACTGTAGTTTGAATAGTATATATATATTTTGAATTTCAGTTTTTTCGTACTATTATTACTAACTTTTGATTAATTAGTGATTTAATTGGCAACATCTTGTTTGTTTTTTTTAAAAAAAAAAAACATTTTTTTTTTGTCAAATTGTAAATCAGTCTAACTATTTTTTGTTTCTTTTCTTTAAATAACAGTTTATTTCAAAACAAATTTATTTTAATCTTACAAATATAATGTAATATACCGAATATAAAAGTCCTGCTTTTAAACAAAAGATGATAGGATTTCTATATCAACTGTATGAAATATTACCAATGACTTATTATGGTTTTACAGAATCAAGAAACACTTTTGTCATGGTTTTTGGTGCCAGGCAACTGTGAGAAAAGTGTTGGGAATAAAGGAGTTATTTATTTATTGCTGTTACTGACTTAGTCAAAGCATTTGACTCAATTATTTGAACAGGTCTAAGGTACTATTTGAAATTAATTGGTTGTTTACGAAAGTTTTATCATATTATGATGGAATAAATGAAATATTATTATTACAGATGGGAAATCTAATGAAATCATTTGCTCCAATTATTTTTAATTTCTATAACTGTGATTTTTGGAACTATTAATAGACAGCTTGAGGGATTGTGGACTTTTTAATTCAAATCATTAAACCAAAAACAGGAATCTTATTTTTTGGGATTCTTTATTTACAGTATCTTTTTTTGCCAATTCAAAAAATAATTGACTGAAGGTAGTTCATGATTTTAATGCACTATATAAAGACTTGAGCAGTTAGTGTTTAAAAAACGTTAGATCTTTACCAGACAATGATCAAAAAGAATTATCGTGGCCTGGATTCAATTTCTGGCATGGAAAGAGTAAATCATTCATTGCTGATATTATTCAAGATTCCCATTTTTACACTTAAGGCTTGCAACATAAATTTTGGCCCTGCATGTTTTAGTACAACACGAGAATGTCTGACTTTGGAGCTTTTCAGTAAATATCTGATGTTTTTTTTTTTAAAAAAAGAAAATTTATTGACTTTGTTTATAGTTGAACTACATTTTTAACAACAGCTCGAGAAAACTACTCTGTATTACTGTATTGTGGAATCTTGAGGTGACATAAGTTCTATGATTCTTCTTCTATTAGGATGACTTTAGACCATGTTTCTTTATACAGCCTGTCTGGAGCTAACATTCTGTCTCTAATGCTTATGCTCTTAATCAATGTTTTGAAGGTATCCAGGATATTGGTTGTTGTATTACTAATTACGTTGCATCTGGTTAGCCAGATTGCAAAGGAGAGAAAGATTGAGTCTGATGTTTGAGAAATTTCCGTTCTTGATTGAATGTTGAATAGAAAACAAGTCTGCATTTTGTTTTTGGCTTTATTATTAATAAATGTTTTTAGTGAGTTGAGTATCGGACAGTTATGAAAGATGTGTTGGATCGTTTTGAATACATTTGATTTTACAAGAAAAATTGCCGAATATTTACTAATAATAGATAAGAAGAGACTAAGAAATACCTAGTGTTGAATAAGAAATGTCACTTCAAAGAATATCACTATTATTTTTTGTTTATATATATATATATAAGTGTAATTTCAATATTTAGAAAAAAGGTCTTGTTGCTTCAAGATATTTTTTATCAAGTAGAAATTTCATTGTGAATGATTTTCTTTGTTAAAATAATGTTGTTGTTTTTTATATATAATGGGTAAAATGAAGTCTTTTATCTATTACTCTTCTTTATTTGCTAAAAAACATATAATACTCTTCTTTATTTGCAAAGTTGATATACTTATAAAATAATATAGGCGCTATTGCACCTGAACGCAAAGCTACTGCACTTGAACGCAATAGCGCCTATATTATTTTATAAGTATATTTTATTCGCACGCAAAGTTTCGAGTTAGATTTGAATTACAATGTTGATATACTATGTTCAAGATTACTTTTCATTTTTAAACTTATATTTATACCTTTTTTTTTAAAGTATAAGATTTAATCAAGAGTAAAGTTTTACTCTTTAAGCAAATAATACTAACAAATTATCCACATAGCTATTATAACAATACTACACATGGCAAGCAGATTAAATAAATATATATGTATTAAAAACATTGTTTAAAAAATATTGTTTTACTTTGGTGTCTATTCCAATTCAGCATCTGTGGCAGTTGCTTCTGGACCTCATATGGGATTGGCCCCATGACAATTAAATGATATCATGGGGTGTTAATAACCATTTGGTCCAGCCTTAACAGTAAGCTAAAAAAAACCAAAATGAATAATGAACCTGTATATTCAGATATCCATTTACTTAATCATATGTATTTATAGGGGATTTGAACACAGACCTTCAAGCTCCTTCAGTTATCCACTCTATCTCATATCAAGTATATAAATTATACTTATATTTTAATATTAATCATATGTATGTAATATAAAGATGGAACAACCCTCCGGTCATATTCTTTATGAATCTCTTTGCACTTTCCCATGAGCATCAATTTGAAAGGCATAAGTGTGAACTTATGCTTAGAATTTATGCATATATGTCAATCTTTGTTCACTATGCTGGCATCAGGACTTCAACCTATCATGTGCCTGAGTTATGTATTAGTATAAATTTATTCAATCTATAACAAGAGAGAGAGAAAGAAAGAGGTAATCTCATTTTTAACTACCTGGATTGAAATATGTAGTTAATTTGAATTAATAATATATAACTTAGGCAAAAAATAAGTGGAAACTCTGATGTCAGCACGGTGAGCAAAGATTGTCATATATAGTTAAGTTTTAAGCATAATCAAAGAGATTCATAAAGTACATGATCAGAGGATTACTTCTTTATAATATTACATATGTAGACTGTGTTAAATAAATAATAGAATATTTATTACACTTAATCATATGTATGTGAAAGATATTCATTTTATGTTGAAGCTGCAAATATATGCTGTATTTGCAAATACTATATTCAATTATACGCTGCCCCCAAAAATGCAAATAAGCAAAAAAAAAAAATGAAAATAAACAAATGAATAAAACACTAAAATTGATCAATTTAATACATTTTGCAGTACGGTAGCAGCCATTTTTCATCTTGGAATGATATTTAAATACAATAATAGTATATATACAAAAGCTACATGTAATTAGAAGGGATTTGAACCCAGACTTTTAAACTCCCTATAGTCATCTACTCCACCCTAAACAACTAATACACATGATCACATACATCATTTAACATGTATTAGGTCATGGATATTGGTTGCTTAAGATGGAGTGGATGACTGAACGGGGATTGAAAATCTGAATTCAAATCCCCTGTAATTACATCTTGAAGTGATATACATTATCATATTTAAAAAATAAAATTTGTAAATTTAATAAATTGTACTATAAAGCAGCACCATTTTTTATCTTAGAGCCCTATGCCCAATTGTATTTATTAATAAAGTTTTTCCAGTTAATATTGAAAGCACATAAGATTGTATGCTTTCTTTATTATTCTTTCCGAATTTTATGACAGTATTTCATGTAATAAAATGTTTTCTAAACATAAAATTTAAAATCTTGTGAAATTTAAGAACATTTGTAAAATTGATGCAGACTTAAAGCATCAAAACAACTAGAGAGAGAATGGTCTGCTGAAAATAAAACAATTATTACGTTTCCATACAAAAAAAATTGTTGAAGAAAAATGATATTGCTTAGAGCATATTTAATTGTAATGAAAATAAGAATCTCACTACTCATTTTATTTCAAAAAATAATAATAAAGAGCATAATTTGTGTATGTGTTTGTGTATGAATAGATGTGAATAAGTGAACCCACACACAATAAATATATATGTAACTATACCCTCTCAATTTATTATTAATAACTTCCAGAATTTTGGTATTATTCCTGCTATGCCATATTACTCCAATGACATATTATTCTATGTTTGTGATATGTTTAAAACAATGCCTCCAAGGAATGTGTGGACAAACTTAATCGATAAAATTTGTCCACAGATCCCATGGAGGTGTTATTTTAAACATATCGCAAACTAGAATAATACTTCAATGGGATAATACATCATACCACATGCAATATGAAAGTTAAAAAAATAATGGAGTCATATATTCATTATGGAAAAAGAAAAAAACACATTACAATATTAACAAGTACTTGTGAGTTGTACCTTTTTATTATGACACTTATTGCTGTCAAAGCGACTCTTTCCCCTCCCTCCACAGTACAGCATTTTGTGCCATCATCATCCACCATGTGTAATACCAAATTTCAAATCTAAAAAAAAAAAATTATTTCTAATGAGAAGAGATATATTCATTATGAAAAAAGAAGAAATATGAAAAAGAAACCTGAAACGTTTTTTTTTAAATGGTAGCTATAACAAAATTTTAGCTGTAAGTTAAACGTTATATTTTAAATATTTCTTAAAAAAAAGTTTTAGCAAAAACAAAATATTTAAACATCACATGATCACCATCTCTTATGCTAGCACATAACTGTTATTAACTGTTATAACTAGTCTGGGTATATTGGATGAGTAGGGCACTAGATGGAGATTTTATGCACAAGCCTTCTGGCATCCATTGATTACTCTGGTTGGCACAGGGTGACAAATATTTAAAGTTTTAGCTATAAGTGTATTTTTAAATATAAAACCCTATTACTTACAAATGATGTGAGAGATGTATTATATTGGGGGGGGGGGGCTCATTGTAACATAAAGTTTTAGCTTTATCTAAGAAATGGTGAAGTTCAAGTGTTTAATGCTATATTTTAAATATATAAAGTTTTAACAAAAAAGTAAAACAAAACACAAATGTATAAAGTAAATGTATTTTTAAATATAAAACCATATTACATACAAATGATGCAAGAAATGTATTATATTGTGGGGGGGGGGGGGTCACTATGGCTGACTGAAGTTTAATATCTTCTAAAATGGAAAGGAAAGGGCCAGTTTATTTGACATGGGTTAGTCATGCCAGGACTTTGGGTTGTCATGACATCATAAATGAAAACTTTGAATAAATATTACCATAAGCGAACATCATTGGAGTAGTATGTCATAGCAGAAATAATATCAAAATACCTAACTTCCTTATTATTATTTTTTAAATGTTTATATTATAATCTTAATTTATGTATATATACTATATATGTATAAAGCATCTGTATTATATATATATGTATGTGCATTTTGAAAAATACTTAACACTTGCAGTTCAATAAATAATATGTATTTTATTGTAACCAAAATTTATTAACAAAGCATGAGCTATTATACATACTGCGCAGTGTATGCAGGGGGGCCTTGGAACATACTTTAGTAGATGTTGAAATTTCACTATAATTAAATCAAATAATTAATCACATTTTTGCCTTGTTTAATTTAATTGAGCTTTTTCTTTTCATTGTACATTGCTAAATAATCTTTAGTCTATTTCTTTTTGAAAGTTTTGTTTATAGACTAAGAGAAAAGTTTAGCTATATAGCATCTGTTTAAAGTATTTCTTCTAATTCTTAAGAAAATTTGCCAAATTGTTGTGTAAAATCTAGAGTTCACTTAACTGAAGTATCATTTCTTTCACTTTTTTTCTTTTGATTCATTCTCCTTTCTACTCACTTTCTTTAAGCGTGTACTTTTTTTTTGCAGAGTTCAATTTTTTGCTTTCTTATTTTATTTTGATTTATTTAATTAGAAAGAAGTCTTGGTGTAGAATTAAATATTTAAAAAGTGTAAAGAAACTTGCTTTAATTAAAATGATTAGGTGAGAGATCTGAGTTTAATGAAACCAATACAATGTATTCCACCTTTATTGTTAAATGGAGGTTGCCTTGACAACAGTTTGAAATTGTTGTTTGTTATTCATATTGGGATTGTTTAAGTGTTGACTGATTTTTAGTGAACATATAAATAGTAGATTGCTTTAATGTAAATAAAATGTGGGGTCATTTTCATGTAAATAATTAGAAATATGTTTAGCAGTGATGTTACTAAGGAAATTATCAATAATCACTGATAGTCCCAAGGCTAAACCACTTTTACTCTATTACCCATTAATAGCTTTTTTATCTTGAGTTTAATATTTAAAAAAAAGGTCTTAATTAAACTCTAGACAAAAAATCTATTATTTAGTATTACAGTAGACATTGTTTAATCCTAGGATTATCAGTAATAATGGATGTTTACCATTTCTAGTATTTTCATAGAAATGACCAAAGTGTTTACTTTGTTTACATCATAATAAATCCATAAAAATATTTAATTTAAATCTAACAGTATATTATTTTTATATACATTAATATGTCAAACAATTTTTAAACACTCTATTACTTCTGCTTTTTAAATATCGTTTCATATTTCCAGTTTTTATTAATGTCTCTCTCATCTCATTTTCACCATATCACAGCCATCCATCAACATCAGACATCCTCTCCCACTATATATACATTTTGTGAATAGCTGTCACTCTTTAGGTAAATTAAAGGCATTCCCTGACTATACAGTTTGATATCTTTTAATATATCATTCTTATATGAAATGGGGACTGGTTTCTGTCCATTTTTAACACTTCATGGAAGAGCAAACAATCATGGTACTGTAGATATATATTTTTCAAATTTTGATTTTATATTGCAGTCATGGTAATATAGATATATGTTTTTAAATTTTTGATTATATATATATCAAAACACACATCAATGTTTGAAACAGAGCACATATGCTTTTATCTTGTCTTTATTACGTAATCTTTAATTAATATTCTCATCTATAACATCATTTGTCTATCACTTGATTTCCTTATCTTTCGTTTCATCAATCATATATAACTTTTTAATATATTTTTTATAATTATTTTTTAAAATACGTATATGCTTCAAATTGTTCTGTGTTCACTGGTTCCAGGATTTTTATGAATTTTTGAAATTTCAGCAATAAATCTTTTTTCAGTGATTATAAACCCAATTTATTAAAATTTTTAATGAATATTAATTCTACTATTTATAATTGTGTTTCTATTGAATCCATTTTCAGTATAGACTATATACTTATATTTTAAAAAATTATAACTTATTTTATTAATATTTTAACACTTTCAAATACGGAATATATATGGGCTTGTTGTTTGTTATTTAAAACTATAAAGTAGTTCACTTAATAATTATAATAATTAACCCCAATATAAAAGTTTCATTCTTTTACAGTACTGATGTTTAGTTCATTTATTATTTAATTTTTTGTCTGACATTGCACTGACGTTACTACAAAAAAGTGGGTTTTGCTTGCATTAAAGTGATTCTTTAGAACTCCGCATTGTGAATTATGGTAATGTATTCATACTTAATTAGTTCTTGAATAGGTTTATAATATTTAATAGTTGTGGTTTTTAATGAACTTACTACAAGTATTACAATTTCATCTGGTTTGTCATTTGAAACTGTAGAATGGCTCGATTAATAATTGCAAAAAATATCAATATGAAAGTTTCACACTTTCAAAGTATTGATACTTATATTATTTACTGGGTTACATAAAAGTGATCCTAAGGTGTAAATTGACATAGAAGTGAACCTCATTTGCAAGGTTAATTGATTTTTTTAGGAATATGAGTTGCAAATTATAATAATGTATTGGGAATTAGTTGGCCTGTGAATAAGAATATGCTATATTTACATCTGTTCAAAATTTTTATATAGTAGGTTTGCATACATTCAATATCTTTTAAGATCCAGTCTGCGTATAGTTTGGTGTCATCTATTATCATTAGTAAGTTATTATTTATTAGCAGTTTTCAAACAATTTTTAAATAAAATGTAAAGGTGAAAAGTAAAAAATTAAAGAATTTCATAATGATTACACGAACTATTTCATGAAACCTGACTACATCAAAATGTATCCCAATAATTTATGACATCTTGCGATTCTGTCTTTTAACCTCGTTTAGATAAAATTTTACTTTTGGAAAGATGTTAAAGTAATCCATCATGTTCAAGTCATTTGAATATTTTTAATGTTCATTATTCTTTTATAATTATGAATGTATATACAAATAAACAAGTTTACTTGTGGTCAAGCATTGTTAGCCGAGAGGTCAGCACTTACTTGTGGTCAAGCATTGTTAGCCGAGAGGTCAGCACAGCCGCCTTGCAAGCGAGCAGACGGTTGTTGCGGGTTCGCCTCCCGGCCGATGCTATGACATATGACAAAAGAAAATTTTTTTTACTTGTATTGATTAAATATTGTTTAACAAAAAAAAAAGTAATTAATTACTCTGCAAATATAAATGTTTTAACCTCAGTATCTTTTATCAGTAGACATGGAATGTCAATACTTTCCCATGTTAATATGCTAATGACATTCTATGTAACCTTTTATTCCAACATTAAGCCATATTGAATGCATTTGGTTGAAGATGGCAGTTTTCACATAACTTCAGATTATGTAATAATGATAAAAGATTATGCATTCCATAAATTAATATGCAATAAAAAATGATAAGCATAAAAAATACAATCAATGTCATAAAAATAAAAAAATAAATTGAAACATTTTCAAAGATATTAAATTTATTCATAAATAATAATATGTAAATTTTAATTTAGATTTTTTTTTGTTAATTTTAAATTATTCTTGATAACATTTCAATTACATTGTTAATAATAGTTTTATTTAATCTATTTTTTTTTTTGGAAAACTGAATATTTTATTATTTGTAATCCAAATTTTAGGTAGACTTCCATTTAAAGAAACAGGCTTTTTTTTTTTTTTCGTAACGAAATAAATATTAGATTATGTAACAATTCGTCTTAAGTATTTATTTACTAATAACATTGATATAAGATGGAAGGGTAAATATAAGTTATTAATTGAAGATAGCCAATGTTGCATGCACAAACAGATATTTATATGAACAGTTCTTTCTACACTACAGACTAATATTAAAAAACGTCGTTGTTAATATTTTACTAACAAACTTAATTTTATTTTTATAATTAAAAATAGTTTTACTTTCTGAAAAATGAATTTGAAGTAATTTATTGAGACAATTCATTTCCATATAATATAAATTAATATTTAAAAATATAATTTATAATATATACTCTGAGAATATCCGCCAATTTATTTTCAAATCCCCGAACATGAAATCTCATTGCTTTTTTTTCTTTTGCTGTAAAAAAAGATTTTTTAAAAATTTCTGCTTTTATGATAAAATTTCTTTAAAAGAATTATGCATCGTAAAAACATTTTTAAATTGACATTTTAAAAGTAAATAATTTATCTAGAGGATATCGTTGTCCACAATATCAAATGCACTTGGAATGATCAGATTAAATGTCATATAAAGACACTAGATGTTAACATGTGAGTAAATTACAAACCAATCATATATATTAAAGCACTTTTTACTTACGGAAAATTTGAATAATTTATATTAATTTCTAGTTTAGCTTTGTGCATTTAAGGAATTTGTATATATACACACAAATTCTTTCCTGAAGTTTCCTATGGTACTATCTCCGGATCTATGTATATGTAATGTAGGGATAAAGTTTAGTAGCCAGACACAAAAATTTGATGGTGTTAGTCTATCTGGATTAATTACAGCACGAAATGTGAGAATGTGTTTTGTACCTTTATAGATCATCTTCAATGCTTTCTCTACCATCACAAAATCTTGAAAACCACTTAAGAAACTTTTGCCATTTATGTCTTAACTGCCATATACAGTTTGAATCATTTCAAATGTTTCACTAGCAATTTTGCCTAATTTAAAACAAAATTGAATGTCAGCACTTTATTATATTCTGAATTAAGATATAAATACACGGTCGCATTTTATGATATAAGATAAAATGCGTGATCCAGACAGACTAATATCTTAACATTTTTAGGAATAGCTAAATTATGTCAGTATATAGGGAGATGGGGCTGCAACCTGTTGCATTGAATGATGCATTATGTGTTAGTAAAGGGGTATTAGATTACTTAGAAAAAGTACAAAGGGAAATAGGAAGACATGCATTAGATGCAGAAGTGTGGACAGCAAAGGAGGCAATTCAAGGAGAAATTGGATGGTCATGTTTTTATATGAGAGATGCAAAAAGCAAATTGAAAATGTTCAGTAGATTGCAGTTTATGGATAATAAAAGAATAGCCAAAATAGTATTTAATTGGGTTACAAGTAAAGGGCAGGCAACAAGATGGGTGAGAAAGGTAATGCGGTATGCAGAAGATTTGCATAAAGAATTTATGTCATTATACTTGTACAAAAGGTAGGATGATTGTGTTAGGAGGAATGTTGAGTGTTATAGTGGTAAGGAATGGGATAGAAGAATAGATGCATTAATAAAGAATAGGAAGTTGGAGAGATGGAGAACTAGTATGGAGAGTAAAACGAGTTTACATATATATATAGAAGTAAACGGAACATTGGGTGCAAGCTAATTTATGATAATAGTAAGGAAAGTAGTTTATTGTTTAAAGCTCGAACGGGATCTTTAGCAACAAGGGACTATACACATAAATGGAAAAATATGGGTGATTTATTTTGTAAATTAGGTAAGGAAGGCATAGAAAATATTAGGCATCTGTTACTTCAATGTAAATGCTCAGAAGCAGAAAGGGTACAAATAATGAAGTTATGGAAGATTAAATATGAACAAAGTGATTATACAGAAAATGATTATTGGTTTTTATGCTAAGTTTGGGAAAAGATAAGGGGGATTTAGAAATGAATGTCATGGAGTTGACAAAGATTATGTTGTGGAAATGGGATGGAGTGATTATGGGAAAACTTAGGGTGGAGAATGGAAAGGGAAGGTAAAGTGGCTAACAGGTTTCTCTGGGCATAGTTGCTGAGAGATTCCTGACTCTGTATAAGGAGAAGTCACAGTGCATCACATCACATCAATATACTATCTTTTGCTTACAGATCTCAACCTAATTTCCGGCAGAAAAATAGTTATATAAACAATTCAAAACGTAATAATTAGAAAATGAAAACAAACAACGAATATAATTAGAAAATATTAATGAAACATTTGTTTTTTGTGCGAATGAAATTAAACGTTATTTTTTCCCCTGAAGACATGTAAGGGATTTGTTCGTTCTTGCATTGATCATTCGTTTTCTTTGCTTTTTCCTGCCGAGATGTTAATGAATTATGTTTAAAAACACATTTATCTATTTTAAGTATCATGAAATAATAAAAAAATGTTTATTGACTTTCAGCTGCAAATTCGTTTTTTAAAATTATATTTAATAAAATGTGTGATAATTTTTGAAGCACTTTGTATTTCATCTTTTGACTTCGCGCGAAACTTAAAACTTCTATGAACATTTATATAACAAGATCTCATGCCTCGCCTTTTTTATTTTTTATATTATCAATTATTCTGCATTTCAATATATATATTATGCATTTGTTTAAAAATATAAACAATGGGATTTTTTTTGTGTGTGTGTTTGATTATATTATTTAACCATTAGATTTTTCATTCTTTTGTGAAATTGCAAAATGCATATAATATTATACATATAGCAGAAATGAGTGATTATGTAAATGTTTATTGTTTTGATTACTCTATGCAACAATGGAATAATAAATTCAAGAATTTTAAATCCCCGGATTACAGTTCCAGTCCGTCACTTCCGGTGCTCAAACATCATGTGGTTTTGAATGTCGATTATATATCACTTGGGAACAAAAAATAATAATTTTCTTCAGCAATATATTTCAATACACCCAATAGTTGAAATTACCAAAAGTATAATTAGTTTAGTAAGATTGACTCTGCTCACTTAGAAAAATACACACAATTTTTTTAAACCAGCTCAACTCAAATTTTTTATTTCAAAGTCTACTCCAGACAATTTTGCTGTTGTTTAATAATTTGCTTATCGAAGTCTGGTATCAGTTTTTCTTGGGAAAAATCAGCCTGTGATGTCATATACTTGTTTTAATGAATGTTTTTTGCTGTGGAAATGCATTAGTGAAATCTTCACAAACAAGTAAGCATAAAGGAGAAATATTATTGACTTTGTAAAATAAGCATATTTTGATAAACAACTTGGAGAACAAGACAAGATTGGCATCACATAATGTTTGTTAAACTTGTGTGAAATTACTTTGATATAGGACCCAAGGAGCATGGAAAGGGCTCAGTTTTGGAGTGCCAATGATGTGGTCTGCATTAAAAAAATCATCTTGACAATTGGTACTTTTATGTCATGGATGTAACCAGAATGAACTGGTTCAAAAAGCATAATCAGATACACACTAATATAGAATCTTCCAAATCACCTGTATCGCAATGAAAATTTATTTGTGCCAAAGTTTACTATCTTATTGAGCATTTCTTACAATGATGTTGAAATGTTAGATACTCAAAGTAATGAAAGTGACTTTGAAAGACGTGTTCAGTACCTCATGCTTTTTTCAAAATGAGTTCAATAATTTAATCTGAGATTTAAATTTTATCAGAAAAATTAGCTGAACTTCTTGTATCAAGACTTAAAAAAACATTGCCTTCAGCCAGGAGTAATGGTATAAAAGTACCAAGGACAGTGGGACCATTACATAATTGCTGGCTACTGATGTCTTTTACAAAGAAACATAATAGGAAGACATAAATAAATGTTTTTCATTATGATTTTTATATTATTTAATTCTGTAAGACATATATACTTAAAGTAAAATGTTATAACATAATTGAGATTAAAAAAATAAAGATATTTATTTATTTAATATTATTTTTCATATTTTTTTTATTATCTGTAGGTTGGCTTTATCTAAAAACTAGAGACAATCCAGCAAATATATTATTTTCATATTCAATAGGCAAAACTTATTCTGAATGGGTTCTATATTGCCTGGATATTTAGTAACACACTATTAAGATTTGAAAATATAAATAGAAGTCCTGAAAAAGATTTCTGGGGCAATCGAAATCATCAATAGTGGGTTGTAAAAAGCATTGTAAAAAATAAGGTTATTGTCAACTAGCTGACGCATGCTGCTTGATGGCTCAGTTGCCAGTCAAAAACCAGTAGATATAACGTTACCAGGCTGATTTACAATTTTGTTATTATTTATTCAAAAACTAATAAATATAATGCTTTCACCTGTTTTTTTAATACGGATTTACATTTATTTTTCTTTAAAACATTTTTTTTTTAAAAAAGTGAATTTACTTTTTTTTGGGGGGGACATTAGTTTCTAAATTATATTTTTTAATTACATTATAGAAAGCAGCACATAGCACTGGAATGTGCAGGAAAAGGCTCTGATGGTTTTGCCGATCCAAAGGATCATCCAAAAGATGCACTACTCTGATCAAACAATATATAATGATATATAAATATGTCGTTACAATATATATATATATATTGGAAACATTCCATGATGACATTTTGTTTTCTGATCAAACCAAGCTTATGCTTTAGCCGTTTTAGTAGTCTCATAGCTGTTCTTGCACAAAATTCCTTTTTCACATGAATTCTGTAAAATGGTGCTGAGACTTTTGCAATTGGAAAAAGATATGAGGAAAGCATGGCAATGAGCTTACAATTATTACTATCTAAAGCTACATCAGGTCAGGTGAAATATCATTACTTCAAATGCACATGAAAAGAGTTATGGCCAGTTGAATTCTATACACCCTCACATACCATAGTGATCTGTGAAGTGTGCGCTATTTGCTTAGTATTGTGAAGCACAAAAGGGGCCAGAATATTTGTGTGCAATGCCGTCTAGGCCTACTTAATAGCTAATATGAACAAAACTGTTTTTATAGGCCATGTAAATGGCATATTTCTGTGCTTTTGCATGGAATCAGTACCATCAAGCGGCATGCATTGGCTAGTCGATGACTACCAAAAATAATAAAGAACATAAATGATATTAATATTATATGGATTTGACAATGCAATAAGAAAGATAAAGTTATAACACACTATTAATGAGTTATTTATTTATATAGGGCTATGCCTAAATGATATGAGCATGTACATGTGAAGCATTTTCAATTCCATTTTACTATGTCTTAATGATTGATGTTTGCAAAAGTTTTACAGTTTACTGCATGTCAGTATTAGATGCAATATTAAACATATATAACAAGTTATTTATTTATATAGTGCTATGTTTTTAATTTGTAAATGGAATCAAAAGTGATTAATTGAAATGTTTAAGATTTTCCCATGCATATATGGTTAGGTTGAAAAGATTGGTTGGATTCATCCTATCTTTTCAAAAGTCTTTATCTTGTATTTGGAAAGGAGAGTATTCCTGAAGTATTTAAATCTATACAGCACATGTGTGGTAGAGAAGTGATACCCTAATGATTGTTAACACATTATTAATGGTGAATTATATTTTCATTTTATACTGTATTTGAAATCTATATTTATTTCTGTAATGCGAAATTTATTTTTTTTTCATTTTAAACATTGATTCACAATGCAAAGTAAGCCATCTTTTTTTACATAATTGTGTTTCAAAAATTATCATTAACACTTTATATATAATCTACATTTGTTTTTATTTTTAATAAGTTGTATTGTGTTTTTCTATATTGTGTTTGAAATAAATATTCCATTTATCATTTTTATTCTGGCAAATAAATTACCCATATTGGCATCATAATTCTGCATCGTTCAGTGCAATTTGTGCATTCAGAAGCTCAAAGTCCTTGAAATATGGCTTCACTCAATTATTCTTAGTACTTGAATTATTCATGAATTCTCAAGCAATAAATCATTCAATTATTTTTTGGCATCATAAAAAAAAAAATTAATAAGAATAATTAGCATTAGGAAATATTAATTTGTAGCAGTTTTTTTTTTAATTCTGTAAATAAATATTCTGTTTTGGATTGGATATTTTAATTTTTATTCTTATTTATCTGATCATTCCTATTATTTTTATTTGAAAATAATATGATTATAACTAGACATTAACAAGAGCTTTGAGTATTCCATTATCAGCCTGTCCATTAAAGTTTGTAGATTTGCAATCTTAATATAAAACTGAGCACTGATTACATATGTGGGTGGGAGATGATGATCTGGACCAACTGATGAGTGCTGGTTCAGCATGAAATATATATATATATACTGAAGATCATTTATCTTTTTCACATGTATGTGTGTGGTCATGTGTATTGGTTATATTCGATAGAGTGAAGGACTGAAGGGAATTTGGAAATCTGGATTCTTATCCCCTTTAATTACATCTAGCTTAAGTATATATATTGTACTAGTATTTAATATTACACATTCAACCTATATTCTGCCCATCCCTCTATTGTGTATTTAAATGGACATATTAAAGCCCTACATAATATGGGTGAGATTAACTTAAGGTCAACATGGGTATGATAACAATAACGACATTAACAAGGGCTTTGAGCATTCTATCATCAGATTTTCATTGATATGGATGGCTGAAGAGTTGGAGGGTAGAAAGGATTGAAGCCTGTCCATTAAAGTTTGTAGATTTGCTGTCTCAATATAAAACTGAGCACTGATTACATATGTGGGTGGGAGATGATGATCTGGACCAACTGATGAGTGCTGGTTCAGCATGAAATATGTATACTGAAGAACATTTATCTTTTTTCACATGTATGTGGTTATATGTATTGGTTATATGAATGACTGAAATTTAAAAGTCTGGATTCATATCCCCTTTATTATATAGAGCTTAAGTATATATTTATATATTGTACTTGTAGTTAATATTACACATTCAGCCTATATTCTACCCATCCCTCTACTGTGTATTTAAATGGACATATTAAAGTCCTACATAAAAAGGGTGAGATTGACTTAAGGTCAATATGGATATGACAATAATAATGGCATCAACAGGGGCTTTGAGCATTCTATCAATAGATTTTCATTGATATGGATGGCTGAAGAGTTGGAGAGTGGAAAGGATTGAAGCCTGTCCATTAAAGTTTGAAGATTTGCTATTTTAATATAAAACCAAGCACTGATTATATATGTGTGGTAGATGATGATCTGGACCATCTGATGAGTGCTGGTTCAGCATGAAATATGTATATTGGAGATCATTTATCTTTTTCACATGTGTATGGTAATGTGTCTCGGTTGTATGAGATAGAGTGGATGGCTGAAGGGAGCTTGAAAGTCTAGGTTCAAATCCCCTTTAATTACATCTAACTGAAATAACTATACTATTTAATATTAAAGTAAAATATATATGGACAAGCATATTCTTTATTTGATATTCTAAAATAATCTTATGTGATGGGTATACTCATAATTGGAAGTCAGTATGCTAAAATAAAATTAATAATTGCATAAAATTATCATTCTTTCACGTGGTACAAAGATTGCACATTTTGTTGATAGACTATTACTTATTCTGTACTGAAAGTAAAAAATCACAAGAAACAAAAGAAAATACATAATTAGAGAATAAATTAAATTATATACAAATTTTAGATGTTAGGTTATTTCCATTATCTGTCATTAAATGTTGAATATCTAAAATAATTTAAACTTTATTTAAATTTTTAAATAAAAACATTCGTTAGTAATAACATACAAATAGACAACATAAGTTAGTATATTATACAGTGTTTTGAGTGATATTATTCTCCGCTCTTCTTCAGGTATTGCTGGCCTGATCAGTGACAGTATTAGCATAGGAGTCAAACTTACACCATTAGATTCTTGAACATCGAATTTTAAGACAACCCTCTAACCAATTGAGCTATTCTGTCAGACAACAATCAATAGAAATATATTTAATTATGAAAGTTGGTTCAAGTTCTCCTCATTTCCCCTATTTTTTTAATTATTTATTTCTAAGAGCATGATTAATTAGAGGCTTCCATACATTGTGTATTGCCACACTGGATTGACTTATAGGATTATTTACCATTATCATATGAGCAGCTTCTTTGAATTTACCTTTCTCTCTATCCAATATTTTTGTATTTTCCCAATCAAACTTATGTTCATTAGTACATATATGGTCTGCTACTGCATAAATTTATGACAATGTCAAATAATTCTATACGTGAACTCAGTATGGCAATACATCTGGTATCATCTAATTAAACTCAATCTTAGAAATAAGTATTTTAAAAATTGGAGGAGCCAGGAGGATTTGAACCAACCTCCATAATTAAGAATATAAATTTTCTACTAATTGATATATTTGACATAATAGCCCAGTTGGTTAGAGCTTTTGCCTTAAATTTGACATTCAGTAATCTAAAGGTGCAAGTTTGACTCCTATGCTAGAATTTCCATGATCAGCCCAGCAAAACATGAAGAAGAATGCAGAATAATATCACTTGAAATGTGTAATCTACTAACATGTGTTGTTATTTGTCTGGTATTACTAATAGTTGTTGGCGTTTGAAAAGTTTAAATAAAATTTAAAATTTTCTAGATAATGAAAATAGTCCCATAAATTATGACATCTAAAATACGATCATCACAAACCTTCAGACAATGTACTTGAATTCTTTTTTTTTTAATGTATAATTTTAATTTTGATTTCAAAACTTCCATTTATAGAATGCATAATTGAAAAGATTATTCTTTATGTCATGCATTTTTGTACCTGTTTTGGATTAAATATGTATATAGTTTTTAACAAGTATATCCCTACTACATATCATTATCATCATTAACAATCATTATCAATCAACTGCAGGATGGTCTCTCCAAGTTCAATCCATCTCCGATCTTTAGCTTCTCTTCTCCAGATCACCCCTGCACACTTTCTTATTTCAGCCATCCATCTCACATGTGGTCTCTTTCTGGGTCTTTTACAATCTCTTGGAATCCCGTTTAAGATTTCAATTATCCATCTATTATCATGTCTTCTAGCAACTCCACTTCAGTCTTTTAATTTTTTCAATGAGGTCAGTAATGCCTGTTTGTTCTCTTACCCATATATTGCATTTTCGATCTCTTCTTGTTACTCCCAACATGCATCTCTCCATACTTCTTTGAGTGGTCTGAAGTCTCTTTCAACATATGAAATATAAATAAAATCCTAAAACATTGCACATTTGAAACATTTGTAATAAAAATATTGATATCTTATGTGAAATATACACAAAAAACTGAAGGACTAACTTGAGACTATTCAATATGAGATGTGAAATGTTCAACATATTAATAATATTTATTAGTCATTCATTAGACTAGAGATTATTCATTTAATGAATAATATTTCTGCAATGTAACTTTTACTGCACCACTCTCACTCATGGTAAGGACTAGTTTCTATTCACTTTTAACATCTTGTGGAGAGGTGTAATCACTTGTGATCTGGGACAGCAGATGAGTGTTGATTCTGCATGAAATGTGCATTTTGTGGGTTATATATTTTTTTCACATCTTTGGTCATATGTTTATGATTACACCCCTCCACAAGCTGTTAAAAATAGATAGAAATCAGTTCCTACCTTGCATAAGATTGGTGAAATGAAAGTTACAGTACAGAAATAAAAATAGGCATTATACATTTGAAAGTAACTTCAATTACAAAATATAGAATTTAAAATATATGAAAAAAAAAAATTGTAAAACTAAAAGCATAAAGTATTATCTATAATAAATATAAATAACAATATCAAAAGGCATTCTTGAAATCTTATAAAACAACCAAATATAAAATGTATGTTATAAAGCCTGTTATATTGAGACGCTTCAATACATACGGTATCTCCAATAAAAAGTTGACTTTTTCTCTCTCCAGACTGCTTTTAGTGTCGTCTTAGAATCAATGTGTGTGTTACATAGCAATGCAGTATAGCTATTTACAGAAAATATTTTAAAGGCTAATATGTTGAGGTTATCATTTTTGACATGAATTTTCCAGCTTTTTTTTGTACTTTTCTGTGTTCTTCCTACCACCATGAAATCTAGAAAATGTTCGTAAATGTTATTGTGGTCACATGCCTTTATTAACATAAACAGCTTGAATCATTTCAAATGTTTCAATAGCAATTCTGCCTAATTTAAAGCACAATTTAATGTTAGTGCATTGTGTTGTCATTAGTTAAGGTACAAAACATGGAGTTCATGTCACATACTAGAGTCTTAAAATTTTTGTGGTGAATAACTAAACCATTTGTTGTTTCAGAAATGGAGCTACAGAAATCTTGGAGAACCAGCCACATTTTCATTGGGAAATACTGTGTATAAAATGTTATTAAAACTAATACTAATAACTTCATAGTTTTACTTAACCCTGAAAAATTGATTTTTCAGATTTTTGAAACATGTAATTGAGAAAAACACCCAGCTTCTTTATGATGTTGTTTTTCCTGAAAACTGAGGGCTGATTGAAGCTCTATGATCACAATTTTACCCTAAAACCATGAGAGCCATGATTTCCTATGCTTCTAGCTGACATCTATTAAAAATAATGTGAACTAGAAACTAAATTAACTGTTAAATGCTCAAAAAAAAAAACATCACAAAACTAGGTAGATGCAATCAAAAAGCATTAGCAGGATCTATTTAGAACAAGAAGTGACTTATGGGGATCTTATAATACTAAATCACCCATGCACTTTACTACTGTTACATAATGCTTTATTTACCACCCTCTTTTACAGTTACAGTTTTGATTGCCCCGGCAATCTTCTTCAGAACTTTTATATCTCCCATTGCTAAATTCAAATTTAAAAATTTACAATAGATTTAAAAAAATTTAAATTTGAATTTAGCAGTTGAAGTTAGAAGATATAAAAGTTCTGAAGAAGATTGCTGGGGCAATTGATACTGTAAACTGTAAAAGTGGGTGATAAATAAAGCATTGTGTAACAGTAGTAAAGTGCATGGATGATTTAGTATTATATGATATACATTTAAGCCAATAAACATCACATAATCACCATTTCTTATGCTTACTGACGAAGGCTACAAGCCAGAAACTAGTCTGGGGATATTGGATGAGTAGCACTAGATGGGGATTTTATGCACAAGCCTTTTGGCATCCATTGATTGATTACTCTGGCTTGCACTGAGTGGCAATACTGTATGGAGGGTTTTGCCTGTTTAATGATATACATTTGGCAATGCAAGGTGAGGGGAAAATGGGACTGAATATGGAAGATTAACAAATCCATAGTCATTTTAATTAGTATTAGTCCTCAAATGCCCTTTGTTACATTACAGCATGTTCTAATATGCTTTAGGGCATGTTTCAAGTCAACGATTCTTAAATCAAAGTTGAACTATGTCATGCCCAATGCTCAAACATCTTATAACATTTCTAGTAACTAATTAATCTTATTATTCACAACAATTTTAAAGTTTTTAAAATTAATATTACAATGAAAATAAAGGCTAACAACTGGATATGCCATATTAAAGGTAGATTTTTTTTAAAAAAGAGAGAAGTTTAGTTGGCTAAAAGTATTTTGAGAGTTTCTACTAAGTTATTTGTAATATTTTCAGACAGTTTCAACCAGATCTGACATGTTGAAATATAATTTAATTTTTGTATGAAAGAGAAAGAAGTTTCTGACAATTTAATTTTTCTGATTTTTAATCGTAAGACAGTGTTGGAAATTTTTTTTTCCAGCTTTTCCTTCATGTGTATTTTAATTCAATAAAACTTTGATTGACTTACAATAAATACTATTATATGAATAATTAATATTTAAATTAAGTGTTTGTTTGAATAATGTGGAAGGCACACCGCCTGAATACTTTATTAAATTAATTAAATTATTCCGCGATTAATAATGCTTTCATTAGAATTGCAATTATTAAAAAAAAAAAGTAATAATAATTAAAACCCAATAAAAATGGGACGTTAAAAAAATTTAGAAAAATTCAAAGCTTAAATTTAATTATAATCTTTAATATAATTACTGATACAAAATAAATTACTTTTTGTTTAAAACAATATTAATTTAGTTTTTTAAAACAGTTTTTTTATTTCTATCTGATATTTTTAGATTCATGTGTTAAAGTTCTGTAGTAACATAATTGTCTACAAGCGTAAAGGTTAAGAATTAATTTTTTTTTTTTTTAAATTTCCATTTATAATATTGGGGCTGTTGAATCTGAGTACTACAATAATAGCTAAGAGTTAAATATTATATTAAACAAATATTGCATGCTTCCAGTTTTTTTTTTCAAATGTCGAACCCGGGATAGCTGCTTGGAAGGCAGCTATGCTAACCGCTAGGCCACCAACGCGCTTGACTGCTTATAGGTTTTTTTTTTTTACCAAATACAAATCAATAAACCTGCTTTTAAAGAAATTGTTTCCATTTACAGTGTATACTTTTAAAATTTTTTTAAATATCTTTTAAAATATATCGTTTCTTATCAGTTTTTTTTCCTTTGGTACAATGAACATTTTAGAGTGTAAAAAAATGATAATATATACCAATAATCAGTCAATATTTATAAAGTTTAACAACAGACAATATATGAGAATTATCATAAATATCATGTAGAGATCAATTTGATTCTATCAAAAATGATACACAGAGTATAATTTTGCAAGGTAGGTAGGTAGTAAAGATAGTGAGTAAACAATGTAATCACTGCAAATAGAGATATTATAAATTAATACACGTTGATAACAAGCAATGTACATATGAATATCTCTTGATAATAAACAAATAATTACTTTGACATAACCAAGAATATATATAAGCATATATATGTAAGCAATATGACTTGACAAAGATAACTTAGAATCAATAAAAACATCCAAATAACAAGTTACCAACAAATACAATATTATCACCAATATACATACATATTATTGCAATGAATCATATATTTACTACAAATCAAGATATTAAATGAATATGAAAAGCATTTATAAACAAAAATACGAATATCTCTTGAATAAGATATTTGCTTACTAAATAAAGCCAAATCTCTATGAAATATCTATCCAAGTTTATATGAAGTAGCATCACAAGGCAACAATTTTGTTAGCAAAACCATACATTGCTAAATTCAAAAGCAAAGCAAAGCTACCATTTATGCAAATCAAAAACTATGACTAACCAATTTAAAATCACTAACAATGCCATAAATTTGGGTTACCTGTTTCCTGCCTTGTAGATAACTTTTTAACTATGAAACAAAATGGCGTCAAAAACCAGATATAAATATGAATGATGTAGAAGTATGATGAATAGAATCAAATGCTTTAGATAAATCCAAATATACAGCTGCAGTCTCAAGATCATTAATCAATGAAGATGATAAATTATGCACATGATTATAAAGAGCACCCAAAGTACTCTTTCCAGCAACAAAATCTAAAAACTGGTGAACAAAAATCACTTTATATATATTCAAGAATGACATCATCTTATCTTTGACTACAATCTCAAATAGCTTAGCAATAGCTAAGATGATTGAAATGAACATATAATTGTTAATAACTAATGGAACATTCTTTATAAAAATGGGCACACTAACACCAACTTTTAAACACTTAGGAGAACTACCAGCAGCCAAAGAAGATTGAATAAGAAAATTAGAAAAGATATAAAAACAAACATTATCTTTAAGAATTTTTGAAGTTAAAATTAACTAAGTCAGAAAACAGAACATGTTTTGAATAATCATTGCTCTAGAGTATTATTTTCTCTGCCATATTTTCCCAAATGAAAACAGTTGATATTACACTTCTCTTTAGAATATTTTGAGATAATCTTTGTAACCTAGATGGAATCTATCTCACCCACAAAAAAGCATTTTTAGGCTCACCGTAAAACAAATGTAAAGGAAGTCTTGCAGTGAAGAACAGATTGACTGGTTGTATAATCTTGTCATTGTATTTTTAAAATTTTATAGAGCATTCTTAAGTCAAACTTTCTAATGTTTTTATATTATGGGGCATCCAAGTTTCTCTTCTTTACAATAAATTGGGTAAAATAATAGCTCTATATTTAGTTAACTTTGTTGCAATAATATTTCCTCTTCTATCTTTTAATTTGTTAAAATCGGCATCAGCACATATGTACTTCAACAGTTAAATCTATTTTAAACCACTAAACATCACATGATCACCATTTCTTATACTTATACATGCTGTTTACACGGAGGCTAAACTCTCCATACAGTAGTGCCACCAGTGCAAGCCAGAGTAATCAATGGATGCGAGAAGGTTGGTGCATAAAATCCCTGTCTAGGGCCTACTCATCCATAAGCAAGTAATTAGTCTGGGGATATTGGATGAATAGGCATTAGATGGGGATTTTATGCACAAACTATTTTGCATCCATTAATTACTCTGGCTCACCCTAGCCTCTATGTTAAATTTGTCTTCTTACTTATAAAACTATCAAAGTAACTAAACTGGTTTACATTCTGAAATCTATAACCATCCAAGCTAAAACATCTTTGTAATTTTTCTTCTATCATTGGCTGATAAATTTGAGGTTTTTTAAAACATTAATGATCAAAGACTTTACATGTTGTAATCAAAATAATAAGTACATTCTATAAATTGTTTTTGCACTGGCAAAAATACTTTATTGTGAATTCAGAATGCAAAGGAGGTTCTTGTTTTTATTTTTTTTTCTCTCATTGTAAATAATTTTATTTATTTAAACAGCTTGTGCATTTAGCTAGAAAAGATTATAAATTTATAAAGCATTTAACTTACTGAGCATACTTTCAGCCTTTATGGACATCTTCATAACTCCCATAGTGCCAGCAAAATGATAAGTGAAATGGAAGTAATTCCAAATAATGTAGTTCGCTAAAAACCTTGGATGTAAATTGTTAGTAAGCAACTAAAATTGGCACTCTTATTAAAAGGAATAAATTGTTGTTAAAAATTTATGCAGAAACAGAGCATCTATAATATAAAATACAGCTTCGGAAAAAATATTAATAATTATTTATTTAATAATAAACTTGCTCTTCACAATTAAATATATATTTAAAAAAAATTGCATTTTATGAAATAGTTACAGACTTATTTAATGTGAGAAAAATAGAAATTGAATTTCTTCTCATAAATAAACAATACTTTACATTGCAACTCTTTTTTTTTAAGAGCGCAGCCACTTTGCAAGCAAGCAGTAAGTTGCAGACAGTTGTTGCAGGTTCGCCTCCCAGCCAATGCTATGACATATGGAGAAAAAAAATGTGGATAAAATAAAAATTTTAAGCAAAAATACAGCATCTATAATAAAAAACTATTAATAATTGTTTATTTAGCAATAAATTTGCTCTGGCTCAATTACTAAAAGGATAAAATGTAATGTGTGTGTGTCAAATATATGGTAAAAATATATATTATAAAATCATAATCAGCATTTTATTTATTTTTCTGTCTTTGGAAAAAACAATGATGGAAATTAGTCATTGATGCGATGCACTGTGGCTTCTCCTTTTTCAGAGTCAGGAATCTCTCAACAACTATGCCCAGTGGTGTGATGCACTGTGACTTCTCATTATTTGCAGTCAGGCATCTCTCAGCCACAATGCCCAGAGAAACCTATTGATCACTTTACTTTCCCTTTCCATTCCCGCCCTAAATTTTTCCCATATTCTTCTCTATCCTGTTCCATCCCATTTTCATAACATCATCTTTGTCACCTCCTTGACCTTTATATCTAAATCCCCCTTATCTTTTTCTAAATCCAGCATCAAAACCAAGAACCCACATTATGTATAATCACTTTGTTTATATTTATTCTTCCACAACTTCAATACTTATACCCTTTCTGCTTGCAGGCATCTACATTCAGTTTACAGAGACTAATATTTTCTATGCCTTATACAAATTGCAGTGTAAATCACCCACATTTTTCCATTTATGTGTATATTTCCTTTGTTGCCAAAGATCCTGGTCGAGCCTTAAGCAGTAAACTACTTTCCTTGCTATTATCATAAATTAACTCGCACCCAATATTCTGTTTACTTCTATATATTATAATGATCCAAAATAAGAGACTCAATGTAATCTGCACTACAAGGGCGCCATCTAGGCATTTGAACCTAGAAAAATTTATATAGTAGGCAGATACGTAAGTTAAAAAAAAATTATATTGGTTGATTCCGTCATTAGCCCATTGTCACTAGCTCAGTGGAACATCAGAGATTTATATTTTATAATAAATTCTTATCTAAGAATATTTTTTAAAAAAAGAATAAAATAAGCCACTGCCAGTAATTAACACACAAACATTTATTTTTCCCAATATATATAACATTTAGCATTATTCTTTTAGTATGTTTACATTTTTAAAATTTAACATTATTTTTAACCTTTATTTTAGATTTTAATTTACATTTTAATTTTTATAAGTTTGCACAGATGGATTTATGAAAGTTTGTTTTATAATGTTGAGTATAGATCGGTTACACAGATTACGCAGTCAAAATTTCAAAATAAACATAAACGATCAAAATATAAAGTCATTGGTGGAATTGCAGAGGGAAATTCATAAGAAACCCAATGGCATTCATCATAAGATAGCGCATTGACACCAATAACTTAAAAGACATCCGAAATAAATACATCTTAGATACTCACCGTAAGGTATCAGTATTTACCGAATGTCTATATATTTTGATCAAATATGAAAACCAAAAACACAACCGATAACGAATCCGTGCAAGCATCTATACCCAACTTAAATTTAATGCATTTTTATTTAGAGTGTCGAGTATGAATAGACTACATAGATTTGCATTTGAAAAGAAAATATTCTATCCTTATTTAACCTTAGGCCAAAAGTTCGCAGTTAAACCAACGTCAATCCATCTGATATATCGATGTGTTCAATGTAATACGAATACGACAGTACAATTAGGTTAAGAGAAGAAATTGTCTCTCATCAGATAGAAATACTACATCTATCTGATGATAAGAGCAATAAAAAAAACTCCTTAGGAAGGGACTGCGGTCTCCATCTTATAATTCTTTCCGTAGGCAAAACGAGAGTGTGCGGCGTATAAAGCGATTCTGCCCATAGCTAATCTCGTACTACATCTACTAATTACACCAATATATCCAATCCATTGACCCAATTTAACTACAAAACAAATAACCTAAGATTACCCTCCCCTAATATAAACTTTACAAATCTATATAGCCATTCACGCCCGACTTAAGTTTAACATTTATATAATTTAATTTAACGAAAAACAGAAATCATAATAAAAACTTAAAAGAACAAAAAAAAAATGGAAATGATTTTACAAAAGAAATACATCAAATAAAATTATAAATAATTTTTAGTTTGGTCAGATAGGAATCTATTTCTATTTTTTTTTTTAAATATTGGGAAAGTTTATATTTTAAAGTTATTAGTGTTTTCAAATTAATATTCATTTAAGTTCATAACGTGCTTACGGTTTTTAGAAATGTTCATTAGTTATCCGATGCTTGCCATGCAGTTACCAGTTGGTCCTTTATGGTTGATGGTATTCTTCCAGGCCTTGATGTCCTGTGGTCCACAATATTGGAAAACGATGTTTCATTTGCTTTTTTTTTTTTTGAACAATTGAAGGAATTGAAAGTGCACCTTTCAATCCCTTCTCCTCCAACCCTCTCCAACTTAACACATATCTGTCCTCTCTTAATAATAATTATTCACTAACTATTTTATTTCCAAACTTTTCTTTTATATGTAACTTTAGGATCCAATGGACATTACGTCATCAATGATGATGATCCTTCCGTTGAGGTCCAATTTCCCGATGGATTTTTTTCATTGGCCATTAGTTTCTATTGTTTTCCTATCTGACCATAGCTTGTACATTTAAATGCCCAAGGGCTAGTTCACTTGGACTAATTAAATTAATCATTTCCATTTTTTCAATAACATTAATTAATTTGTTTTGTACAAACTTAGATATATTTTTATCTTTAAATCTTTACTGACAATTTATTTTAAAATACTTTTTTTTTAATAAAGTTTCTTTTTTTTAATTGCTCATCTGTGCGATTTTAAATATATATGAGTTTAGTATAGAATTTTAATTTTCAATTTTTAATTCTTAAAAAAGAAGTTTTATTTGCAAACTTTTATTTTTTTCATGTTTAATAATAAAAAAAATAATGTAACATCGTATGTGCCCGTTACAATATATTTGAACTCTTTTTACTCTCCAAAGTAGTTCTTTATCTCTCCAACTCCCTTTTCTTTATTAATGCATCTCTATTCTTCTATCCCATTCCTTGCCACTATAACACTCAACAATTCCCCTAACACAATCATCTCATCTTTTGTAGAAGTATACTGACATAAGTTCTTTATCCAATTCTTCTGCATACCATATTATCTTTCTCATCTGACTTGTTGCTTGCCTTTTACTCATAACTCAAATATTATTTTGGCTATTCTCTTATTATTTATGAAATGCAAATTTACCTTTTGTATCTCTCATATAAAAGCCTAACCATCCCATTTTTCTTTGAATTGCCTTCTTTGCTGTGCACCATCTGCATTTAATGCATGTCTTCCTACTTCTCTTTGTACTTTTTCTAAGCAATCTAATATCTGTTTACTAACATATAATGTGTCATGACCATATGTTGATTCTACTACTGCCACTTTTTTTCATACAATTTTGCTTTGTCATATTTATTATTAGAAAACACTGCTAATTTCTTTATCAGTCCTTTTCTTTTTGCTTTATTTATCAATTTTTTCTTCCATTCATTCAAGCAATTTCTTCGATTACTTACTATGATTCCCAAATAGATATACCTATTCACCACACTTAACTTTATATCCCCCAATAAAAATGTTTTGTCTTCTCTTTCCCCAATATTAATCATCATCACTTTTGATTTTTCTTAACTAAATTTAATCCCCATCTCTTTACCCACCCTTGTGCATGTCCTCATTATAACTTCCATATCTTCCCTTTTTTCTGTCCACAAGAAGACATCATCCACAAATAAAAGACTTGATAATGTATATACCTCTTTGCCACCTATTAATGGTATCTCTACCCACTCTGCCTTGTCTTTCTATTGCTCTCTCCATTTCTCTCAAATAGAACAAAAACAAAATGGCTGACATAGGGCATCCTTGCCTTAGTCCCATCCTATTTTTAACTTTAACTGATTCTATAGTCCCTAATTGATACATATAGTAATTATTTTTATTCAATCTCTTAATAACATCTACTAAAGCTCCATCCATTCCCAAATTTACTAAACTTATTCATAATCTATTTCTATTTACTCTATCACATGCCTTCTCTATATCTATAAAAACCCTATATATCTACCTACCTGTATTTTTACTCATATCTATAAGTTGTATAACTACAAATAAACATATACACCTATCTGATCAAAAACCTAAAATTTCTTCCACTATATTATTTTCTTCCATTCATTTTGTGATCCTTTCAGTCACCATATAACACTGACATTACTGTTATCAATCTATAATTACTTAACTTTCTATGGTCCTTACCTTTCTCTTTAAATAGTAGTCTTCCTCTTGTATCATTCCAACTATCCAGAAAATCTCTTCTGTGCCATCTTATTAAAACATGATAATAGGTTTAATTTTCTCCTATATCCTAAATTCATTACCATCTCTACTGCCCATCCGTCTAAACCTCTTTGCCTTTCTATTTTTCAATTTTTTCCCTGCCTCATTCAGTTCATTTTCTGTAAACTTAATATTTCCATCATTGTATGCTTTTATGTTTGTTATCACTCTGTCCTTTGCATCTAACATCTTTTTTGTATCCATTACATACTTGATTAATATTGTCTCTAATTTTTCTTTAGAGCTACACTCTATTCCTTCATCATCTAGTAATACTATTTATCTCTCCCTTACATTCCTTCTTTTAATGTATTTCAAATTTTCTTGTTCCCATCTCTTTCACTTTTATTAATATTCTTCAACAATTTACTGTTTAATTTCATTCTCTGTCTATTATTATCTATTTTTGCCAACTTTTTTAAAAATACTTTTTCCATTTAACATTAATACCTTTCTCACTTTCTTTGTTTTTAATAGCACACTTATATTCTCTACATGCCTTATCCCTCTCTTTTACATGTTTACTCTCATTTTTCTATTACTTTTATTTTTTTGAAAATTCTCACCTAAAACTAATTGCCAGTTTTTCTACTTCACTACACCAATCCTTTTTTTCATCTCCAACCAACTCTTCTATCGATTTTTTCAATATTTTATATTCTTCTAACTTGTTCTTATCATTCATTCTCCATCCACATCTTTCAGTATCCTTTCTACTTTTATTACTATTTTCCATCTTCTATTATAAAAAAAAATTGCCATCCTTTATTCATTCTCTCTTTCTCTACTAATACATAATCTATTATGTGAAATATATTGCTTCTATATCATTTGTATTTTCCCTCATAAACATTTTAAATTTCCAATGCTCAAATTCACTCTGTGACCAAAATTCTTCAAAAGCTGTCCATTCTAGTTATCTACATCATCAATTTCTTCATTATGCCCATTCATACCCTCTATAATCATTATTCCCCCCCCTTTTTTTTTTGAAACTCTGTATATCCTTAATTAGGCATTCATATATACTACTATTCTACTCCATTATCATTTGTTTATCTCCAGTGGCTATATATACTATGGCCACCATCCATTCTTGTCTTCCTAATCTTATCTCAAACCACAAATGTTCTTGACATTTAACAGTATTTAAATATTCTTTTGACATAACTACTATACCATCACCCCTTCTTTCTTTTTTTTTTCTATTTCTATTCTGCCATACCAAGTCTTCCAGTATATGTTCTTCTTCTCTTAGATGTGTTTCCATTACTTCTAATACCTCAAGCTCTTCATTTTTAACTGCTTTGTTTAATTCTACCCACTTTTCTGGTCTTGTACTACCTTGCATATCAAATATCCAATTTTAACAATTTCTTTTTTCCTAACTACTCTTTTATAAATTCTCTTGATTCTTTCTTCTCCATTGCATTTATAAATAACTTGCTTACTATTAATTTTACAGACATTCTCTCTCCACATCTACATTTAAATCAGCTATCCTTTGTTTATTTTTACATCCCATCCATTCTTTTTTTTTTCTGATAACACTGCAATTTAAAATCCCATTCCCTTTATAAGTTTCCCAAACTATATTTTTTATAAATCTGACTCTTTAAAAGTTTATTTCATGGTTTTGCTAAATGCAATTCCATCTTTATTATATAACTCCCTCTTACTAATAAAAAAATCCCACATATCCACAAACATAACATCATTTCTTTCACACATATTTTTCAATTTCATTTATGGAATGTGCCCTATCTAACATATACCTATTATCAAATCTTGGTAATCCAACTATTCCTACTCTTCCTTTAATCTTACTCGAATTATTAATCAATTCTATTTACTCATCCATTACTCTTTCTGATGACTCTGACAAATTATTTGTCCTTGCCATAATACACATATCTACTCCCTTGTTTCTTTACCTTATCTGTAACATCCCTAATTCTACCTCCAGGCAGACATATATTTACATACCTGTCCAGTGCCAAAAACATAGAGGGTGGAATCCTCTAGTAATTATATAAAATAATAAATTATATATTCTTAAAGGGTATAAAGAAATAGAGAAAAAATCATTACCTTGGAGTGGCAATATGAAAAAGGATTGAAAAACATTGCTTTAGATACTATAATTTCTAAATTATTCACAATCATAATTAAGGTTTAGACCAATTCCCATTAGCGATCCTGGTAAATTTGGTCGAATGAAAAGTTTATTCTGTATAGTTTGATGGATTAATTAAGTAAGTAATAATTAATTCTGGAGATGGTTAACAGGCTATTGCCGAAATGTTATTTGTGCTTTGAATAAAGTCTTTTCTTTCAAAAAGAAAAAAAAATATAGTAGTTTGTCTTAATAAACTTAGTCTATGAATATATACAAATAAAAAAAGCAATATGGATTCTTTACTGAAGACGCTCACTTACTGCAGTTTATATATATAAGAATGTGTTCACAACTATGTTGACTATGATAGAAAGTGTATTTATGATTAAAGAGTTTTAAATGTCATTTGGAAATAACTACTAAAAGGTTGACCTGTTGAAAAAAAAAAAAACCTTCATTATGAGTTTTCATTTAATGTTAAACTTTTCCCCCATCTGAATTAAAGAAAGAAAAAAAAATTGTTTCTATAGTAACTGTACTGGATTATTCGAAATATGCTTTAAAAGAAAATTAGTTTGCTAACTCTATCAAATCATAAATATTTATGTCGTAATGAAATGGAATCAATAATATATAGTTCTTTGCAATATACTATTTATTATCGATGTTAAAAGTGATGTTAGCTTACGAAAATATATTTTAAAGCAACTATAAGAAGTAAAAAAAAAAATCAACTTTCAAATCACATTTAATTTATCATAATTATATATTTAGAAATGACGTGTAGTAATCTAAGTTTAAATAGAGTGGAAAAGATGATAGTTATTAAATCCGAATGAAATTTTAAAAAATGGAGTTAATTATTTTCACCAGTCATTCTCAGCCTATTGCATAACTATCAATATTAGATCTAGTCCACCCTAATTTGCATAGTTTATTCCAGCTATTTCTTGAAAATGAAGGCTTAGACCTTTGAAAGCGCTTGAGTAAATTGATAAAAATGTGTCATTCGTTTGAGACGGTGATTATATATATATAGTTTATATTTAATTTATACGTGTGTATTTACATTAATACAAATATGAGTTTACAAATAATAAACTCACAGTCGTTAGCAGCCTATTATAAACGTATACGACAATTCTAACTATCTACCACTACTCTAAGCCATCCTTTCATTTCTGGTTTTCAAATTTTTTAAGAATTCTCAAGCAATATATCATTTGGTTACGATTATCTATTAATTTAAATTATTTTATAGTTAAGGTTAATGCATAACAATCTGATTCTAAAAGAAGATATTTATTCAGGATCATCATCATCATCATTTTTAAAAATTATCACTCCACTGTAGGATGAAGGTCTCACCAAGTTTAATCCAATTTCTCCAATCTCGAGCCTGTCTTCGAATCATCACCAAACGTCTTTATTCCATCTATCTATCTCACATATGATCTCTTTCTAGGTCTTTTGCAATCTCTTGAGATCCAGTTTAAGACTTCAACTGTCCATCTACTATTATTTCTTCCTACAATAGGTTCATGTCAGCTCTATTTTAGTCTCGATTCTTTCAATGATATCATATCTATTTGTTATGCATTTCATTTTCAGTTTCTTTTTGTTTTTCCTAACATATATATGCATTTCATTTTCAGTTTCTTTTTGTTTTTCCTAACATATATATTGTCATATTTAGTTAACTAGTCTGATGTAGCTGCATTTTTCTGTAAGTGTCTAAATCCGAGATCCATAAATAACACTTAGTAAAACACATTTATTAAAATCCTTCCCTTTCAAACATATAGGTATAATATTAAGTTATTTCTCCAAATTCTATCATTAATTTTAGAATATTTTAGAATAAATGGATTTTATGAAGCTAAAATGTCTTATTATAAGCTCTTGAAAAGTAAAATAATATGATTATCACCATTTATCCACAAAAAGGCATCTCCTTATTAATATTCACAGACTGAAAGATAATAGATTTATTAAAAACATGAAAAGATAATTGAGCCATATTGGAACTTCTATCAAATATGCGTATGCTGTTAAGGAAATAATTACTTATAAAAACAGTTGTTTCATGTTTAATGCTGCTTCTGATTACTTGACTATATTTCTTCCATCTATCACAAATCTATAAAAAATCACAAAATGATTTTCTGTGTGATATAGAGAGCTGTTATTTTATTTAATTTATAGTATGGAAATGAGACTTGGACACTCCGTTGACATAACATAGAGGCAGTAAAAAAAATTTATTTAAGGATCCATAAAAAAATTTAAAAATATATTGTCAAGGCTGTAAGATTAATCAATATTTTTTCCAACTTCCTAGATATAATATTATATCATGGGTGGGATAGCTTCAGCTCATGGGCCAACTTCAGCCATTGAAAGATCTCAGCATGGCTTGCAGATATTTTCAAAAACATATATAAACACCCTATATAAAACTTTGATTTAAATATTAACATAGTGCAAGTATGGAGTTAAAAGTTAAGTAAAATAAACATTTATTTTTTCAACTACTCCCTTTTCTCTCTCAGCCTTTATAATACTTCTAGTATATTCTATCAGAGGTGTAATATTTCAATAAATTATCTACATTGTTTGGTCTCTATCTGATTACAGATTTATTCTACGAAGCTAAGGGCATTTTGTTTATTTTTATGGCGATTTTCACAGACAAGCATACTAGCAAATGAAACTTTATTTAATAAATAAAATAAGGCCATATATCACATGACCCAATTTTTTATGCTTGTAAATAAAAATAATGAGTAGTGTTAATTGCTCTAACAAGCTTCATTGATAAATGCTGCAAAAGAAAGCATTTAAAAATCTCTATCTAGAAATTATTCCTCAACCTTCAGACCACTGGTTTCCTGCTTTGGCAATCCTCAGTGAATACTTTACTTTGTTTTATTATTATTGTTTTATTTTTTTATTAGAGTGCCGCTGACATAAAATAAGATAAGGAAAATTAATATAGAAAATCATGTATTTCAAAAGAAATGGAGACACACATTTTTTTTATATATAAAAGAAATAGTAAATCCATATGCCTAATATGTTTAGAAAGTATTTCAGTTAATAAAAAACACAATATTAAGAGGTATTAGTTATCAAAACATTCTGATTACAACAACATTGCTGGGAAAGAAAGAAATATTAAAATATAAGACTTAAAAAAAGAGCTTCAGGAAGTGGTTGAAATGTTTCATAAAAAATACAAACTAGTCAGAAAATTCTGTGAAAACAAGATACACTATTTCAAAAAAATGAAAGCAGAAAATTTGAAACCATTTTCTGAAAGTTAATTTATAAAAAATCATCCTAGAGCAGCTGTAAAATTAATCTATCCAGAGCATAAAAATAAATTCAAGAATATAATTATATCAAGAAGAATAGTTACAAGGTGAATTGAAAAAATTGTGTTTAAATGTGGAACAGTCATTAATAATAGTGATGTTGTTTTATTTTTTCATTCATGCAAAAACTATGGTCTTCATTTAAAAACAAAAAATTGGAATTGGTTTGCCAGTTGAAAAGGTTGCCCACCCCTAATGAATAGGAATAAATTAATTAAACTTTTGATCAAATGTAACAGATTAATTTTTGATTTGATGGCATTAAGTGATCTTATAAATATCCAAATGGTCCTTGGCAGAATAAAGATTTCCTACCTCCCCCCCCCCAACTACAAAGTTCGCTATTGTAAACTCATATCTTCATTGGATTGGATGTATAAAATAAATTAACAATACAGGATTTTTTAAAAGGATGTTTTGTATTGAACTTGAGTATGATTTTTATAAGAGAAGTAGATAATCTTTACATTATAAGGATTATCTCAAAGATGTTGATTGTTTTCATTGAGAAGATGTAGCAGGAAATAAGAATGCTTTGGAGAGCTACAATTAGACAAGGTGTTGAAATATTTCAGAGAAAAAAGTTAACTGTAGAAGGTGTTTAATGCGTTGTAAAATATCAAATAAACAGAATAATGGATCAGTATTTTATATGTGGATGTATTTGTCATTCATAGATTGGTTTATATGATCATTGCAAGACTTATTTCTAGTATATTATTTTATTTTGTCTGGAATTGAAATGACTATACTTATTTCTGAATGGTTGTAACTGCTGATAATTAAGTTCTAAGACGAGATACATTGTAGTAGAAAATATATACATTTGAACCTTTTTTTTTCTTATACATGTTTCATAATATTGCCTTAACTTTCAAATACTGAAATGTAATAAATCTCCTTATCATAACCATGAAAATTTTTATATGTGATATCAAAAGAAAAATACCAAACTTACTGACATTGCTTTAATATTTTTTTTTTTTTTGTTTAATAAGAGATGGAAAAATTTGATGGGTCTTTTATACTGGCACAGATATTTACTACCACAGAACCAAAACCATCTATGATCATGAAATGTAGTAGAGAGTATTATGATGCTTTATGTGGGCTTAAGCCATTGATGTAAAAATGCAGAACAATTAGAAAGATTTGGTTATTCAGGACAAACTGTTGAACTGTGGCATAGTCCTGCTTAATCCAGGATGATTGACTGGTTTAACCTGATGTTTAGTTATATTATCAAAGTAATAATGAAATGGTGTCATTGCAATGGAAGTGAACTTTGAACTCTAGAGTTGGATACTTTACTGCTGCATTAAACCAGGAAGGACCTGTTATATTTAGTTTTACTGAAAAACTTAATAAATATATATATCATGTATTAAATATTTTCATTTTTCCCCACCATTAGTCCTAATATAAACAAGTAATACCAGTGCCCCCTTCTACACACCTAACACAATATGCTACATTTTATTATACTTATCTGTTATATAAGATAGAGTGATTGACTGAAAAGATCTTGAAAGTCTGTGTTCACATTTCCTTTAATTACATCTAGCTTACATATATACTCTATAATTGTATTTAAATATTACATACTTAGCCTGTATTCTGCCCATCCCTTTTCTGTGTATTTACATGATATTATTAAGGTCCTGCATATGAGGGGTCAGAGTGACATGGTCAATATGGGTATGACAATAATCTTAGCATCAACAAGGGCTTTGAGCATTCCGTCATCAGATTTTCAATGATATGCGTGGCTGAAGAATTGGAGAATGGAGAGATTGAAACCTGTCCATTAAAGTTTGTACATTTGCTATCTTAATATAAATCGAGCACTGATCTATATATGTGTGGGGGAGATGATGATCCAGACCAACTGATGAGTGCTGGTTCAGCATGAAATATGTATATTAGAGATCTTTTTTTTTTTTTTTCACATGTGAGTGGTCATGTGTATTGTTATATAAGATAGAGTGGGTGACTCAAGGGAGCTTGAAAGTCTGAGTTTAAATCCTCTTTAATTATATTTAAATGTTAAAAATAAAGCAACTATCTAATAAAAGCATTCTGAAAAAGGCTGTTAGAAAGTTGAAATTATATATTTTGGAAGTTTAAATAAAATAAAGTGTTGCATTATGAGTGTAGAAGTATGTGTTGGTATTATTTACTCCTATTTTATATAGGATGGACAAAATGTTACCACCTAAAAATGACATGATACATCAGCATGACATTATAGTTTGTTTTTTTTTCAATAATGAATTGCATTTGGGGGGGGGGGGGATTTTCATCAAGGATTATCCAAACGACTGATATCAATATCCTGAAGGAAAGTCTAATTATAATTGGAAAAAATGAGGCAGGATGTTGAACATTGTTTATTAATGGTGTTACATGTGACTAGCGATGCTAGTTTTTCTTCCTAATATGTAAAAGCGTTGCTTTTAAATTATATGAATTTGTCCAAATGGTGAAGTATAAATTTTCAAATAAATTTATGCAGAATTTGCTGCACGTCAATTGTGGAACTTGATTTGTATTTTATTATTATTGTTAAAGCATTATTTCTATATAACACTCAGTTTTTTTACCAGATAATATATTCTACACATTTTAATTATAATAGTCCACCTATCTGTGATATTTTGTACCAAGCTGGAAAACATGTACCGAATTTCATGAATAATAGCGAACCTTTAATTTACGTTTTAAACACTCATATAGATGTTTGTGCATATATATAGCATATATATATATTGCTGAAAATGTGTGAACATAGTATATATCTACCATGAATATAAAAAAATTAAAATCTAGAAAAATATATTTATTATTACTTTTTTAATTCGCGGATACTTGAAATCTGGGTTGGAAGGAATATTATTCAACAATTTATTTTGTTTCTCTATTCATGAACTTATTCTTCTTTTTATCTATTCTATCTTGGGGCTTTTCTTTATCCATTTTTATATTGGCTTCCACTGTATGATTTTGTAGTCTACCGCCACCTGTTTGCTATATATAATCATTTCTGTTTATCTTTATAATAATATTTGTTTGAACGAATGTGAGAAAGCAGTGCAAAATAATAGAAAGAAAAACCTCATCAATTTTATTCAGAAAACAGTCTTTTATTTTTTTAAACTTAAAAAAGTAAATCCAGTTTATTAAAAAAAAAAATTAATTTATATTCTAACAACAGCAAAAAAATAATAATAAAAAATAGTAATATCATTTCTGAAGATGTTAAATTACTGCTTCGTGTGAATGCGACTTAAAATATTTTGTTTGTGATGTTGCAGTCAAAACTTGCTTGAGAGATGTAATTCTATTTATTTTCACATCAACTATTTATTTTTTCTTTGCTATTTCAAAAGTCATTGTGTGTGTATAAGAATCATCGATGAGTTTTTCATTATAATAATTTGAAAAGGAAATCAAATTGCATTTTAAATTAAATTTGGATTTAAAATTCATTTAAAGACTTTTTAAAAAAGAGTATTGGTTCGAATGACTTAGTTTTTATATTTTAAAAAATTATTAAATTATTATTATTATTTAAATCTTAATAATGCATTTTACAAGATAGCTTTAACCATATGTGCTTGCTAAAAAGAAAGTTTTTTTTATAAAATAATAACTGATTTATTGCTTGGAAGTTCATGTGAAGTTTGAATATTGGAAGAGAGAGATTGGAGATGCGATCGATGAACTTTGGGTTCCAGAATCAGCCACCCCTTCACTGCACACAAGGCGCTCTTAATATCACTGATAATCAAATATTTCATATATATATATTCACATTCTAGTTAGAACATTTGACCCAGTGAACAGCAAGTCTGTTTGCATAATCATGGTCTGGGGAAGAAATTTCGACACCACTTAAAAGAAGCTTATTTAAGTTTCAAGAAAGCATGTCATAGATCTCTCCTATCTATCATTCAAATCTGTAAATTGGAATTTAATTATTCCTAGAAGATAAAGACAAGAAAGCAAAACTGTAAACCCCATAATATATCTGATTAACTGGGGTAAATATTGTTATGACTTCAACTCTTTCTCTGAAGAGAGATGTGACAGGGCATTTTACTTAGCGATAGAACTGTTCATCTAAATAGAAAGGACAGTGTTTTTAAAGTTACCTGACCACTTTATAGGACAGAGATCTCTAACAGTTTTCAATAAAAAATGGTGGTTTAGCATGTAGTCTGAGAAGATTAGGGTTTTAGAAGTTTAGATTCTTGTTTTACTTCCTACATAAGAAGCGGTAGATATCCATTTGCTGATCAATATTGAATGGGTAACAATGATGTCTTTAGATCAGCTACCTGAAAAAAATCCTTTATCTAAATTGATTCAAACTTAAGTTAGGCATGAAAAAATGGTATCTCCCATTATATCATGAAGTCATTCTATTATTTGTATGTTTTAGTGTAAGACTTTATGAATTCATTGATTATCCTTCTAATTTGACTTCGTTTACTTTATTGTTGCTAAATAACATAAGGAAAAAGATAGGATTTTGCTTCAATATGAAAAAGACAAATTTATTATAACAAACGCTAAGTGACTTTAAAATTGAATGTAAGGACTAGAAATTAATATTTATTGCCTATTTGGATAGACTTTTCAATAGCCAATGATCTATTGGAAAATGGACACATACAATGTTTGACCACTTGATTATAATTGTCATGTATGGTTTCATGCAATGATAGGGTAATAGATCCAAGAGGTAACAATTCCTATATTGAAGCTCCATTTTTCATTTTGGTGTTCAGTTATCACAATCTCCTAAACAAATATTTCCCAACTTTCTCATACTTGTGTACCTTTTAAAACCAATTTCTATAAATTGTACCCCATGGGTTTTTTTTACTACTGATACTTTTATTTAGTGCCTATCTTAATACAAAATGGTATAAATGAGGTAGTGAGTTTGGAAAGTAAATTACACCAATAAAAATACAAACCACAGATGTAATTTTACAATGTTTATAACACAGAAATGTGTATAATTTTATATTGAATGTTGCTGATTAAATATTGAAAACAAATCCATAATTTAGTTGTATTTTATTTGTGTTATCTGGAAAGTATATAAAAATTGTTACAATTATAAACTTCAGATTTTTTCATCATTACGGATTATTTTCTATGTAATCCTGGACAACCCAGTGTATATTCTCAAGATCTTGTATTCATACCACCACTTGGGATCTACTGTCCTAAGTGGTTATACAACAATTTCTTTATAACTAAATGGAATACAGATCCCCCCTCCCAACTAATATTATTTGCTTAGCATTACCTGGAAGTAAATACCTTCAACTTTAAGTAAATTTAAATTTATTTAATGAATTTTTTTGTTTAGTTAATTTTTTTCATGAGTATATTTTCATATAAAACAAGCAGTTGTAGCTTCCAAATCCTTGGATTTTGTAAATTTTAGAATGTTTATTAGCTTGATGGCATTAAGATGTTAAAGGTGACTCTAAGCATGTATGAGTGTTAGGTTTAGTATTAGATAAAAATCTTTATTGATGAAGGCCCCAAATTCAGGAATGTTCATATAATAGTACTGCCAACTAAATTCTCTTATTTACTCAAACTTATAATAGATGCCTCGGGAGCAGTGATAATTTCTTGGTAACATCAAAGGTTAAAGGTTTTTGTCCATTTACATGGATATTATCTCTTTTTTTCATTTTTTATTATAATAGCATTCCATGAAAAATATTTAATTCAATATATATATATAATCATTAATAATTGAATACACCTGGGTCTTGTTTTATGCAGTAGATAGGTTCATCAGAAAACATGCACAAAAAAAATCGTACAAAAATAGACTTAACTTACCTTGAAAAATGGGGGATAGATTCTGTAATTTTCAGAAATCGCATAAAAGCAAAGCAACAAGGAAAAATTACTTTAAAATTCGCATTAAAAAAATAAGGAAATAAAGTATGACTAATAAAAAATTTCAAATATTTGAAAAAAATTAATACAAGACAAACTTTTTTTATTAACTACAGTATTTAATTTTAATTTTTTCATACATATTTTAATCATTATCCCTATTTGACAATATGCATTCATTTGTGAACTGGTAAGAAATCAGATTCATGATGTGATGTACAACTAGCACCACTTTCAGTCTTGTGCTGTGTTAATGGTCTTCTGTTTCTATATTAAAAAAATGAGATTGCAATCAAAACAAAAAGATTATACATTATCATTAGAAAGATTATTTTCAGTTTACAAAATCAATAAAATCTCCATTATTATTTATTTTAAAAATCTAAAAAATTATTTATTTATGTTATAGCTAACAAAATACGTTTTAAAAGTTTAAAATTTTTGAATATTTATTGCAATACTTTTATATGTAAGTATAAATCTATTATTATTATTTACTCATTAGTATAAGTAGGTTATTTACATAGAAGCTAAGATTCTAAATACAGCTTCAGGCCATATTCACATTAGCTGCTAATATAACATTATATTTTTGAAAAAAAAAAGTATTTCAAGTCAAAATAAGTTATTAATAATTTAAAACATGAATTGCATAACTTCAAAATCACATTAAAATAATCCGCATAAAATGAGACCCAGGTTTATTGCCTAACTCTATACTAGCAATTATAAATACAACATAAATTCATATAACACTACAATACTAGTCAAACAACAAATTTTTTACTAAATTTCATTCACAATCAAGTTTCATCTATTAAGAAATAGATCTTTTCAAAGTAAAATTCAATTAAACATATGTATATAAAATAAAATAGCCTTATCATTCTCTTCAAAAATCAATTTCCTTTAACATCAAAGGATGTCTTTATGAGATTGATGGCCTCAGAATCAAAAAAATTTATCATCAAAGAATTAAGTAATGGGAAATATTCTATTTTAAATTCTGATCTTAGTAAGGAAATAAAATCTAACTTAATTGAATTTATTAAAATTATGATAAATAATTTTTTTAGATAGATCTACTTGTTTAAATTGTTATCCTAATGATTCTTGGGTTCATAAGGTTTTCTTTTGAAATCTCATAAAGATATTTTTTCTTTAAGATATATTTTTGATTTCATAGTAAAAATTGTTGATAAAATTTCAAAATTTCTTTCAATGTTTTTTTAAGAATTATATAGATTTAGGTCAATTTTGTGTATCTTCTTTGTTTGAGACATATGAAAAAATTAATGGATTTGTTTTAGAAAATAAATGTGTTTTTGGTAGTTTAGATTTTGAAAATATGTATCAATCAAAAAGCATTAATGGGTTTCTTACTGTTTTAAAGAAATTCTAATATTTTTCTGCAAATAAAATTAACGTTAATCATGATTTGCTATTGTTACTGGAGGATTCAATGTATTTTGTATGTAATGATATGTGCTTTATAAAATTAAAGAGGAATGGGTTATTGATTTTGTTATTTCTCCATTAATGTTGACAATTGTTTGTTATACAGGAAGATAAATAGAATGATTTTTTATGATCGATTGAATGCTTTTGGTTCCAATATTAAATTTACTATTGAGGGGAGTACATTTGAATTTGTTCAATTAAAATTTTTAGACTTAAGTGTTGATAAAGTTGGTAATATTTTATTTTGTAGACATTTCATTAAAGCAAAAAAATTAAGAAATATAAGGCCAGAAAGTTATCAAGCTTTTATTTATAAGTAAGTTTTTTTACTGAACTTTTGTTATAGGAATAGAAGACTTAATAATTTTGAAAATAATAGTTATATTCAAAGGAATCAATTTGCTTCTGACTATATTGAATTAGAATATGGTCATGAATTTATTAAGAATGTTATATTTAATAAAAATATCTACAAATTGGTTATTAATAAAAATTTAAGTGATATTGTGAATAAAGAGTTTATTTGTTTGCCATATAAGATTAGTAAATTGATTTATATGAATAGTTTTTTTATTTCATGGCATGAAAGTGGCCTAGAAGAAAGGTCTGGATTTAAATTTATTACTAAATAGTTCAAAAAGTGTCAACTGATTGCAAATCTATTCCTGGGGTAGTTTATAAGATTGCTTGCATTTGCCAAAAAATTTATATAGGTCAGAGTAAAATTAAGTCTTAAATAAAATTAATTAAGTCTTAATTAAAATAGATATTTAAAACTCCAGTTTTGTATATTCATGAACTGAATACATATCATAAAATATTATTTGGCAAGGCAGAGGGTTTTTTTAAATTAAGAAAAATGAATTGAAAAGAAAGAGTAAAAGAAACTTTGATGATAACCTTTTTTGAACATGAGACCATCAATCTCACAAAGACATCTTTTGATGTTAAAGGAAGTTGGTTTTTTTAAGTGAATGATGGGAAAACTATTTCATTATATATATATATTGTATGTTTGGTTGAGTTTCACATGAAAAGGTCTATTTGTTAATAGATAAAACCATGGTTATGGAAGAATTTGAGTAAAATTGTGTTGTTTTGTCTAGTATTGTAGTATTATATTATAACAGTTCTGTTATATGGCACACAATAATATAGTGTGAGTGCACAAATATGTATAAAATTGAACGTAAAAGTAGAAGTGAACACACAAAAATTTTGTACATATTTTCTACATTTCCTAGAATAATAATCAGGAATTAAGTAATTCTGAACTTAAAATAGAATTTTATTTTAAATTAAACAGCTTAAAAAGATCTAAATAAATATTAATATTGTATTATTAGTATTCTGATTTTGAAATTTAAAAAAAACAAGCATGTTTTATCACAACTCTAAAGACCACATTGATCGATCGTTCACCCCACACGTGGTGTACTCCATTGCCTGCCCTCAGGCTGGATGCCATGCTATATTCTATGGTGAAACTAAAGCTACAAACAACACTAGACTGGCTCAACACCTTTACACTTATAACAGCTCAGAAGAACAGCAACACATCCTCTGTATTTTTGGAGCATGCTAAGCAATCTGGACACAACTTCACACCCGCCAATCCCATAATATTATGCTCAGAATCAAATGATCACAAAAAAAAAAAATAAAGGAGGCATTTTACATTAATGGAAACATCCATGCTATCAATAGAAAATACACTTGCTTCAAAATCTTGAAGATATGGGCTATGTAACACTAGTTTATTTAAATATTTGCATATATTTTACTATACATTTTATGAAGGCTATGAATATGAAGCATGGATCCTCAAAAACGTTAAGCCTAGATTTTAATATTAATTTATATCTTCTTCTCCATTAAACTCAATTATAAATAAGTGTTTTTTGTTTACATAATAGATTTGATAATTGTAAAAATTTATATGATCTATTTTTGAAAATCTTTTAATTGATGCTTGTATACAATTCTCTATCTAAGTAAAAACATGTCAATCACACCTTTGGTAACATTTCAAAATTGCTTTCAAAAGCAGATTTTAATTAAAAGGCAAAGATCTGATAAGATTAATATGTATTTTTGTTACCTCCACTCTACTATAAAAGGAGTTGATAAAAAGATTAGTTTAATCAGGTTTTTAATTTGATTTTAATATTTTCGAGAAGCAGTTGGCTAATAGCTAGCTGCAAAGTTGGCTAAAATATTTTGTGTAGTAGTTAGCTGCAGTAGTCAGTAGCTGTAGCAGAATAGGTAGCTGCAGAGCTGGTTTCCAGAGTTATACAGAGCTACCATGATTTAAGAATGCAAGGTAGGCAAACCCAGAAGCAGTCTACTAGTTCTATATACTGGAGTTTTTATTCTCTTGAAGCCAGACCCACTTCTAATGGATCAATTAGCTGTACCAATGTACACATGACAGCTTGCTGACCTGAAACTTATTAAGCTCTAGACAGAAGGGAGATCACTGCAGACCAACTTACCTGGACTATACCTATCATGATGATGACAATCCAAGACCAACTCACCAAGAGAATCCCATCAGTTCATAAAGAAGTCATTAGTCTATGCTTCTGTGTATACATGCAAGAAACCACAGACCAACATATCATGTTGCATATATATAATGTGAGTTGTTTTAAATACATTTTTAAAATGTCATTTTAGCTCCCTTTTTAAAAAAATAATGCAAGTAAATAATAAAACAAATATAATTTTGCTTGGATTAAAAATTTAATCAAGAATCAATTCATAACGATATTTTAAAAGAAAAAGATTTCAAAAAAATCTTTGTCTATAAAAAAGAAGAGAGACTGATAATTTTAATTCATATCAGCTATATTTTTATTGACACATACGTATATGTGAATTTTATGTATATTCAAAATGGAATTAGTTATTATAAAAATTAATATCATTTATTACTTTGATAAATTCAAATATGATAGAAAATGAATTTCATTTATATGTTATTCATCAATTGTACTGCACTCTGTATGCACACATATATCAATGCTTGTCAAATATAATGTAAATTTTAATCATTTTTTATTATTAAATGTCAATTCAAATATATATTCATTGTATATTATAAACATGTGTCTGTGCATATATTGATATAGGAGTTGTATGGAAACCTATTGAGAAGTATTGTAATCAGTGTAATAATTTGAATTTTGTATATCAATCAAAATGAGAAGGCTTATATGTGTAGAACCCTATTCTAAAGACCTTAACTTTATTTTTTATTGTTATTAATAAACTTGTATTTCATTATAAAAATTATTCCAGTGACATAATTCTAAATTGTTTTTAGATTATATTATGTATTGCATCATCATAGAGCTTATGTTCTCTGAGTTAGATTTGAGCATCATGGTTGGATATATGAAAGGGGATGTATATTTAGTACAGGGCATTCCTGTATGACATTGCCCTGGTTTTGGTGTGAGGGTTATATTTTTTAAAGCCCATGCTCTACATTTTATTTTAGTTTAATCTTATTAGAATTTAAGTTTATATTTGGCCAGTATATTAATGGTACTAAGAGGCCAGAGCATTGATGATGATCAGCATGTTTTAATATCAGCATTATTGTTTCTATGATTATATATTGTGATGGATTAGCACTTGAGTTTGTGCTTCCAAATTAATGTTAAAATAATTGCCCAAGCTGGCAAAGGCTAAATAGTTGGCTGGTCTACCGTAGACCTATTTCAAATCCAGTCAACAGATTGACTGTTGATTTATTTTATTATTAATCACTCATAATGAATGAATATTACTTTCCCTTATTTATAATGCTGGTGGATTTATTGTTATTTATAGTTGCTCTAAGGAGTTAACTAACTGGAGTGATATCTCATGCTCTTTTTTGATATTAAACATTACTTTAATATCTATCCATTAATATCTCTTACTTATAAATATTATTTTAATATCTTACTTAAAATAAGCCTTTATCCTTTTTGTAAATTTTATTATTTGAACTATTTATTATATTTTGAAGTATTTTATCCCTGATTCCCAATCCCATTGCAATATGAATTTCTATTTTATAATCATTAATATATCAATACATTTGGCAATATATAGTGTGTACTATTAAAAACTGATTATTTTTCCAAGGAACATATAGCACATATTACATAGTAATAGTTTATATATTCACTAGAAAAATTTTAAAGTTTTACCATATCTGGACCATGAATTACAACATGAAATGTGACATGTGTTTCATATTTTAACATATGATAGAACTTCCTAACATTAAATTTTGTTTAAATTGGGTTAAATGGTTACAAAACTTCTGAATAGATTGAAACTGTGAATGGCAATGAAATCATGAATTACAAAAATGTTTTCAAGTGGTTTGCAAATTCTTCCAGTTGATATCTCTAAAATAAGATGAAGTTTATTGAGACATTTAGAAAATGATGTGATTATTTTTCTTGGATAAGAAAAACAATGTGGTGGACTGCTCTTTTTTCCATTTGTTCCATTTGAAAGCACTTTTATGCAAGCATTAAGTATTAATTCTATGTCCAGTTTAACACAAATGGCATAGTGATGTATTCTGAACTCAGGATTCATGATTCTGGAGCTCAGCGCCTTTACCCTGTGATTTTGGCTCAACAGCAGCATGATTTCAAATGCTAAAACATTGCTCAGTTGAAAGTTAAGCTGCCACTCTGTTGTTCAAACATCACATGACCCCCAGAGGAAAAATATTATTCTTTAATTGTATAACATATTTTCAATTTGATTAACATTAAAAAATGTTTTCAAAAATATATTATGCTATAAACCAGGATTGGCAAATTTTTTCTACTGTAGGCCAACTCAAACTCATCTGATGTAGATGAAAGCCATAATAACTGGCTCCAGATTAACAAATGTAAAAATGATGTAAAATTATTGATTGTTGCCAACAGTATGGATCTTCATTATGTAAGGATTTGTACTGTGAACAAGCACTATTGCTATATAACTATGCAGTTAGTGTATTACAGGTATTAATAATGAAATATGGTGATCATTTGTGTTTTGAGCACTGTGTCCTGATGTTACTGTTATTGTAGAATGCTCATGCTCTAAGTATATAGGTCATTTAACTCACTGTCACAGATAAATAAACAGTTGAAACCTTATTTTAGAGAATTATGGGCATTATCATGACTGGAATGATGTTATTATGAGTTATAAGTGAAGAGAATGTATTTTTAATGTGACATTTTTCAAAATGGAAGTGATTAAACAGATTCTATCAAAGACTTTTACTATGTGTATTTTGAAAATGTACATAGATCAAAGTATGGGCTTTGAAGGGTCAGAGTTGGATTTGGTCTTTAGGGCAATGATGGCATATTCCTTGAAATATATAGGTACGTTTTTAAAAAAAAAAATCAAGCTATTGTAACAATTCTGACCTTATAAGCTTTTTACCCACACACTCAAATAGATATATAAACTAAAAGAGAAAGATGCTATATAAAAGCTAAATGGGATCTAGACAATTAGTCAACATTGATTAATGATACCCAATGCAAGGGTGAAATTAAATAATTAATCTGTTTTAAAAGGGAATTGGATGAAGAATCTATCTATCCCATGTAACATCATAAGCATATCAAAGGTCCAAGTTATGAGCAAAAATAACCAGATCGGAATTTATTTATTTTAATTGTAAAAGTCACAGGTCTAATTATTTCTTCCATTTTCCATTCACATCAGTAAATTGTATACTTATTTAAAGAAAAAAGAATGATCTACGTTATGTACTCTGCTAATCAAAAAATAAATAAATAGATGATTTGTTTACTTAGATAAAGCAATGAAAATTTATTACTTATCTAATAGTATGGTGAGTTCTAAAACAAATAGATTTCATCAAGTTGTAAAGATAACTAATTTATATCAAGTTAATACAAAATAATACTACTATATTAAAAATGCCATATATAAAACATAGTTTTTTAAAAGTTATCTAGTAATTCTGTTTTTATAAAGAAAAAAGTTAAGCTGGAAAAATGTGAAACAATGAAATTAAAAGGAAAAAAATATTTTTGTATTTTTTTACTTTTCTTTGCAGAGACAAAAAAAAATGTTTTTTAGTATTAAAAAAGTAATTAATTTAAAAACTAAGTATCTGGATTTGTGAAGTTGATCATGAATAGCATTGGAATATAAAGTGGTAAAAGATATCAGTGAGAGTTTTTGGAGTTGGAGTTTTTCTAGTTTTAAGACAGTTATAACAATGACACAGCCAGAGATTCACGGCGCATCTCAACTAAATAAGAAAGTGCCCCCCCCCTCCATATGTTATAGCATCGGCCGGGAGGCGAACCCACAACCAACTACTTGCTTGCAAAACGGCTGCGATAACCTCTCGGTAACAACGCTTTAAACCGCATTCAGCAAATTTATGCTGGTTATTTCCACTTATTTAAGAAACTGCTAACTTGCAAATTATTAACCCAGCTAACATGGAAAATTATGCAATGGTTGAAACTCACGATACTGGGGACAAAAACTTTATATAGTGCACTGGATGATTAAACCTGGAACTATGTAGCCTCCTGCCTATGTCAGTTTAAAAAGTGTTATTTCTGCCTGCATCAACAGCTGATGAAATAAAACAAGCAGTGCCTGGCATCTTTTCATCCAATTTTCTTTGTCAGCTTATCCATGATAAACATGTAATTCATATCTCATTCTGCCTGAAAAAGAACCCAAGAAAGTATATAAAAAAAAAAGCCTTAAAGTTTGCAGATAGTGGCTGATTTATAGAGAAGTTTTTCAAACAGGTTTGAACCTATTTTTAAGTCAACTGATGGTAGTGGTACATCATAATTCTATTAATATGGGCAGATCAATTTGATATAGAATGATAGGCATTCAAAAATAATTACAACAAAATTATAACATTGATTATATATATATATATTTCCTATGTCAAATGCGTTAACCAGAAAGTGAACCTGGGCCAGCTGCTTGGAAGGCAGCCATGCTAACCTCTAGGCCACCAATGCTTGACAACGTTGATTATATACTTTTTCAGTTAATATTTCTCAAACATATTTAAATTTCTCAACTTAATATTTGAAAGTTGTATCAATTTATTTCTTATTTGAGTGATTATAATTTGCATCTTTATATCTATTGATTTATTTGTTTTTAGGATTATAAATTGCTGTTAATTTTAAAATAATAAGTATGTGATTGTGCTAGATTTTATGTAAGCATATCATAGCTCATAAGCGAAATTCATTGCAGTTAAATGACTTTTCTCTGATGTGGATATATTTCCATATAAATATATATTTTATGCATTTGAGTCGTGCAGAAGTATACTACGATAATTGTAAATATTGTAGATTTGTAAATCATTTTTTAAAATATTTTATTCATATTATTTATAAGTCTAATTGGCTGTTTCTCTTTCTTTCTAATTGTGTTTGCACACTCTTTCAAACCTAAATTAAGTATAGCTTATTAAACACACTTTCTGTGATTTATTGTCATATTTTTCTGATCTAGTAAAGGGTTAACTGAGGAGTTAGCATCTAAGAAGATAGAGGAAATTTGGATTTGAATCTGACCTATAGATGCTTCTCATTTTAGAGATGGTCTTCTAATTTGCTGTATGGCTGATATTAATAAATAAATAATATATATATATATAAATAACATCTATAATTGACAAGGGCTAGACTCTCTCTTTATTTGGACGTTTGATGGGAATGATGGTCAGGAAACATGGCTGGATGACTATCATAGTTAGGATATTCAGTCCAAAGATAATCAATGTTGTTATTCCTAACATCCATTAACCACAGGGTTTAAATCTCATACATTTTAATGTAAAAAGCTATAGATCTAAAAGGAGAGTAAAACCCCAGTCTCATCACACAACTTATTATAAACATAGTTTTGCCAAATCTTAATTTGATAAGTATCTTTATTGGCATTTGAATGATTTATTAAAATAAGTATAAAAAAAATACTTTATTTTCTGTAATATATTTATTGCTTTAAATTTTGTAGATGAACAAACTAGACTGCAGACAAATACTGATTGCTTATTTACTTCACCAGGTGTCTCTGTCTTTCTAAAATAGACAAACATCTCAAAACATTACACATCCTTCACTGTTAAGCATTTACTCATCAACATCTGGTTGGTGAAACCTAAATTTTGGCAGTGCATTATTCTAAAAAACATTCCTTTTAAGTATTATGTATTCTAGATTTCCAACTGTTTATTGATTCAAAAAGACTTGTGACCATAAGAACAACCATGTGGAAGATCATACACATGAGAAGAAATTGATAAAATAAAAAGTAAAAATGATTAGGATCAGAAATAGATTCATTGATAAACCTTCACACAATTGGGAAATAGAAGCATCCAATGAGTCTCATCTTAGAAATAATAGAGAAGACAGTTAGAAAAAAGTATATTCTTTTTTTAATCTGTAATGTGATCTTTATTGGTTGTTTCATAGCTAATGTTAAAATATATTTAAAAAAGATTAAAACAATAATAATAAATCATTTTTTTGTTACTCAGGGGTTAATAAGAAATTTAAACATTGGCGGTTGAAAAGCTGGGCCACAATTCATGTACTTTGAGTTTTAACAGCTACCATGCTATGAATATACCAAATGACACAGAACCATAACATTAATTATTTATGGTGAATTTTAATTCTTTAATTTTAACTATTTTAAATAAATCTACAATTTTTTTCTCTTGTCAAGCAGTGTTCTTCAGAGTTTCAAAATACAGCCGTATTACATCATTTTTTACACAAACATATATTATTGTCATACATGTATATACTCTTACATATGCATTTACTGTTATCTATGCACTTTTTTTAGTGCATTCATTATCCACATACACGTTTGTTTAGAATACAGTTCATTGACAATTTTTCAAATACCATATACCTTTCATATTTTCAGTTATCCATATCTCAAAAATATTAACTGAGAAAATAATTACTTTTTTTTTTGATTCAAAATGCACATCCAGCATGTATATATATATTCATATGTATTATCACATGTGAGATGGATGGATGAAATAGGAAAGTGTGCAGGGGTGATGTGGAGAAGAGAAGCTAAAGATCGGAGAAGATGAATTGAACTTGGAGAGACCTTCATCCTGCAGTAGATTGATAATGGTTGATGATGATGATCAAAAACATTAAAAAATAACTATTTTAAAAGTAGCCCATTAATTTCAAAATATATACAATCCACACACAGACTTTTTTATAAATCTTTACTAAGGAAAGACTATGAAATAATGTAGTCAAAATGTTGAAGTATATTATTGTATATTATAATAGTACATTTTATAATAAATCAGGATTTATAAAAGAAGTTTGTGGGTGAATTGTATATATTTATATGTCTGTTGGAATGTATTATATTCATTTGTAACAATAGTAAATTCTTTTATATTCACCGACTTTATGTCATTTAATGTAAGGGTTAGTAATCAATAGATTACTAGATATTGTAAAAGCAAGAATAATTTGCTAATGAATAGTGATGTGTAAGAAAGGTCATGTGATGACTCAATGATAGAAGATTTACAACATTTATGTATAGTATTTAATACATCTACCACCAACATTATCATTTTCAACCATTATCAATATATATATATATATATATAGTGTTAAAAGTCCATTTTATAATATGGTTTGCTATTCACATCGTGTGTAGGTTTGAGAATGCTCAATAGATTCATTTTGATTGAAACCAGCTATTTCTTTAAAAAGATAATTGTTCATATACCTGCAAGTCTGCTTTCTCAGTGTGATGATCAAATATAAGTTTATATGAGTTTAGTTTGGATTTTTTTGACTCTGTTCACCGAACAGGTTGGCCCAGTTATTAAAGAGATGGACTGAAGAGTTAAATGTTTCAGTATATAATCTTTATCTCATTTTGGCTTAAGTCATTTATTTTTTTCTAATGATATTTGTTTATATTTTGGTAGTTTTTTTTTACTGAAATGAATACTCTGAAGTTGCATGCCTGAGACTGAATCCTCAGTCTCTAATCAAAGAAGATCTATGTGGATTAGTGATGTAGCATGATTAAACCTGAAGCTTAAGCTCATAGATCATAGCCTGCCATGTCACTTTTGAGTTTGAAGTTTTATGTACAGTTAAGCAATAAAACATTTGATTATTATTTTATTAGACTGTGAATATTAAAAGTTTTCAAATTAATAGTTCCTATTAATCATAATTAGTATTTGATCATCATCGATTTTTGGGTGAATATCAATTTAATATCAATCTAATAATGCATGTGAAGATTAATTTCCTCCCACAAGAGTACATATATATATATATTGTAACGATATATAAATATGTCGTTACATTAATTTAAAATAAAAACTTAAAAGTTCGCAAATAAAAGTAAAAAATTAAACGCTAAAATTAAAATGTTTTGTTAAACGTATATACATTCACACAGATGCCAAACTTTAAAAATATTTTTTTAAAAAACAAATAAGTATTTGAACGTACTTTTTTATAATAAAAAAAAAAGTACAAGATTTAAAAATAAAAACAGGTATTAATTAATTCTTGTAATCTGTAAATGGAAATGATTGTTTATAAATTGTTTGAAAAGCAAGCTAGCCTTGGGCTCTTGTATAATTAAAATGATCTGATGAAAGATAGATAAGAAAATAAAAGAGAAATTATCTTGACCAATGGAAGCACTAAGCCTTGGCTCGGACCCTAATGAAAGTGATGGATTAGTGACGTTTTGTTGATTGAATCCGTATGGATAATATAAAAAGGGAAATACAGTTTTTTCGGACAGTTCCAGCGTTGTGTGTTTGAGAGTTGTGGTAGGACGCACATACCACACTCTCTATTTAAAAAAGAAAAAGACTGTGATACCTTGAACCAGCTATTGCCATCTCCAGAACATTATCTTCCAATGGAGGCATCGTGGGAATTAAAAGCAGAAACCTGGACTCTTCTACCGTAAGCTATATTGACATGAACTCTAAATTTTAAAATAATTAAGAACTTTCATTCAAGCTTATGAACTTCTGACTTTTTTTAAGTTTAAAATCAAATTAATAATGTTTAATTTTATATGTTTTCCGATTGATAAAAATCATTTCCATTTTTTTTCTCTTATTGTGTAAATTATTTATTGTTTAAATTTTAAATGATGAAATTTAGGTTGGGTATAGACGTTGCATAGATTCATTAGCGGTTGATTATGTTGTGGTTTTCACAGTCGATTAGAATATATATAAGTCGACGATGTTAATGCGGGCATCTTACGATGAATGCCATGGGGCCTTGTGTATTTCCTTTTGCAATTGACGTTATCGATGATTTTGTATTTTGATCGATTGTGTTTAATTTGGATGTTTTTGACCGTGGAATCTGTGCAGCTGATCTATACTCAACATTTTAAAAACAAATTGTATAAAAATAATATGTGCGAACGTATTTAAATGTTAAATTTAAGTCGGGCATGAATGGCTATATAGTTTTGTAAAGTTATATTAAGGGAGGGTAATCTTAGGTTATTCATTTCGTAGTTGAATTGGTTCAATGGATTGGATATATTTGTGTAATTGTAGATGTAGTATGAGATCCGCTATGGGCAGGATTATATATATATGCCACACACCTTCTGTTTGCCTATGGATGGGTTGTAAGATGGCAAAGGACCGCGTCCATTCCTATGGGTTTTATGTTTATTGTTCTACTTGCCAACAGATGTGCATTCTGTTGGTGGAGAGACAATGTCTTCTTAATTCTACTTACTGATCAGATGTACATTCCTGACAGTATAGTATTTTGTGTTGTCGTATTTTCATGCTACATTGAATACATAAATGTATCAGATGGATTGGCGCGGTTTGATTGAAATTTGTGCTAAGGTTAAATCAGGGAAGAATATTTTCTTTTCAAATGCAGATCTATGTGGTCTATTCATACTCGACTATCTAAATAAAATATTAAACTCATTGAAACTTAGTTAAATGTAAAATTAAAAGTTAATATAAAAATCTAAAATGTTAAACTTATTCCTCAAATTAGAATGATTTTATATGTGCGTAAATAAATATTTTTATGTGTTAATTTCTGGCAGTGGCTTTTATTCTTTTATATTTAAGATATAAAATTTATATTTTATTATCTCTCTACTCCACTGAGCTAGTGACTTGGGCTAACAATCTGAATATTTAAATAAAGTGGAATCTTAACAGGCATATTGCCTACTCTATAAATTTTTCTAGGTTTAAATGCCTAGATGGCGCCTCGTAGAGCAGATATCGTAGTTTGGGTTAGATTCGATCTTCACTTTCATTTCGATGTTATAACTGCTACCCAACTTGGGCGATCTTTAATAAAATAGTGCCTGAGAATTTTAAAAGTGAATCATGCTCGTAATATTTTTCCTGAAATTAGTATAAATATATTTGTTGTATTGACGCGTAGTTACAGTTTGAAGTTTTGTTTAAAAAGTGCTGCCAGTAAGAAAAATTGCGCATATGTAGAGATAAATTGAGGAATAAAAACTAATAAATAAAACGTAATAATAAATCTAAATCATTTAAAAAAAAAAAAAGTCTTTTAAATTAAAATCTAATCATTCAACTTGCCTAAGTAATAGTTAAAGGTAGGTGAAATGAAACTTGGAAGGGAGGGGGCAGAAATTTAGCTGGTAATAGGGAATCAACAGTCAACTTTTTTTTGTAATCATTATATTTGTGTTAATTACTGTTTTGTCTTGTAAAAAAAAGTTTTTCCTTTTGAAATTTTCATATATAATCAATTTGGTAACGTAATTACTAACACTAGTAAATTCTTTTTTTTTTTAATTTTTTTTTTTTGAGGAAGTTTACTGATATGTAACGATATATAAATATGTCGTTACATTAATTTAAAATAAAAACTTAAAAGTTGAAATAAAAGTAAAAAACTAAATGCTGAAATTAAAATGTTTTGTTAAACGTATATACATTCCACAATGCCAAACTTTAAAAATATTTTTAAAAAAAACAAATAATATTTGACGACTTTTTATAATAAAAAAAAGTACAAGATTTAAAAAATAAAAACAGGTATTAATTAATTCTTGTAATCTGTAAATGGAAATGATTGTTTATAAATTGTTTGAAAAGCAAGCTAGCCTTGGGCTCTTGTATAATTAAAATGATCTGATGAAAGATAGATAAGAAAATAAAGAGAAATTAGCTTGACCAATGGAAGCACTAAGCCTTGGCTCGGACCCTAACGAAAGTGATGGATTAGTGACGTTTTGTTGATTGAATCCGTGTGGATAATATAAAAAGGGAAATACAGTTTTTTCGGACAGTTCCAGCGTTGTGTGTTTGAGAGTTGTGGTAGGACGCACATACCACACTCTCTATTTAAAAAAGAAAAAGACTGTCATACTTTGAACGAGTTATTGCCATCTCCAGAACATTATCTTCCAATGGAGGCATCGCGGGAATTAAAAGCAGAAACCTGGACTCTTCTACCGTAAGCTATATTGACATGAACTCTAAATTTAAAAATAATTAAGAACTTTTGTTCAAGCTTATGAACTTCTATCTGACTTTTTTAAAGTTTAAAATCAAATTAATAATGTTTAATTTTATATGTTTTCCGATTGATAAAAATCATTTCCATTTTTTTTCTCTTATTGTGTAAATTATTTATTGTTTAAATTTTAAATGATGAAATTTAGGTTGGGTATAGACATTGCATAGATTCGTTAGCGGTTGATTATGTTGTGGTTTCCACAGTCGATTAGAATATATAAGTCAACGATGTTAATGCGGGCATCTTACGATGAATGCCATGGGGCCTTGTGTATTCCCTTTTGCAATTGACATTATCAATGATTTTGTGTTTAATTTGGATGTTTTTGACCGTGGAATCTGTGCAGCCGATCTATACTCAACATTTTAAAAACAAATTGTATAAAAATAATATGTGCGAACGTATTTAAATGTTAAATTTAAGTCGGGCGTGAACGGCTATATAGTTTTGTAAAGTTATATTAAGGGAGGGTAATCTTAGGTTATTCATTTCGTAGTTGGAATTGGTTCAATGGATTGGATATATTTGTGTAATTGTAGATGTAGTATGAGATCGCTTTGGGCGGATTATATATATATGCACACCTTCTGTTTGCCTATGGATGGGTTTGTAAGATGGAAAGGGCTGGTCCATTCCTATGGAGTTTTATGTTTATTGTTCTACTTGCCAACAGATGTGACATTCCTGTTGGTGGAGAGACAATGTCTTCTCTAATTCTACTTACTGATCAGATGTACATTCCTGACAGTATAGTATTTTGTGTTGTCGTATTTTCATGCTACATTGAATACATAAATGTATCAGATGGATTGGCGCCGGTTTGATTGCGAAATTTGTTGGCTAAGGTTAAATCAGGGAAGAATATTTTCTTTTCAAATGCAGATCTATGTGGTCTATTCATACTCGATTATCTAAATAAAATATTAAACTCATTGAAACTTAGTTAAATGTAAAATTAAAAGTTAATATAAAAATCTAAAATGTTAAACTTATTCCTCAAATTAGAATGATTTTATATGTGTGTAAATAAATATTTTTATGTGTTAATTTCTGGCAGTGGCTTTTACTCTTTTATATTTAAGATATAAAATTTATATTTTATTATCTCTGCTACTCCACTGAGCTAGTGACTTGGGCTAATGATCTGAATATTTAAATAAAGTGGAATCTTAACAGCGCGTATCTGCCTACTCTATAAATTTTTCTAGGTTTAAATGCCTAGATGGTGCCTCGTAGAGCAGATATCGTAGTTTGCGGTTAGATTCGATCTTCACTTTCATTTTGATCATTATAATATAAATCGATAAATTATTTATTACATGTATTCTAACTAATATAATTCAAAATCACAGGGTTACAAATGAGAAACTTTCTCTTCCCTGTGATATATAAATTAAATTTGTACAAATAAGTTTTCATTTGAAATATCAAGATCAAAACTCTCTATATGTATTGCCACTCAGTGTAAGCCAGAGTAATCAATGGTTGCCAGAAAGCTTGTGCATAAAATTCCCATCTAAGGCTTACTTATCCAAGATCCGCAGACTAGTTTCTGGCTTGTGGCCTTCATCAGTGAGGAGCCTTGGATCTGAGAGCACTGTACCTAGATTCTAAGATCTAATGCAACCCTCCAGCAGCCACCTTTTATCTCTACTTAACTACAAAACTATGAGTCTTAAACTGAAAACACTATAATATTTTAAATTTTAGCTTATTTAGTCATATAGGTCTGAAGTCAGTTCAGTACCTATACATTTTGGTGTCTTTGGTTCCTTAATAACCATAGCCACCACTATTCTATTAGGCAGAATTGATTTTAAGCCAATAAAGATCACATTATGTATAGAGAGTTTTGCCTGTTTTAATAACAGTTATGAGCAAGCATAAGAAATTGTGATCATGTGATGAAATATCAAGGTCATAATAAGATAAAGTCCTGATTTAAGCACAGTCAGTAAGAGTATTGGTTTATGTAAGAATAGGCTGAAAGCATAAAGGATTTACTTATGCTTTTAAAACATTTATCGATGAGTGAGTGCATGTAAATTTAATATAAATCGAATAGTGTGTGTGGGGAGAGTAATTTCCTTCCATAAGATTACATGTATATTTACAAGTATGAACCACGAATGTCAGTATTTGTTAATCTTTCATTGCATAACTACAATAGCTTTGTACCATAACCGGAATACTTTTATTAATCTTATATCTCTTTTAAACAAAAAAAAAATTGTATGTCAAGAAATGAAAGAGAATTTTTTTAAAAAAGCAAATAATAAATCATTACCTATTTATTTATTATCTCACTTCATAGTTACATTTTTGAGTCTTTTTCCCCAATTATTAAATAAACACTAAACGTCTTCCCATTTCCATTACTAAGATGCAGAACTGCAAATACTTGTAGTGAATGTACTGATGAGGGGTGGGAGAAGAGGAGGAGACATATTTTAATCATATTAAATAACTTAAGGGTCATCTTCCTTCAAAAAGGAGGAAAAATTATAAATCTACATTATACAAATAGACTATCATTAATTTGAATACCAATAATTTGAAAACATTGTTATAAATAAATTTTGAAGATTTATGCAATGTCCAATGATCATGTGCAACACATTTCTACTATGACTGACCTATTACATGAAAAAAATTAAAAAATCACTGGAGTTTACATGAATTTATAAATAGCATATCAGCTGCATTGAAACACTCCCAACAATAAATGCAGTTATAAATTGATCGATTTGTATTAATCAGCACATGGCTACAATGCGGATTTGTACTGATATGGGATACCTCTCATAAAAAAATATTATTTTATGATAAAATTTAATTTCAAATGGACACTTAACATAGGTAAATAAACGACAAATAATTTTAAAATAATTTTATCTTAAAATAGAGCACTTACTGCACATTTTTTATGTGTTCTATGCAAATCAGATAAAGTTTTTTTCCCAGCTGGGTAGGCTGCTGATGGCAATTTTTTAGACTCATGTTCATCTGGATTCTTGTCACTCATTATTATAAGCTATACTTATAATATGTCACATGGTGTTCATTTCAGATGTTTCATGTTAGATACCTTCTAACTATGTATTTGTAAGTAATTTTGCTATTTTTTATTTTTAAAATATAAATGTGTTTATGGAACAATCCCCCCCCATTTTTCTCAACCCCCCCCCACCACACCCAAGAAAAAGGACCTCTCCCCTCCCACACAAAACAAATATCTTATAAAATCCTAATAAGAGACTCTAAAAAAAAAAAATTTTTAATAGAGGAATTTCATTTACTTATAAGATGTTACCCCCCCCACAACTACTTTTTTTTAAAAAAAAAATAAAAACACCCCCCCAACGTGACAGCAACCATATTTACTTTGTTTGAAAGGAAAAAACCCTTAAAAAAAAAAAAAAAAAATATTTTCATTTTTGAAATTAAAACAATGATTGTATTCTAAGTGTGATGCATAAAATATACATTTATATGGATAAAGGACTTTTCTGAAGAAATAATATGGGGGTAAATGAAAGCAGTACACCTGAATGTCTTGTGAGGAACAGTCATTTTTGATTCAGCTATTAAATAAAAGTAGTAGCAGTTCAGCCATGAATAATACAGTTTGAAATAATTTTGTATTCTGAAATAAGTCTCATCTCGTTACTAATTTAAAAAAAGAATTTTAAAATGGATTTGAGAAAAATCACGTACTAAATTTTACCTAAAAGCTGAGCATCATGAAGCTTCGCCATGTAACCTGTTAATTAAAAGAAAATGTAGGAGAATCCCCTCAGAGAAATTTGCAACAAGTCTTGTTTCTATCCAAAAGTGTGACTGTGCCAGCCATGTTAAACCAGACCTGGTAATTATTATATTATAAAAATGGATAAATTTAACTGTATACATTACCCTGAAAAGCTGTGTTAATGGAGTAGTTATAATATTGGAAATTTGGACTTACATAAGGAAAAGTTTATAGAAGAATTTTTAAGAAAAAATAGGATTATTTGAAGTCAATAATGGAAACTTCCAAGAAATATAATTACAAAAGAACTGAAAGAAAGAAAAATCCATGATAAAAACTTATTGTAATGTACACATCTACATTTACAAATAAGGTTTAATATAAATAATAATTGGTAATAGTAAATAATTTTTATTAATTCCTTTTAAATATTTTTTATTTATTTATTTGATTTTTCCTTCAAAATGGTAAAAAGGAGTTTTAGCTAATTTAAAATTGTCTTCTCTTATATGTGATATATTGTTTTTATATTTAAGTATTAAAAAGAGGGAAATAATCCAAAAAGTAAATGATAATTAATGGTGTATTTAGAATCAACAAGTTAGTATTACTAGCTATATGAATTTATATTTTGTTGATAAAAATGTATTTAACTTGGAATTATCATATTTTTTCTCAATTTTCTTAGTTAATTCATTAAATAATTGTTAAAAAATAAGTGTTATGTCTTTATTCCTTCAGCTATCTATTTTATGAATTGGCAGTATGTATGACTTGATTTAATAATAGCATAGTATTTTAGGGATTTGTAAACTATTCCACTAAAACTATTCAAATTAAAATAGAGAAAGCTTATTCATTTATACTTTTCATAGTCACATCTTGAGCTAGCTCTAGAGCGAGATCAGTTAATTTATTTATATGTGGGAATTAATGTTTGCATGTGGATATTTAGATGGTTCTCATGATGGTGCAAAGGTAAAAATTAGCTCTAAAGTCCATTCACTGCACTTTATTTTACATTTAGAGAGAAATTAATTGATATTTGTGCTGTACATCATGGTACCATATGGCAAGAGCATTGATGATTGTCAGCAGCTTATACTTAATACAATTACTTTTATTTTATGCAGATGCTCTCAGGCATCTTTTATATTTATTCCTGTTATTTATCATGATAAATCATTTTATGTGTTAATCCAATAATAATTGATAATGACTATTTATATTTTGGGTAAGATGATATTTTGTCATCTCCCCATAGTACTCTTACATCCACACTGTTACAACATATTGTAATGGTCATATTTGTACATTTGCACAACAAAATCCAGAGTTTTAGCAAATCATCTCAAGGCTGATCAAAATGAGGTTGTTGAAACCCCGAATCCAATCTCACTTCAGTTGCTTTACCAACCCTCAAAGATTCACTACCTTATGGATGACATATATGAGACTATACCGGTATTTTTCTTAACTCATGTGACGGCAGTAGCACTTTGGTAAAGCATGAGACTATGGGAATTGGACATATTTCAAAGTATAGCTATATATATATATATATAGGTGTAGCATGAACATAATTATTAAATATGGATTGTGATTCTTAATAACTAATAGTTAACTAATTAATAATGAGTAAAACTGAGACACTAAGCAGAAATTAAAATTTAAATAAATTTAATGAAAGCCAAAATATAAATGATAAAATTAATAAAAGAAAATAATAAAGATACAATGATTATATAGATTGTCTTGCTCACAGGTGATAATTTTAGGGATACAAGCAGTTTTTGGTTTACATATATATAGCGTTTCAATTCACTCACAGGTGATTTTAGTTTATAGGTTACAAATTGTTTTAATTTAACTCTGCTTGTTATATATATATATCACTCACAGGTGATGAAGATTTATAATTTATTAAGTTACATTTTCATGAGACTTATTACTACGTTAAAATTGCTTTTGTGTGCTCATGATAATCTATGCGTAATTTATGCTATATATTTGGATTTAGATTTGCTTTAGAACTAGCAGAAGTGATTATTATCATTTATAAATAATATTTTATTAAACGCGTATTATTTAGCATATTCTCTATATAGCTTATATGCCTATAAAATTAGATTCTGTTTCAGATCAATGCTGAAATATACATTTATATGGCAGGATGAACTGATGATTGGCAGTCAGACTTCAGATACCAAGGCATATAGAAAATACATAATCTGAGTCTGTGCATCTCGAATGTGCTCTTGCTCATGGGATTTGTACCTAGTACCGGTTCCCTTAACACCATACCCATTGCTGTGAAAGAGATCTTTTAGTCCGGATGATCGAACAACTAATTTAATAATCTGGATTCTCATGCTCCAGTCCTAAATATGCAGAATGGGGTGGCCCTTAAAACCTATGCCCATTGGAATATAATGTACAGCAACAAGTATGTATGCCAAATCATTTCCTAAGGACACATTCACCCCATTGACTACATCATTATATAACAAAATAGAATGCAAAACAATAGTTTCCTTCCATGAAACTACTGTAGATCAGTTCATAATGTAGCATCTATAACTATGCTATTAAGGATATTTATGAATCTAATTTGCTAAGCAATCTATATATGCATTTATATAACTATGGGGAGGATTGCAGCATATTTTGGATAATTATAATACTAAATTCTAGCTTTATGCCATATTTTATCACTTCAGCTAAATATTAATTAAATATTACATTTAAAGCAAACCTATCTTAAAGTGTTTATAAGCTTTTAATTTTATCTCTTAAATAAGATTTATTTTATCCATTTCAGAAGGGAGTTTTGTTTGTGCATTAATAACCACAAAATTACATACGTGAGAATATCTAATCACTTCTCACTAAAACTCCATTCTGAACAAACATAGCATAAACAAATACATCATTGAAAATAAAATAAAATTGGCATAGATTTAACTAAAAGAAACAAATTTAGCAATAAGATTTCATGTAAGTGAAATCTGAAATTTGGCTTTATTTGCTTAATTTTTAAAAAGGGAATAAAATTAAATTGCCTAAATTAGATTGATTCAGTTATAAAATTATTAATAAAAGCAAATATTATTATTAGGCTAAAATATGTAAAATAAGTTGGAAACATAATTATCATTTAAAACAAATAAGAATCAATCAAATCAATCAGAATAAATCAAATCAGTTAGAATCAGGCAATATTTATGATTTAAATAAGAGAAAACAAAATATACATTTAGTTTAGAGCTTTAGAATAAATTAAATTATTTTGGCCTTAATTAATAAATTTAGCTAGCTTTTAGGATTTATGAAGTTTAGTTTAAAAGTTAACTTTATATTGATGGAGATCTGTTACCACTATATTTTCTGTGCTGTGTCAAGTTGGCTTCATCTTGAGCATTTTCTTTAGGTGGCATCGGCTTTTAGTACATCTTCCTCTGCATCCTGTAGATTATCATTGGGGTCTAGAAAGCAAGGGAATTGCCCTCTACCCCATCATTAACATTTTTACAAAATACTTAAAATTCAAAAACTATAATGTGTCTGAATGTCCAATTCTTTCAAAGATGGCTGAAGTAAGCTTATATACTAGCTCACCCCCCCTCTCCCCTTTCTTAGTCATTTCAAATTTGTTTTTCTAATTACCTCGCTGTATTCTTGAAAATCTGGGATACCTGCTGTTATCAATTTTTTTTCCAGGTGGGTTTCCTATCTTGACCAGGTTAATTTATTCATACTTGGTTTTAAAATCTATTTTCACTCTTAATTTTAAGTAGGTCAGAATACAGCGAGAAGGATTAATTTTATTAAATCACCTTTTTTTAAAAACAAATCTAAAGATGGAAAAACATTTTATTATTTACATAATGCATAATTTAATGATATATGTAGAAATATTATAATTTCATATATTAATTTTAGAATAAATATTCTAAATAAAATTCTCTAATGTTTTAATCCTCTCACATTATTCTTACCTGCACATATGTAGTTTCTTGTTACACATACATAGCATGTTTCCATTTATTTATCTACTAGAAATATATACATGCGTATTTACTGATTTTTACATATATACATACATTTTCTATACTGTACACTAAAATATACGCACACACACATAACTAGTATAATTAGATTTAAATTTAGCATATTATACGAGGATTTGGGTATAGGTAAACATAAATACTGCTATAGTATATAGTAGGTGAAACAGAAGGATAGACAGATCTGACTGTTTCAATATTTCACAATTTATTTTTAGGGTGCTTTAATTCTCTATATAGTTTTAATTTTATTTTCAATTGAGGGCTGAATGTGATAAAAACTTTTTTTCTCTTTAGTATGTCAAAATTAATTGCAGTTATTTTATTGTACAGCAATCTAAGTTTTTTAATTACATAATGAACAAATCTTTTACAATATTTTTTAGATAGGGGTGGAAGATGAATATCATCATGTTATTTTAAAATAAATGTCACACATTTTTTAAAGGCTGCTGTAATGAATATTTGATCATTAATTAAAGTAGCAAATAGTGATTAACCATGGTTATTATGATGAAACCTCATATAAAAACTTCCTGCATGTTATGGGCAGAGTGTATATAATTTGAAATCTTTAATTGCACATTAAATGTGAACAGTTTCAAGCCTTGGTAAAACTATATATACTGAGATAAGCATCACATGGTTATATGAAGGATATAACGATGACTTCAGGTTATGAACAAGGCATTGCTTCTCAATGGTGGAGACCAATTGCCAAAACCTATTTTGGAAACTACCTGCTGCTGTCCATTTATTATTCATGTTTGAATGAAGAACTCCAGAGTAAACCAATAGATTGCTGCTGTTAATGCTATTGTTAAATGTAAGCTGTGAGAACCATTGGTGCTTTGTAAAAGAGTGAATAAATAATTAGTTTTTTTTTGTTTCGTGTGTAAGAAGTTTAAGCACCAGGAGTGATAGACTGATGTCACAATCCATGTCACCAGAAAAAATAATCAAATAATTATGTTACCAGAAAAAGAAATCATCAAATGGTTTATTGCTTGATGTGTAAAGTGTCAGAACTAGAATTTAAGATACCCGGATTTTGAGCTCCAATATCTACCATCGCACTGAACCTGTCAGGGCAATAATAAATTTGTTTTATAGCAATAATAAATTTGTTTTATATTAAATATTTCACCAATTTTAGGCTAAAATATATATATTTCCTTCTGCTAGGAAAAATACTGCTATATACATATATATATATATACTTAGAAGGGATTTGAACTCAGACTTTCAAGATCATTTCAGCTATTCAATCTATTTCATACAACTGATACACATGACCACACATGTGAAAAAGATAAATGCTCTCCAATATACATATTTCATGCTGAACGAGTTTGCATCAGTTGGTCCAGATCATCATCTCCCACACATATGTATATATAATCAGTGCTCACTCTGTATTAAGATAGAAAATCTTAAAACTTTAAGGGTCAGGCTTCAATTTATTCCACCCTCCAATATTGGCATCATCAAGGGGATTTGGGCATTCCACCATCAAAATTTCAATGATATGGATGGCTGAAGAGTTGGAGAGTAGAGTAGAATGAAGCCTGTCCATTAAAGTTTGAAGATTTGCTATCTTAATATAGACTGAGCACTGATTATACATAAATATGAGATATAATGATCTGGATGAATTGATGAGTGCTGATTCGGCATGAAATACAGATATTGGAGATTATTTATCTTTTTTACATGTGTGTGGTCATGTGTATTGGTTGTATGAGATAGATTGGATAGCTGAAGAGAGCTTGAAAGTTTGAATTTGGCTCCACTGCATAACTCTCAACATGAACAGCTATTAGTTGCTAAAGCATATCTTTATATAAAGTTAATTGTTTTATACTTTCCATGCCATTATTTATTTAGTTCTATAAAGTTATTTCCTATCTATTTTACCTTATTTATAATCATTGCCATTATTTTCAATCCACTGCAGGATGAATATATCTCTTAAGTTCAATCCATTTTCTCTGATCTCTGGCCTTTCTTTTCTGCACCATCCTAGCTCACTTCTTTATTTCCTGCATTCATCTTACATGTGGTCTTTTTCTAGGTCTTTTGCAATCGGAATCCAGTAGTTAGTGATTGATTAATAAAAATGTAAGCAGTTTTTTTTATGTTTAGGGAGGAACTCAATATCTAAGTTCAAATAAATAAACTGATTTGTATTGTGGGATACAGAACTAGATACATTTTAATTGATATATGGCATAAATGTGTAAAGAAAAAAATAATTATCAGCCAAGATTTTGTTTGGAACTTATTTTGTAATCGATTTATCAAATATTTTAATACTTTTATTAACAAAATTTTGACTTCTAAAAACTATTAGGCGACTTACTGTTAATTTTACTCTACGATCAGTTACTCTGGTGGTCATTTGATGTTAATCAGTAAACTAGCAGGCCAAGTGTATTTCCATTTTTACACTTGTTTTTTAAATTTGGAAACTGATATACAAATTTTTAGTACTGGAGATGAATATATTGCTGAAGGGTGAAAAAAATCTCTAAGATCTACACTGGGTTTGAATCCGAACTCATGGGCATGATGACTACAACATTATTCTACAAGACTGACTTTTTTATATAAGTCATTTACAATATATGATCATTCGCTGTTAATGTACGCGATGTATGTTTTAAAATAATTTTTCCTTATTTTAATAAAAATGTAAGACGTGTGCGTGTGGGTTGCAAAGAAAAACTTTTATTGAAAAAAAAAATCGTCGTTTCATTTGTAAACTTTTTTATCTTCGTGTAATTTTTTCTTTTCACTTCCTTTCTCATTTCTATCAGTCTTTCTTTCTGCTGATTTTTTTTTTTTTTTTGTAGATATTTTAAACTCAGCTCTTAAAATATGATTTTACAAAAAGAAATTTAACCAGCGCCGCGATATAATTGTCGAAAGATTTTCGCTGATGAAATTTTTGTTCCCCTTCTTTTTATTATTCATTAAGTGGCAGCAAAATAACTTTTTTTTCTGTCTCACTGTGAAACATTTGCGACTTCTTTGTTATAATCTTACGAATATATTACATAAGTATATACATTAGAACATAATTTTAACAGATTTAACTTATCTTAATCATTTAATAAGATATAATTTATTGGATTTCATCCTATGCTTAAATGCATTTAAAAAAGTGAAGACTAATTTCTTAAGAGAAGTTGCATTTATGAGCTTCCTGTGTAGTTCACATTAATTATAAGCTAGCAGGAAATGTTTTTCTACTCTATATTTCATAATGTAGCAATGTACAGTCAATGAATATTTACTTGTTGTTTACATGAATAAATTATTGAAATTAAATAACCAATTACTATGACACTTCAAGATAATGAATGACAAATCATTCCTTAATAGACAATGTACGATCAGAGCGGTTGTCTTCTCCAGTGCCATCTATAGTAAGCTTAAGATATCAGTGATTGTCAGATTATAGTACATTTAAATCTCCATCCCCAAAGCTTGGAATTCAAAGCTGGAAAAATGCAGTTATGCATCAGGTAATCCCTTTTAACTTTTTTATTATTCGAAATAGTCCGAAAATTCAAAAATACCCTGATGTTTTGACCATACGAAAGCTTATTTAACAGTTATGTAGATCTGACTCCGAAAAGTAACTATATGTTTTAGCATCATCAGTAATTTATTAACTACAGACACCTTTTTATTCTGGCTAGCTTTGAATTCCAAACCTCACTGATAAAGGCAAAAGTTAGAATAGAATCTGAGGATGGGAAACAAGTGCAATCTCTGAATATTTAAACTTTGCATAGATGGCACTGGAGTAGAAATCTTCAAGATCTGAGCAGAAGGAAAACTGCTGGAAAAAAATATTTGAACTTAGCTTGCACTAAGCAAATGTAATGGCCTGATTTTGCATGTGCATTTTTAATAATATAAATACACCATTTAAGTTTAAATACTGAGATACTGGAATAGATCTTGTGAAGAGAGTAATTGTAAACTGCCATTGGTGTTAAGCAACCATTATGATTTAGTTATATTCTCTTATTTTCAATTTACTTTCATCTGTTTTCATAGACACTTAATGTAAATGTAATTACAGATTAGTTACCATAGAAACACATTCCACTTATGACTTTCTAGTGAATGTTGATTCCTTTTTAGTTCAGAAGGAAAACAGAAACAAAATTGTCATTGGAATGATGATGCGTTGTTTTATTATTACCAGAAAACTTCTGGGAGTCACTTAACCATAAAAGCATTTAAAAGTAGTCCAACTTTATGAACTTTTCCTCTATTTAAACCTATTAATGTGCTTTAGGAAATTGTTTAATTAATATTAATTTAGTTTGGTAATTGTTGTTTTAACACTTAGATGCACCTATTTAAATTAGTAATAATGTAGTATCATGCTTTATGTTATCTTAGAATTATGGTGGAACGTAATCAACTTTTATGATCCTACTTCTTCAGACCATTCAGTCTTTAAACCATATGCTTGTTGTCAAGGGTTGGTGGCCTAGTTGCTAGCATAGCTGCTTTCTAAGCAGTTGTTCTGAGGTTCGTTTCCTGGCTGATGCTTTGACATATAAAAAAACAACAACCATATGCTTGCTTTTATATAATTTGAATTATGGTCCAATTTTAACTTGAAAAATTGAGATATTGTCTACCTTCACTTCTGCACTATTTATATTTTTTATCAAAATTAAATGGAATTTGAAGAGTAAACAATGCAAGGATTTGTTCTTTGCACTATTTAAAATGTAATATCAACACATTCTTCTAAGTACTAAACATAATGGAAATACAGTATTTTATTATATGTAAATTTGTAAAAATAGCTAAATTTCAGTTGCCCAACAATCTTCTTCACAGTTCTTTTATTATTTAAAAAAATGATTAAGTTGTTATTTATAAACATTATCGTGTACATTAAGATAAACTTATCAGTAAGATGTAAAAGAAACAAAGAAAAGATAATTTTTTTTATCAATTATTTCAGTAAAATTAATAATTAATGGGTTTATTGCTTGGGAATCCATCAAAGTTCAAGTACCATAACTATCAGAGCTGAACTATAATGCAGGAATTTTGAGTTTCAGAATCCATTACTAAACCACACATTTTGCACTGTGGCTAACAAGAGGTTATATTCAGTATACATATACATATATATACACAATGGCTAAGTGTGCTTTTAGTCAGAGAAGCAAGATCCATACGACCCATGAGTACTAGGAATCTGGGCACCAAAAGCGTGCTCAGTCATTGTCTACATATATATATATTGATTAAACTTCTTCTTAGCCAATGTGCCAAACGTTGAAATCAATTACAATTAGCATAAGGATAAGTACAATATTTAAATCAACTGGTTTATTATTTGGGAATTCACAAAGTTTGAGAACTGTAAATGATAGAACCATGTTCTATGGACATTGAGGTTAAGAATCTCTCCCTCTACCATTGCTCCAAATCTTGCATGTCAATTATTTTGATTTTTTTTTTTCTTTAGCTGATATATTTATCTTAATTTTTTTTCATTTGAATTATTTTCATTATACATTACTTTTAAAACAAAACAATTTTAGGGGGATCCAGAAACTAATCAAAAATCAGCAAGAGCAAAGGTCAAAGGTCTCTGACAATGGACGGAATATTATTAACAGTTTATATATTGATATACAAAAACGTTCTGTTCAGTGTATTTTATAACTCTTTAACCATTAGAATTGAAAATTGGCCTTATAGATTGATCAATGGTAAAGTCTCCATCTTTTGACTTTGTTTTACAATCTTTCAAAGCCACTGCAGTTATGTTGTTTTAATTTCAACTTGTGATTAATCTAATATTTAAAGCTATTTTTTAACTTTTTTCCCCTACATTTTTCCTGAACATTTAATTTCTCATCAAGTTTTTAATTGCATAGTTTACACAAGCTATTAATGTTTGTAGTAAATCTCTGATAAAACTGTTTCCATAGAAACATAACAATTTAATCTGTCTTGATAAATGGGAAGTGTTAGCTGAGGAATCAAGGTGAAAAACAATTAATTGTTGGGATTAACAAACATTTTTGATTTATTACCTTCGTGGAGGAGATTGCTGATTTAATTAAGTTGTCTGAATAAGAGAGGTGAACTTCATATTTTTTTACTTACTCTCTTATACATAAACAGACGCAGATTTCGAATCGTTCCAGTATAAAATGATATCCTTCAATTTTCATTTACATTACTGCATAATCATATACATACATATATAAACAGGGTATCTCAATGAAAAGGTGATTGCTTCTTTCTCCTAGCTCTTGCAGCGCCATCTATTTAATCAACACATGTGTTGCATAGCAATATAGTTCAGTTTACAATCCAGTCAAGATAGCACTTTAAAATTTGTGTGACGAATAGCTTACTTGTGTCCCTATGTAATAATTGGTTTTTGAATCATTCCAATAGAGGACAAAATCTTTATCATGAATGCAAGCAGTCCTTGGTTTACATAAATTGGCATTTAAACACTTCCAAATTTTATTAACTACTTTATATTCACTTGTTGATATCTATTGTAGTGCTTATTTTTACTGGATAAAAAAACATTTTTATATTCTAAACATGCATCTGAATTGAAATCTGATGCAAAAATTTGATTTAAACAAGTCGTTGTGGAATGCTTTTCTTAATTAAGTAAAGTGCTGTTATCTGATACATCAGTGATGTCAGAGCTTCATGGATCAAGTGTGTTTAGAATTATGTTACAGTGAAGTTGTACTGAAATGTGGATCTGGAGATAGATTTATAATCAGCATGTTAACCTGTTTTCCTATTTAATTTTAATTAAGGCCAGAAAGATAGACAATATTTTCACTACTTTTTAATGAACTAATGTCAAAATTTTTAACATCTGTGTTTATAAATATATATTTAATTATTATAAACCAGTCGACACTTAGATAATCCCAATATCAATAACAATCAACAATTTCAAACTGTTGTCAAGGCAACCCCCTTTTAACAATAAACATGGAATCCCCCCCCCCCAAAATGATATAACAAAATATATTTTAATTTTTACATTAGTAAAACTAATATATATATTGTATTAGCATATTACTTAGTTTTTAAATACATAACATTTTAGCTTCAATTTTTAATATTCTTTGTTTATTTATTTTGAATGCTATTAGTTCTCTGCTTTACCATATATTTTTTTTGTTCAAGAAATCATGCTTCTGTATAATTGCTTTTTTATCAGTATTTTTTTATTGTAAACTATTTCAACAATACTTTTGGATTCAATCCCATATGCATGTTCTCTTTCATGATTATTGAATACTGATATATTTTAGCACTATTTTTTGCTTTTCTTACATATATATATATGTATGTATAGCTTATTAGTTAATGCCATTAATTATTTGTTGAACTACTTCCATTACTTAATATTAAGGGCAGAATGTCTTTAAAAAAATTTAAACCTTATTTAAACATTCTAAATACATTCAGCTGATAGTAATAAGACACAAGTTGGTATTTAACCCAACATTTCAAGTAATATTATTCTCCTCTCTTCTGACCAGTGAACTAGCATGGAAATTGAACCTGAACCTTTAGTTTCTCAAATATTGAGTTTTAAGATAACAATAATAAACTGAGATATTCTGCCAAAAACAAAAGTCACCACATCCCTTTCAATTAAATTCAGAATAGAATCAGAATAAAAAGATAAATTGCCATTCTTGAATATTTTTGTGATAAGGCTCCCTTGTGACAAAATCAGTAACTACAGTCTACTGAAAATCCAATTACACGGTAAAATACTCAGCATATATATTTTATCACATCAGAAATAGAAAACATGGAATTTTGCTATCATTATAGAAGAGAGGAAAAGAAGTTGGTTCGGAAGCTAATAATTTGGAAAAAAAAAAGAATTCTCATGAAAAATGGTTATCCATCATCTGTCATTAAGTAAACTTTTAAATAGACAACAAAAAAAAACATTAAAAGAGAAAAACATTACCGGCACTATAATATATCCATACATATCAGGAATAGTGGACAAACTAAAGAAAATCTGCAGTGAATTTAATATCGGAACAACATTCCAAAGTCATAATGCACTAAAAGGAATTTGACATCTACGAAACCTAAACTTAAAATGCTGAAAAACAAAAACTCTATCTATGGAATACCATATGAATGTGGGAGAACATATATTGATGAGACCAGTTGCCCTATTGAAAAGTGATTGAAAGAATTCAAACTGCTGATTAGAAAAGAGAAAAGGGTCATATCTCAAGTAGCAGATCTTGCATGTACCAATGAATATGTTCAATTGGGAAAATACAAAAATATTAGACAGGAAAAAGTACAAAGAAGAAAATTAAAAAGATGATCACATGACTATGGCAAATAGCCCCATAAGTCAATCCAATGTGATTATACCTAATGTCTGAAAACCACTAATTAATCTTACTGTTATGAAAAATGGAGAACTCAGAAGGACTCATAAATAAATATATGAAATTTCTACTGACAGCTGTCTTAGGTTGAATAGCTTTGTTAGAGCATTACCTTAAAATTTCAATATTCAATAATCTAAAGATTCAGGATTAATTCCTGTGCAAGTTCTGTCACTGGTTAGGCCAGCAACATGTGAAGAAGAGGCAAGTTATGTCTTATTGGGTTCAAATATAGGACAATCACTAACATTTTCAACAAATTTTACAATAAGCTCAGAACTAGATGTATACCACCTGATAATGATCTCTGGATTTTGCTTCCCTATATTCCTAAAGTATCGAAAATGTAAATAAAATATACTCAAACTCATATAGAATCAGCATCCATATTCCACTATCACTAAATAGGATGATCAATAATTTCAAAGCCAAACTTCCTACCAACCAAACATACCCCCATGTTTAAAAGATTGCATGTACTCAAAGCAGCTGTTATGTGATCTACTTTAGTGAGTCATGTGTCAGTGTAGCAACAAGATTGTCCCAACATCAATACCTTCACAAAAGGGTTAAAAGCAGTCCAGACCAAAAATCTGTATTTCTGGACACCAAAACAAATTCAGCCATACATTTGAACCTACATCAGCTAATGTCATATGCATTGAGCGAAATGATTTGAAGCACAATATGGAGACATGGCACATTGCTAATAATCCTAACTCTATAAATAAAGAGGAATCCTGCTTTCTCCTCTCTAAAAATGGGATGATTTAACTCATTTTTGTAAATTTATATCATATTTATACTTTTCACCCTCCTGCCCACCAGTCATTACTATTAATATGATATCAGACCAAGGTATCGAAAATGGCTTAGCATAATATTATAACAAATATTAAAATTTAAGCTATTCTTATCTAAGCATTCCTAGCACTCACAATTTAACTGAATTATCACTTTGAATTGTTGTGTTAAATACTAACCTGTGTGATATTACTAACAGTCAGATGTATTTAGAACATTTAAATAGCATTTAAAATTTTTACTAAAGACATACTCTATGATGGAAATAGTTTAATAAATAATTAACACTAAAATATCATCACCATAAGCCTTCAGATAAACATTAATTAATGCTATTAATTATTGCAATGCGGGCTTTCTAAAAGGATATTTTTTGGTGAACTGGAATATGATTATCATGGGAGTAGTCCCCATTTACATTATAAAGATTACCTCTTGAAGAAGTACAATGTTGGTTTTCATTGGAAAGATATATCAGAAAATAGAATCCACTGTGGCCCTATCATTGAACATGGTATTAAAATATTTCATAAAGAAAAGTTAGTTACAGAAGAAATTTAAAAGCAGGATTACAAAATATTAAATAGGAAAATGAATCAAGGAGTTCTATGTTGGATATATTTATAGTTCACAAAATGGTTTATATAGTCTTAACAAAATTCATCTGTAGTATATTATTATTTGTGTTGTCTTTTGATCTTTTTTTTTCTTCTCTTAATATTGTTATGATGAACTCATCTGCCAGCAGATACTGCTGATGATAAAATCCATTCCTAGAGGTTTTGATTAGTCTTTCACTTTATGGCCTTTTAAATTATATTCACTTCATTAACTTAAACATCGTTTTTTTTGGTGACAAGGAAAGAAACAGCGAATTTTAATTTCTACTTCATTAAAGGGGAAATACTGTGCAAAATACTTTGATTCCTTAAAAGTACTAATCTTTGCACGTTGGGAAAAAATGCAAAACCCAACATTTTACCTGAAAGTTTGTGATGAGGGTATATTATTAGATGTGATATGTTAGAGTATTTCCATCATCTATGAGTGAATGTTGAATGTACAGAAGATTTTAAACTTTAATTAAACTTTTCAAATATAAACAATTTGTTAGTAATGACACACAATTAGACAACACAGGTTAGTAATTACATGTTTTGAATAGTATTATTCTCCACTTTTCTTCACGTGTTACTGGCCTAATTTGCTCAGTGACAGTATTCACATAGAAATTGAATTCACACCTTTAGATTCTTGAATATCAAATATATATAAAAATATATAATTTCTACTATCTGTTGCCTTAGACAAAATAGCTCAGTTGGTTAGAGTGTTTGCCTTAAATTCAATATTTAAGAATCTAAGGGTGTGAGTTCAACTTCTGAGTGAATGTTGTCACTGTGCATATCAGGCCAGAAACCCCTGAAGAAGAATGGAGAATATACTACTTGAAACATTGTGTAATAACTAACCTGTGTTGTCTAATTCTGTGTTATTACTAACAAGTTGTTTGTATTTGAAAAGTTTACATAAAGTTAGTCCAACACATTACATCCAACATTTTACTTCTAAATATAATTTTATGTCATATGAAGAATAGATCAAATTGTTCAGAAATATTTTTTTATTATGAATATCTTTTCTTCACCAACACTTTACTTATTTAAAAGATGGATTTTCTTATAAGTTAGCAATTTATACACCATTTATTATTTGTAGAAATTATAATTGTTGAGTTCAATTCATAGGGATCATTAATCAAATGGTCAGTAGCTTCTAAGGTCATGTTATGTTCAAGCACCAAGTATGATAGGTTAGGCTTTGATGCAATTATCATTAGCTTTCAAATCTGATCTTTTACCATTGTATTAAATGCACCGTAGATGGACTTACTTGAACCTATCGATGAAACTCCTTGTCAGGATATGTATATATGTTTGGAATGTCACATAATGTTTGCTTTTTATATAACAATATTTAAAATCTATGCACCTAGGCACTATCATAAGAAAATCTAATAATTAACTGTGTATTTATTGAAGCTTAGTACTTTCGAAGGCTACATGTGGCTGCATATTTATAGCATTGGGATTTGCATGGGTCTGGTACACACACACACACATATATATATATATGCAGTAAAATATATGTAAATTATATGGTTCATTTTTTCAACAGGGGGAAGCAGGATTTCTTCCTATTTATGGTTCAGAGTTGTTGGTTATATGCAATGCCTCTTTAATCTTGTGCTTGGCATCATTTTGCTTGATACACATGATATTGATGGATGAAGACTCGAGTGTGTGGCCCATTGCATTTCAGTGATCAAGGAAGATAGTCTTATGCTCAGGATTTTTTGTGGGTTTTTTTGTAGAGGTATTTGTGTTGACATTAGTGTAATTTATATCTGAGCTACAGAGAATATCTAATTTAATAAATGATTAATGATCATCATTACTGGATTTATCTGGAGTGGATTGTGACAAAGTTGTGGGTGGAATAAGTTTAGCACTTGTAAATCAAAATATAACAATTTACTATTGATGAATACTGTACATAAAATTAAGATATATATATGTGAGAAATGGGAACCTTGGGCAACTGACAATTGCTGGTTCAGCATGAAATGCATCTTGGGGTCTTTTATTATGTCTCTATGTGTTTTCAAAAGAATGTGCGGTGATATAGAAGTTATTTAAGACATTTATAATAATTTTTATGACCTGTAAAGATCTTCCTAGTTAAATATTCATAAAGGGATCTTGATATGAGGATATATTCCAGCTTAATTTAATGATCCTTTGAAATCAAGTGATCATAATTATGTAGCAATTATTTTATTCTTTAAATTTAGATGTATTATTGAACCATCTTTTATAAAATCTTTTAATAGATTTTAAAGCAAAAAGGTCATTGGGAACGTAACTTTAAAAATTCAAGAGTTGGGGAGTGGGAGGAAAAAAACTGCCTTTCACTCAGGTTTATTTCCTTCATCTCGTACTTTTCAATTAACATTTACCCGGATTACTTAATTGTGCTTGAGTTTAAATCCATAGATGCGATATCAATATTTTTAGAAGGCCTATGCTACCATTGGTGATAGAAAAAGTAATTTAATGTCGGTGTTGTCAATTTTAAAGTATCTTACATGGTTTGGCATGGTGATAGAGTGGCCCTCTGGGGAGCTTAAAGTTTATGGGGTTACACTCAGCTGCCATTTCACTGTTATTTATTTTTAAAGTGAATTTTATTATGTTAGCAGCTTTTCAGAAAAGAACTTTATTTTAGTTAGTGGAATTTGTTAAAAATGATATGTTGTAAAGAATAATAATGGAGGAATTGATACTTTTAAAGATTTTCAATCTACTGAAAAAGATTTCGAAATGAAAACTTTCCTTTTAATTATATCTATTTGCCTGTTGTTGTTTTTTAAATCAAATGTTGCTCCGTGCTTTAAAAAATATATATTTATCTTTATTTCAATTTAGAATATCTTAGGTGCTGCTATTTTTCAAATGGACATCATTAATAACAAAGTTATATTATACATATGAGACCCGAACATACTCAAAAATTTTGAAAAAGAGATATCAGTAATTCGTGATCTTCACCAAGATGGTGTCTCAAAACGTATAATTTACTAGATATTTAATATTATTTCAAGATTTAAAAATTACATTGAAAATCGAGTAGTAGTAAGATTTATAATTTTGTTATTTGGTGTTATTCATTGATTATTATCATCATCAGATGTTTTAAGGTCACTGCCAACATCTGGTTTTCATAGGATCCTACCTATTTATAAAATCATCAACATAATACATATCTATGAAGTTTTGGAATTTTTAGATGTATGACAAAAGAGATAATCCTATTAAAAATTGTTTCTCAGGATGGTATATGCAGACATTTCTTCAATGCTTATATAGCAGCACTAGAGTCATAAAGGTTAGAGCTGTCATCACTGACAATAATAAACTCATTTTTGGAGACTAATTAGCATAAAAATTTAGGCAAAAAATCTGTATGAAAACAATTGGTTGCATCCATACACAACATGATAGCATTATATAAATGTTTTAGTTAGATATTAGGAAGTCAGTATCTAAGGCATAGGCTGTTGGATAGATGTCACTTTACTATGCCCTAGGATTATATCCAGTCCTGGAACATGCACTATTATGATTCACAAACCAGATTCCCAATGAATCAGTTTAATGAACTTACATATAATGCCCTTTTCTTATATCATTGATAATCTTTTTCACAGATAAATATATGAATTTACATTATCAACATTACATATTTGATAAAGTCTTAATTCATTTACAGGCTTGTTAAAATTGATATCCTAGGATTAAAAACAAATCCTACCTCTAAAATATTCTTAAGAAGTAGTTGCTACTCATGCTAACTTTTAATAACTTTTAAACACTAAAATTGTCAAATTTGATTTGAGTGCTTGTTATAGTTTTGAAATGGGTATGTTTTTTTTTTTTAAATGTCTTGTAGGTATTAAAAAATGACATATTTAGTTCACTAAAAAAATTCTGACTGGTTCTTTCTCAAAGGTTTTTGTTTGGATGAATAGTAAAATGGATACATAGATTCATGAAGAGTCATAAAATGAGCACACCAATAGCTCTTAACAAGCTTTTCATAACATCCCTATCACCAGACTGGTTTCTAGCTTTGGCTTTCATTAGTGAGGTGCTGGGATATCCAAGATTTAAAATACCAGATCAAGCCCAGCACTTTATCTAAAGTTTAACTATTAAGTAGAAAATCTGAAATTTTCAGACATCCATATGTCTTCAAATTCAGCTATTTAACTTAAATAGCCTTATGGGACTGAACTAAGTATAGATACACCATATATTAATAGCTTTAGCAATATAAAATCACCAAAGTCTTAAGAGCAATAATTGTAAGAAAATCAAGTCATATATTACATGATCTAATTTTATAAGCTTGTATTACAAATGTTATATAATAAACATCCCAGTAGCTCTTAACAAGCTTTTCAGACCAGACCAGTTTCTATCTCTGGCTTTTATCAGTGAGGTGCAAGGATATTCAAGCATTAGATTTAAAATACCAGGTCAAGTCCAACACTTTATCTAAGGCTTAATACTTCATGAAGATCATAGAGATGGAATGCTATTAAAGCTCAATGATAGCCAGAAACCACTAAAATGATTGATTTGGTGGTTAAAACTGCAAAGAATATATGATCATTTGTTGATTGTGGTCATTATTTTTTTTTTTCATTGACAAATTGAACATAGCATATTAGATCAGTGCATGGTGGCGCTTTATGGTATTTTGGATAGATAAAAAGAATATTTGGATCTTTTTTTTTTTGCAATAATGATACAATTCTTCTTCATGTCATGAAACATTTCAAGTTGACTGAGGTGGGCAGATTGCTAATCTTGAATTAGTTCTTTATTATCCTAAAAAATTTGCAAAGCTGTGTATTCTGATAACTGCCCTGAGGAAATATTGAAAATACACTCTGCTTATGATAGTTTTAAAAAACTACGGATATTTATAGGAACAATAATACTGTATCAACTTAAAGATGTTTTTTTGTTTCCATTTAGAAAATTAAGGGGACAGAAAACACTAATATTTAAATGGGGGTTATTATTATTATCCACTATAGGATAAATAAATTAAAAATTTAATAGTATAGGTTAATTTTTTGTACAGATGATTAGGTTAGCAGAGATACGGTATAGTTTTAGAGAATCAAGAAGCACTATAAATGTGGTTTCTGTTGTTAAGAAAATATAAGAAAAGTATCGTAGGCAAAGATATGTCATAAATGTTACTACTGGTCTTGATTTTACTTAGGCATTTAATTGAGATTTTTAATATATGAATTTTTTTCTATAGTACAGGCTTTTTCATACCTACATTCCAATATGTAATATATTGGGGCAAACTTTCACATGACCCTCAACTATCCCCGCTACCCCATCCTGCCAACACACTTGAGAAGACTTGTAAATATTTATAACGATAACTAGGCAAAGATAAGATTTATATATTGCTTTTAATGATTTTATGTATGGAATTGACTCTGTTAATTGAGAATGTTTATAAAAATGTTTAAAATAGTTTCTCACATTAGTTTACACCTATTATATAGCTATTATATAATGGCATGAGGGAAAGTGTTATTATCAGTTGTGAAAAATCTGAGATATTGGAAATAAAAACTGTTGATAATTAGCAGTATGTTACTAAGTCCAGTTTTAATTTTTTTGATGACTGATATTTTTGGAACAGTCTATAGCTGATTTCATGAAGCAGGTACATATATAATATTATATTGATTGTGAATTTGTAGAATTTGTAAGAAATTTGAGCACCAGATATGACATAGATTCATGATTCATAGACCTTGAGGTTCAGACTATCACTGCTTTAAACTATACAGAGTTAAAAAATAATCAAATAGATTGTTAGAAGTGACAGTTATGATCTGTGGACTAGACCAAGAATCCACTACTCTAATGTTATGCTAAACTATGCAAATCTTGAAACAGTCATCATAATACTTTATGTGATTATGAGATATTTTAAATTTTGCATTGGTTAAAAAAGAATTTTTTTCCTTTGGCATATTAGATTTAAAACTGATGCATAAGTTAGTCTACAAAATATTCTTAACATATATATTGTTTACAATAACTCCCCTCATATACACTTTAATGCAATTTTTTTAAGATATAACTCCTTTATTTTCTGACAGTTTTGACTGACCTGCAGTCTTCATCAGAGTGTTCTTAACCTCCTCTACCTTTTAAAATAACTCAATACAGATGAAGAAATGCAAAGAAAGTAAAGAAGAAGAATAAGAGAGTTGTTTTAAAAGGTATAGGAGGTTAAGAATGCTTTGATAAAGACTGCAGGACAGTTGAAACTGTCAGGAAAATAAATAAAAAAGGAGTTATATTTAAAAAAAATTTGCATTAAAGTGTTTATGAGGGGAGTTATTGTAAGCAATATATATATATATATATAAATATATGAAGAAATGTAAAGAAAGTAAAGAATAATAATATATTCTTAACATCAATGCAATTTATAAAGAATTTTATTAGTAATTAATATTCAAGTCGTATAGTATTTTATGAACCAATGATGGAAAGAAAAATGTTTCATTAATTTTCAACTGTACAGTTAACAATTTGAGAATGTGAAACACTAATCATTATTGTAAGTATTTATGTAGGGAAATGAATTTTGACAGACTATAATGGTGCTGCTATACTTTTAGAAATTAAAAGACAGACATTTCACCAAAATGTCATAATAATTTTGACATAATGAGTGTGCATAGAGCTGTTTTTCTGCCAATTTTTTTATGGAGATAAAATGTTGGTTCTTTTTAATGTAACAGCAATGATATTAGAAAATTCCATTTATATATGCTCTACACATTCATAGGCTGTGATGGCAAGATTAAGGCAATTGCCAAACATTTTAATTATAAGAGCACACCATGCAATATTGCATGTGAAAGAGATAAAGGAATAACTAAAAAGTATTTCATGGTAAACTTGAGCAAGATTGTCACAGTCAGGGCCACTGCATGGATAAAAGGTATTTTTGTTCAAGTTAAATTCCATTGCCTTTAGTGCCACACAAAAAATGGTAAATTAAACAAAATCAATTTTCATTAATTAAAGACACAGAATGAGTAGAACTTTAAAATAACACAATTATTTATACTTTTACCTCTTTCTTTAGGTATTAACTCTTCTGACTTTGGTAAAACAAAATAACTTCTAGAAATTTTCCATATGATAAATAACGATTAACTTTAATTAGGTCAACTCTGACTAATATGTTAATCAGTTTGTTAAAAAATAATACTTGTTTGTTATTTTTAATTTCATTCAAAATCTCTCATACATAACTTGTTTACATTTTCTATTAACAATTTTAGCTTCTGAAATATTATTAAATAATAGAATATTTACACTATTTTATGATTTAATTTTTTATATGCTTGTTATTTCAGTACAATAGCCTAATTGCATAGTACATACTATATATTATTGTCTGCATACTATATTATCTGTTATCCACAGGTTAAGCATTTACATTAGATATACTTAAGGGAAGAAATGTATGCAGTATTTTTTTGTAATGTTTTTTTTTTACTAAATCTGTTTTTCTTGGATTTGAACTGTTATGTAATTTGAATAATATTAGGAATTAGATATGAGTGGCAACTTTCATGACAGTTCAAATCCAAGGAAACATTAAAAAAAGTTATATCACTATTAAAAATAGAGATAATATTAGTATTAAAAAAAGGATAATATCGGTATTAAAAAAATTTGAAATAATACCAGAATTTATCTCAAGAACTCATATTTCATAATTCAACACTACCATTATGCTATAACAAACATATTACACTTGTACTTATGTAATATGGCTGAGAAATGTAATTTCCTAATAAACGAATGTTGTCCAATATCTTGCAGAATTACAGTAATTATTATGGTGATAATATTTTTAAATTTTATTTTAAAATAAATTATTAATAGTAATGTGTCACTTTTAATATAAATTAGGATATATAAATAAAAGTGATTTGGAAATATAAATATTTTCTTTTTTTTCCTTTCATGATGTATTGATTTCTATATTTACATATCATACCATTTCCAACCTTCTTATACACTTAACAATATTTTTGCACCAAAACTTTACTCTTACATTTTTGACTATTCTTTATTCATCATCAGAGATCTTCATCTGATGATGACTGCAGGACAATCGAAACTGTAAGAGTTAAAGTTTTGGTGTAAAAAAATAATATTGTTAAGTGTATCAGAAGTTTAGAAATGGTATGATATAGAAATGTATGCATTTTCATTTTCATATAAATTGTAATAATTGTCAAGGCAACACAGTATCAATGTATTTCATTTAGCACAATGTTAGAATATATATGCAGATATTTTAAGCACTTATCAGAAGATTAAGTAAGTAAAAAAGTAATTCTCTTATATGTAAATAAAAATATTTACAATCAGAATGTTTTTTCGAACTCTAAACATTTTTTTTTGCATATAAATTTTATTAATTATCATGGTGGCATGCCCCCCCCCATTGGTGAAGTACCTTTGTGACACACATGCAATGCTCTTTATTGTAATCCTTTTCCTTTCATTGAGAGTAAGCAAGTAAAAAAGAAACGTATTACAAATCTACAAGAAAACAATGGTATATATATATTGGCAGAAAGAAAAAATTTTACATGAGTAAAATGATAGCATTTGATGATGTCAGATAAATAGACTTATCTTATGACCTATAAGAGTATCATTAGTTGGTCCAAAATCATTCATGTATCACTATGCTTATCCATTTCAAAAATAGAATTTAAGTTTCTGATTTATGTAGTTTTTATCAAACATGAATCACAAGCCACATGATTAACATATGCACATAGTGTTAGAATTGAATGATTTAAACTCAGTAACTAATCTCTCTCATAAAGGAATCTCTTAATATTTTTCCATAATGCTTGTAAGTGGTCATCTGCCCACAAAAAGTTCAAATACTAAACAAAAAGTCCATATCTAAATAAATAAGGGATTTAAACTCAGACTTTCACATGACCCTCAACCCTCCATGCCATCTCATATTGCTGACTCACCTGATCATACACATGTTGAAAAGATAAATAATCACCATTATACATATTTCATGCTAAACCAGCAATCATCAGTTGGTCCAGATTACCATCTCCACACATATATACAATCAGTGCTCAGCTTTATATTAAGATAGCTAATCTTCATACTTTAATGGACAGGCTTAAAGTATGAAGATTGGCTATCTTAATATATATCTGAGCATTTATTGTACAAATGTGTAGAGATGATACTCTGGACCAACTAGTGATTGCTGGTTTAGCATGAAATACGGATAATGGTGATTATTTATCTTTTCAACATGTGTGATCAGGTGGGTCAGCAACATGAGATGGCATGGAGGGTTAAGGGTCGTGTGAAAGTCTGAGTTCAAATCCTTATATATTACAGTATATATGTGCAAGTATGTGTAAGCCTGTACAGTGTATTAAATAAATAAGTATACAGCATTTATACTTTTCCATTTCATTACATATATTTTAATCACACGAATAAAAACATCTGAAAAAGATTAATGATTTCCGAAATGCATTTCAGAAATAGGAGTTGGATTAATAATTTCACGTGGCTGTGTTTAATAATAATAATAATAATAATAATAGATGTATTGGTCTTTAAATTTTAAAGTGTATATCTGGATTTAAAATAATATAATTTCTAGTTTAATAAATGATTAATAAGAATTGTTAAGGAAATTGTTGAGGAAAGTAGTTTTATAATTGCGAATACTGGATGGCACCTTTAGATTAATTATAATAATTAAATAAATTATAAGATCTTTTTTTTTTTTCAATTTTTTTGAGGATTGTGTAAAACTCATTTTTAATTTTTTGTTCTTTCGTTCTACCTCACTTTCTCATTTTTTGGATTTAGGATGTCTATCATTATTTAGTAAATACTGATGATAGTTTGTAACTTATTTGTTTTCTTAAAATTTTAAATAACTTATTCCATATTATCTTTTTATTTAACATACTTAGAAAGTCACATGTCGTAGTATCTGCTAGATTGTGTTTTAAATTATTTGATATTAATTTATACGTAACTGTTTAATTTCGATTTGCCTGAAGGGCAAATGACTTAATTTAAAAGTTATGATTATATTATTAAATCTGCTTAATGATATTTAATTAAAAGCATGATTGAATGACAGATAAACTGTAGAATCCTGTAAGTCAAGCATTGATCATTTAATCCTGAGTATAAGAAAAAAATATTAAAACTCATTTGTAGTTTCCATAGTAATTTTATAGATGATTTAACTTGTCTTAGTGATAAGATAGACAGAGAGAAGGGCAATTCATATTCTAATTAAACGACTTATTTAATGCATTTATTATAGTTTTATCAGATTAATCTACAACTAGTTCTCTAATAAGATTATCATAAAGTAGTACTGACTAGTTAAAATATTAAAACATGATTTGTGTATGCATTATATATATATATATGCAACACTAAGGTATTTATTACATAGTCGGGTATTTAATCAAATATATAATCAGAGTGAATTATTGTTATTTTATATAAAGAATTAGAGTATTTGGAACAATTGTAATGACCAAATGGTTCGATGCTCAGGAGGTCATGTGATGTTCAAGCATGAAATCAACAGTTGTGTTGTGATTCGGGAATTTTTAGCTTCTGAATCCGTTGCTCTACAGCCGTCACTAAACCATCAGGTCCATCAATTATGACTTAACCCTGCTACTACTGAAACTTTTTATAGAGTATTAAGCAATACATTTTTTGATTCCTTTTTTTTTAACAAGTTAGGTTTGACACTTTTCTTTGAGCACTTTCACACGTGTCATGACATTTGAATATGAACATAAGGTTTTAACATCTAGTGCAATCAGTTGAAAAGGTTCATTGCTGGATGAGAGAAAAATGTTCTATAATGATAACAACCCTTCCATAAAGTTCAGCAGTTCAATACATGAGTTTATATATAAACTTATTTAAACACTATATTTCTTTTTTTTTTTTAAGTGTCATAGCATAGGCCGGGACGCGAACCCGCAACCCGGGCAACTGCCTGCAAGTACAAGGCAGTCGTGCTGACCTCTCAACCACCAATGCAAGACTACACTGTATTTCTTTTAATTTTAAAATTAAGGACTTGGCAATGTTAAGTCTAAATAGAAAATTGTTAAGACAATAAAGCCAATTACTCAAAGCTTTAATAGGTTTATAAATTAGATGATAGCAATCAAGCCTTAAGCTATCAACAATCTCAATCTGTAGTCAAGGCAACCTCCTGCCTTGACTACAGGTTGAGATTGTTGATAGCTTAAATTGGCTTTATTGTTTTAGTAAATATATACTTTATATGAGATTTGGAAGTTATAAATGACTATTTATTAATCTGCTTTCAGAATCTGGAAGTTATAATTGACTATTTATTAGTCTGCTTTCAGAACAGGTTATATTTGCCTGATTAACAAGGTTTGTTTAAATTTCTTTGCATTATTAATCTCATACCCCTTGGTTAAGTTGCAATCTTTAGTGTCTATATAAATATATAAGCCATAAATAAAGGTGGTATCATCTTTATTGTTAAAGAGGTGCATTGACTACAGGTTGAGATGGTTGATAGCTTAAGGGTTGATTATTATCGGAAAATTGTTGTACTAAATTGGATTAATGGGGCATTTTACTTTTAATAGATTTAATTGGATTAATGGGGCATTTTACTTTTAATAGATTTACATTCAAATATCAGCCTTTCAAGCTAATTGAGCACACGCCTTTTGAGAGTGTTAAATAAATGAATATTTTCCTCTTCAATCCAAGATTTATGCAGGAATAAAAAGAATACTCTTATTCCCACGACTCAAATTCTTTTATATGAGCAAATCTGAAGAATTGTTGAGGAGAGCGTGAGTAGAATTCTCATTTTAAATTACTATTTATGATGTTTTTTGGCTGAATGATGTTGGTGAAATTGCTTAGAATTTACCAACCGTCATTCTTACTGAAACTTAATTATGAGTAAATAAGCAATTATTTGATCTAGTGCCGTGTTTACAATTATATTACATTCAAATATCAGCCAAAAAACATTGTAAATAGTAATTTAAAGTGAGAATTCTATTCACGCTCTCCTCAACAGTTCTTCAGATTTGCTCATATAAAAGAATTTGAGTTGTAGGAATAAGAGGATCCTTTTTATTCCTGCATAAATACTATATCTTGGATTGAAGAGGAAAGTATTCATTTATTTAACACTCTCAAAAGGCGTGTGCTCAATTAGCTTGAAAGGCTGATATTTGAATGTAATATAATTGTAAACACGGCGCTAGATCAAATAATTGCTTATTTACTTTTAATAGATTTAGGAAAAGTTATGATTATTGGGTTCATTATTTTCATAAATGGAACAGTTACTGGTCTATATAAATATATGCACAAGCATAAACCATGTAGAGTGTTAAATTTAGAACTATAGTGGTAACTGAAGAACTTTAATAAAGGCATTGTATTTTTATCTCTTGGTTGGAATCTTTATAGATGTTTTTATGAAATTTTGATAATTATTAAGCCATCTTATAATGAAATTCATAAACATAAATAAATGAATTATTCTATTTTATTAACAACCTTTGTCTACTTACATCAATCTACTTTCTGCCAAAAAATAGAAAAAAATCATTCTATGTTGACCTGCTAAAACAACTTCAATGTAGTTTGTAATTGTATATATGATCGTTTTTAAACATTTTACTAGAAAAGATTAATTAACACATAAATTCAATATTCTACTCTAGAGATATTTTTCTGAGCATCCTTTCAACTTGTATTATCACATTCATAGCATTATGTATAGAATTACAAATAGAATAAGAAAAGAATAAAATACAGTACTCTTCAAATTCAAAGTAGTTTATAAATTCTGTAAAAGGTTACTTTTAAGGGTGACGGTGATTTTATTCAACTCACAAGTATTCCATAAGGTAGGAGGAGGAGTATAGTAATTTTTAAAAATTTCTTATGCACAACATAAAATATCATCAAAGCTTTTCTACAAAGCTTGATCTGCAATCTTTTAGCTTTCATGACATTTCTCAAGTTCATAAAATCTCCATCTATAGTTCTTTTCCATATTACTATAGATCTGTCTTCATATTATCATCATTGGCTTATCCAGTTTATTTCTTCCTTCAAGATAATTGGATTTTTGATGTAGGTGGTTTGTCCATCTCTAAACTCTGTTTAGAAAGATGGCTGCCATCTTTGTTGAGATCTATTTTGCATAGTTATGAACAAGTTTTATTGCCAATTTAATTTACATATCTGTTGGTTTGAATGACATTTAAAAAATATTCCTGGCACTTTTAATACCTTTTATATCTTCATGATACCTACAATTAATTATCAAGGCTTGTGATTTTTGATTCTCATATTCACCAGAAAAATATTATATAGAAGACTTATAAAATCCAATATTAAAAGTATATTTAAAAAAATTGTATTAAGGCTTGTGGCAGACTGCTATTGATGATGATCAAGATTTATTACTTTATCTTAGTTTTTGTTTTTATTTATAAGCAATAAATGTGCCCACATAGTTACATGCTTTGGGAGGGCAAAAATTGTTAGTAGAAATTATGTCTATGTAGAAATTTCAGTAGGGCTTAACCAAGTACTATTATTTCTCTTATAGAAAGTACTGATCAGTTTGATTAATAGTGGTTTTTCTTATGGTTCCATGTAGTGAGATACTAGAGACATCTTTGTTCTACAATAGAATAATTTTAAAAAAATATTTCTTCCTATGAATAACATATTTTAGCAATCATTTCAATTACTTAGGGTAATTTAATCACATGATTTATTAAAAGAATTTACAGAAGTTATCATTAAAAATGTAATAATCTCAATCATTTAATGTGGAACTTGTGCATTGCAATATCCACATATGTTAGACAGTTTACTTCCTGTATTTGAGTCAAAAAGAAAACTGTTAAAAGGTAATAACATGCAAAGAAACTGCTTGGATCTGCCATTATTGGACTCAGAAGTTAGAGTTAGAATACGTTCAGGAGATTCTACTGGAATAAAGAAAACAAAGAAAAATTTCAGCATTATGTATCCTCTGATTTCATTAAAAATGACAACCGTATCTGAGCACTCATTATTATGTTTTTTACAATGCGCAAATTAAATAAAACATACAGATGTAGTTAGTTTATTATTTATTATTCATTGTGAAATACAGTATTTACATGATATCAAAATTCCAATACTGAGAATCTAATTGTTTACATGGATTGATGGCATTAACTTCAAATTCTTATAAACTATACTACAGTTTATATTGTCTTACATTATGTATATTTCTTTTTAGACATTGTAATCTTGGGGCTTTTTTTATTGCCTGTAGCTAAAATTAGATCAAAATATCTAGGAATAAAGTCCTTGGAAAGCTAGCTTGAATTAACTTGAAGTTGTGATGTAAGTACTTGTAAGGGCAGCTTCTTTAGTGCTTCCATATTGTGCTGGTAAATACTGTGTCTATGTGAAAAAGAGTTCCCACACTAATATTTTGGATAATCAATTAAACATTATGATAATGTTACTAATATGCTTAAGACTATTTTTTCAAAGTGGCTTCCTGGTTTTTTACATAATCCTCCACCAGATATCAGAAGATAAGTTGCTTCACAAACAATATGTAAAATGCTGTTAAACAGATTGGACTTGATAATAACTCAAGACTTGTTTCTATTCAAGATTCCCCTTTTGGATGTTAAATCAAGAATCTACAATCAATAAATTACAGCATAAAAAAGAGAAACTTCTAATATTTTTATCCAACAATAAAGCCAGTTAGATTTGATCTTATTACATTAAAATGGGGTCTAATCATCAGATTCAGGACAATCTACAAATCTTACACTCATTTGTCTTATAAATGAAATTTGTCTGCTGCTGACATGTATATATGTGGTAAATACAAAACATGAACCTCTTAATTAATGCCTGTTGAATCTATGAGTCTAGTTGCAAATTGAAGGAGTTCAAAGCCATTAATGATTCCATCTTCTGCGTGGAATCTCTAAAGATTTCTGTGTGATATTTTATTAAGAATTAAGTTGTTCAAAAAAATTCATACAGTAAGTAATAATAATTGAGTTGCTGTTTTTATTTATTTACTATTTTTATAACAACCAAATTAACTTAATCAAATCTAAAATATAAATAAAAATTTTGTTTCCTATATAATTTTTAATAATAGTCTGAAAATGCTATGTTGTTATTTAATTTTTCTTATAAATAAAACAGTTTCTTTTAATAAAAAAAGAAGAAGAATGAATTTAAAAGTATTAGTGTTACACATCAAATATATTTATACTAAAAACATCTACTTCACTTCTCATTTTTGAAATATAATAAAGAAAACTACCTGAAAGAGGTAAATGATCCTTAAGTTGCATTTCAAACTGAACTAGCACTCTTTAGTTGGCCTAGGTCACAGTTACGCCCAATCATTCCTATGTCTTCATTGTTTGTTCAATATCAAACTACTACACTTTAATATAAATGTCTAATTTTCCACATTCATTGTCCACTTTAGATAAGTGCATTAAAGATTATTACTAATCATTTCTTAAAGTAGAATATATTATATCATTTTTAACTCTAATATAAATTTTCAACTTAGTTATACATTAATGTGTATATTCAGTATTAAACATTAAACATTATTTGACGTTCATTTGTTCACTTTCATTCCTGTATTTTTGTGTGCATTAATTTAAAAAAAAACGTCAGATATATTAGTCTTCATCTGCTTAAAGTTTCTATCTGGGCTAAGTATAATATGATTATTTTTATTCTAATAAATAATAATCATTGATGTATTTATCTAAAATGAATGGTGTGAACGATGTAAATATAGAAAGTTTGGCACATGTAGATTAAGTTTTAGTAATTAAATATATATCATAATTATAGTCTTTCTTTGCTTTATTACTAATCCACACAAATGCTTTTATTCAGATGGTTGTACCTTTATATACTAAGTGAATCAATAAGTCCAGAATATTAGGGAACATCATCCCATATCACAAGCAATAATCAAGTGTTATGGTTATAGTTAGTTGCCTCAGTCCTATTATTATTTTCTTATGGATCTGTAAACTTCAACACTTTATTTTTTTAAAAAAGGCACTACCGAGACTGCATTTTATACTGTAATTTATGGAAGAACATAGATTGGGATTAACTTGAGCAGTTGAGAGTGGAAGACATTAATGAAAGAACAAACACGTGCCGCTTACATCGGATTAAATAATAATGGGATGGAAGCTGTTACTAGAAGAATTAACAATAGATAGATGAAAAAAATATGTTATTTTGGATCTCAACCTATTTTAGATAACATAAATGTGAAAAGAAACCATGGACTTGAAGAACTTGAATCAATTCAGAGGCGTTATCTTGCGTGGATCAATAATGTTTGAAAATAATGATTGCGTAGATAAGCGATTTTAAACTAAAGAAAGAATATTAAATTTAAATATAAAATAAATAATTTATGTAGAATAAATTTATTTTTCGTCAAAATTTCTTTAACGAAAATCCTTTTTTCTTGTAACTAAAATAAAAAAGAATCGATCTGAAAGGGGAGAAATGTGAGTCATGTGATCATGTGATTCGCAGAATCACATGATTCATATGTAATTCATAGAAAGCAAGAGTTAAATAATTAAAGCAACTATTATAAATTTTAAGTGTTTTTATTACCCACAAAATAAAAAATTGCACTTTTATTCAACCGTAAAAAAAAGAAAAACTATTTGAAAAATGTTTCAAATATAAAAAAAAGAAGTTACGTTTTTATAAAAGTTTTAATTGCTCATATTTTATTTTTTAAGGCGATAATAATCTAACGTAGAGAAGAAATATTTCTTACTATTATTTTTTTTATTACTAAGAAGTAAGCTAATCTTAAAAGTTTTAACTGCTCATATTTTATTTTTTAGAGCGATAATTTCTTTTATTGCTTTTAAAAGAAATATCTGAAATATTTTTGCTTAATAATGGCGGGCAGCCTCGTGGCCATTATGAAAATGATGCAAAGAATTATACTATTTTTATAAATAATATAAATCTTACGCCAGAGCTAATTAAATCTTGATAATATTGGTTTAAACGGGAGATTTACCTACCAAACAATGCAACACAATAATGCTTTAATCTGCGCAAATAATCCACTTCAGATCTGACTATTTACTTGTAAACATCAATAAATACCAGATTAGTTTTCGCTTAGCTTTTTCAAAAGGAAACTGTCTTATATAACCCCGTCCCGTCAATCACTCTCTTTTTGCTTCTATTAAGTAGCTGAGGATGAAACTTGAATTTTTTTTAAACATTCTAATGTTTGGAACTTAGCACTCTTTTCTATTGAAATGTAAAAGTGATCAAGTCAGTAGTAATATAAATTTTAATGCAGTTACAAACGAACTGCAGACATGTTTAACCTATTGTCAAAAGGATGATGTTGTCACCAATGGACAATGACATCACTTGAATATGAAATGCAATATTTAGATTGAAAACATACTTTTAAAAAAAATTGAATGGTTTATTATTCAGAAGTTCATAAGAAGTTTGAGTTAAACCACCAAACATCACATCACATTATGCTTCCTGCATTCATTGATTGCTCTGGCTTCCACTGAGTATGGAGAATTTTGCCTCTGTGTAGAAGTTTTGAGTGTTGGAAGGGACGAGCTGGGCCGTGATTTATGGATCTTAAGCTCTGAAGTTTATGACTCAGTATTACACCAAATCACGCACTTAAAATAAATAATAATGATTTTAACTTCACAAAAAAATTAAAAATTCTTAATAGGTATTTACAGCATCATAGAGGCAGGTTGCATGGACAAATAACGAATAGTTGTTTTAGCAAAAGGGGATTCATGCATATCTTTAAAACTAATGTCCACAAAACAGAGGCATCAATAAGCAACATTGGTTGCATTTTTAATCTTATAAAAACAGTATTCATAAAAAATTTCAGCTCTTATAGATATTGAGCAAAGGGTATACTAAATAAAATCACCAAACATAACATGATCACCATTTTTTATGCTTGCTCATAACTCATTAAAACAGGCAAAACCCTCCATACAGAAGTGCCACTCAGTGCAAGCCAGAATAATCAATGGATACCAGAAGGCTTGTGGATAAAATCTCTATCTAGTGCCTACTCATCCAATATCCCCAGACTAGTTTCTGGCTTAAGGTCTTCATCAGTAAGGAATCTTGGATCTGAGAGCACTGCTGGAGGGTTGCATTAGATCCTAAGATCTAGGTGCAGTGCTCTCAGATCCAAGGCTTCTCACTGATGAAGGCCACAAACTAGTTTGGGGATATTGGATGAGTAGGCACTAGATAGGGATTTTATGCAAAAGTCTTCTGGCATCCATTGATTACTCTGTCTTGCACTGAGTGGTACTACTGTATGGAGAGTTTTGCCTGTTTTTAGTATACCAATTGGAAAATCACTGTTCTACTACTGCTGCTGTTTTTGGTTTTTGAACAAGAAATTGAATTATATATAGATTTATTTATTTGTGGACTATATTACAAACCCCCTCCCTCTGACCAAAGTCAGTTCAACTTCTCAGTAAACATGCATTTTTGAATAACCTTAGCTCACCCAAAGATCTAAATCTTTCAAACACTGGAATTTCCATGCTCATGTTGATACCTGCTATTTTCCCACTACCCTACTCTTACACAATATAGGGACTGGGTTTCTATTCACTTTTAACATCTTATAGAAAAGTCAGCAGTCATTCTAATGCAGACATATTTTAAAGTTTACTTTTGGGTTTGTTTTTTTAATATTTATATTCATTCCTCATTGTTTTGTTTTTACCTTGATAGTCATTTGAGATTTTTTTATGCACTAAACAATTATTAGTAAACACAATCATCTCCAAAAGCAAAATGGCTGACTGATCTCCATTTATTTGTATCCTTCTTTCATTTTTTTTAATCCACAAAATACATATTACTGAAACTGCTTTTAAAGTTATAAACAAATGGTAACACCCCATGCAGCCATACATTCTTAGTGATATTAATATTTGTGTTGGTGATGTAGTTCAATCTTTTCATCACAGTTTAGCAATTGTTTTTCAGTAAAGTTAACATTCTGGTCTATATTTTGATGTTTCAAGGTTATACTTATATAATTACATAAAAAATATTTATAATTAAATGCTTTTTTATAATTAAGAAATCCACACTATATTCTAATTAATTAATTTTACAATCTAGCTTAATAGTTGGATGTGCTCACTATGTTATGAACACTTAAATTTAGCTTGTTTCTTTGATTGTTTCCAAATCAGAACTCTCTTTAGATGATGTGAGATGATTTTAGTATATTTCCTATATGTCGTTGAATTAATTCAGCCATGGTAATTTAGAATTACAAGTTTGATAAACACGTTTAATTGCCACGAAAAAAAAAAAAAAAAACTTTTTTTTCCTTCCTTCTGATACATAAATTAATTTCAATAAAATATTTATAGTGTGAATGCTTGAATTAATTAATATGAAATAAATATTTATCAATCATAAATATGAATACAATTATTATATATAATTATTAAACATTACTTAGAACTATAAAGTTTGCCCAGAGGCTTATAAAACAATAATATAGCCAGGGAATTTTATATGCTTCTAGAACAGTTTTCAACCTATGGCCCTTGTTCTTTTTCTATCAATAATATAATTTCATGAATATACATATTAGAAATCTATTCTGTTTATTAACTCATTATCCAGTTGTTCTATGTAGAATTAATCTGGACACCTGTAGATGGAGGATTATCAAACAACAAGGTACCCTGTTGTTTTTCTTAACCAGAAACAAATTTAATTGCAGATATAATTAATTAAATTCTATATTTGTTAAAATTAATTAGTTAACAGTAAATTAATTAATTATTTTTTTTATAAACTTACTACTAAATATGTAATAGTTTTAACAAGGCTGTAAACCTTAGCAATGAGCGTCTGAAAAAATCGTCACTAGGGACCTCTGTAGGTCTTTAAAACACATGCTTACGCTATGAAGAAAAGAGAGAATATGTAATAAATAAATATATAGGACTGGGGTTTTGTTTTAATAATTGTCTACTGTTTTCATATTTCAGATTGCATTATTAATATTTATTACCAATTTCATTTTTTATATTTCAGTTTTGTCAATTTTCAGTTCACTTTCATTACTTCTGGAACTTTAGTATGTAGATGATTAATATATTTCCTATATATATATATATGACTCCTTCTTATGTCTTTACTGTTACGATTTGTTTTGATAGTAATTTAATAATCTGCCATTTGATCCATAATTTATATAGATTACTTTTAATCCAAATTTTATCTCCTAAACTTATTATAATTTAAATATTAGACCCAGATTCTTTTTATTTAAATAGAATTAATTTTATTCTGGGTTTTCTGCCTAACAGCAATTCAGTTCGTTGACATACTAGTTGTTACTGTGGGTGTTAGTTGCTGATATAATGACATTAAAAACTATATCTTCTATTTTAGCAGGAGTCTTTTATCTCAGAGTATATTTTAGTTGATTGATGGCATTTTTTACCAAGTGTTATGGCAGTAAATGCACAAGCTTAACATCTCAATCATCCCAAAACTGTTTGAATTTAATCGACATAAATCCAGAGTCAGTATCAATCACAAATCTCTTTGGATAATTGTATACTGAAAATATTTCTGTGAGTGTATCAATAATTTTCTCTGAGCTTCTATTTTTGACTATATAATATTTTTCTCAGTGTAAGAAATGTGTGATTAATAACAGACCTCTCATACTCAGTGTGAATATGTTGTCATGGTTTTATAGCATTAGGCTGTGATTTGTAGTCTTTCTTGATCAGCTGGGCATTTTATTAGTGTGTCATATATATTTTTCAATATCATCATTTATTTTTGGATACCCTATCTCCTAGCTAATGCCTTATCGTGAACTACCCCGGAATACCGTTATGAAGTAATTCTTCTGCTTTTCCACATCTGATTGCATGTAATGAATATTTTGTTGCAAACTGAAATATTTTCCTGGATGTTTGGGAAACATAACACCAAATTTTTAGGATGCTTAATAAACCAACCCTGAGTAATTTAGCCTATTATTTTTTGGTAATCTGAATCATTTCCCATTAATGGCCATTTTTTTTATTATTTAATACTTTAAAATATATAACATCAATACAATTCATATCTTTGTAATCTATTATTTGCAACAGTTTGCTGTAATATTTGAAAATGTTTTTCTCAACAGTTTCTATTCAGCTAAGGCATCAATCATTATAAAATAATCTAATAATCAAATGGTTTCATATTTCACAAACTGAACGTTTTTCTTTTGAATTTTAGCTCATATGTGAAGCTCTTTATATAATGAAAGATGCTGGAATCACCTTCAGCTTTAATTTGTTCTTTTCCAGTTGCACATAGTCCTATTTTGTCATTGATGATAGAAACTGGATCTAAAATATGAATTGATTTATTACTTTGAAAACCTGAAAGTTCACCATTGTACAGAGAGACTAATACAAACTATATTCACCCTTCATCATTATTATCATTAACCATTATCAATCCACTGCAGGATGAAGGTCTCTCAAAGTTCAATCCATCTTCTCCAATCTTTAACTTCTCTTCTCCACATCACCCCTGCACACTTTCTTACTTCATCCATCATCTCATGTGCGCTCTTTCTGGTTCTTTTACAATCTCTTGGAATCCAGTTTAAGATTTCAATTGTCCATCTATTATCATCTCTTCTAGCAATATGTCCAACCTAACTCCACTTCAGTCTTTTAATTTTTTCAATGAGGTCAATTCACCTTTACACTTAGATTTATTTGAAAGTGTTTGTAGAAAAAAATGCTACTGATTTACTTACTTATCTATATTCCATTTTCTCTTTAATTATTTCTTTAAAACACTGCTTTGATGTGATGAAAGAATACCAGGATGACTAATTGATGAATTGAAAATTCTTTTGATTTGGAAAAGGAATTTATTGCAATACATAATTTACAAATTCAATGTGGAATTTAAAACTATTTATTACTTTTCATTGTTAGATCTTTTTTTTTTTTTTGTCAATTTTTAGTATTATTTGTCTTTTCAATTTTTTTTTTTTTGGTTTTAAGAGAATAGGAGATGAGAAGGGGGAGTGGATAGAGGAGAAAAATATGATCAATTATTTATTTCAAGATTTTTTTGATTTCTCATGCTGCTACCTAATATTGACTTATAATCAAATAACATCTTTTGGTTTATAATTGTCAGATTTGTTTGGAAATTTTTGTTATTATCTATCTTTAAAATTAATTTTTTTTTCTTACTTGCTTTGTAAAAAGTCAAGAGAGGGATTGGGGGGGGGGGGATAGATAAGGTGGATGTTAGAAGTGTTATCAACTTTTATGAAAACAGCAATTGTCAGCGACATTCAATACCAAGGGAAAAAATAGCCTAAACACAGAAAATACTTCAACGCAAATAGATGCTATAGATAACGAACAACTATTAAATTTTAAGGCTCCATATAAGTCAAAAGCAATTAAGGTACCACATATCACCAAACAGATGACTAAAAGTGGAACACATAAATCCACAAACACAGAAAATTTCAAGAGCACAATCACAAATCAGTTACAGGAATGGGGAATAGAAAGTGAACACATTTAATGGAACTTAAAATAGCAGGGATGAATATAAGGGGTCTGAACTCAAATAATAGAGTTCAGGCAATTACATTCTGGATTAGAAAATACAAGCCACACTTAATTTTTATGTCAGAAACAATTATATATAAACTCAGATTCTGAAATAACCATTCAACTTTAAAAAATAAGCATGTTCTATTATTCCACATCAATCTGTCCATCTGCTGGAATAGCTATACTTATCCCTATGTCATCACCAATCAAAACACACAAAATTCACATATTGAATGAACATCTATTATTCATCACCATAGGTTTCAATGGAATGAAAATTAAATATCATTTTTCCATACCTCAAAAGAGATAGCTCCCACATACATCAAATAATACTGTGATCTAACATAGCATTCAATGCTAATCCTTACCCTACAGTGCTCTTCAGGGAGTTTAACACCTCAAATGAGGAATTCAACAGGAAATATATCCATTTATTTAATACCAGACTCATGTGTGGCCAAGGTTACTTTCCAACTAATGGTTGCTCATTTTACACCAAGCAATTTGCCATACTGATAGATCTCCTATATTATTCCCCAGAACTACACTTCATTATCAATCCAACACTACAGCCAATACCATTCTCTAATCATCATGCACTGATGGTTTCTATTACAACAGCCATACCCATACAAATGGAAGCTCACATGAGATCCACAACAAGAATTTTATTAAAAGGTGCAGCCTCGGTGGCTATAAATTTCAAAAGCTTACATTTACTTTTAGAAATGCGACATACTATCACTCAACCCACTTGAGGCTTGGTTTTCATTTATTAACATACTCATTTCAATAATTAATGCATACACTCAAAAAAACAAAGAACCATTAGCACTCCTACAAAAAATGGAAATCATCAGTGACACCATAAAGAAGATGCCAGAAAATCCAGAAGCAATAAAGGCCATAATAAAATTTTTAAAAATACAATATCAAAAAATCATCAAATCATCTCTGAATACATAGCAGTCACAAAATCAAAAGTTTACCTGAATAAACCCCACAGCTTCTTGAAGGGGTACATCAGATGGGCTCTAGGATATCATGAAAAAAAAAACATACCCTCTGCAATCATAATCGGAGAGAACCCTTACACAGGATTTGAAATGATCAACATATAAAGAGCTTTTACAAAGAAAAACTTTGTGAAAATCTCTAGAACCAACTGGCCCTGTTCAGACTCATAGCAGAAATCACAGCATAGTAGCATCAGACATAAAAAGAAAACTGGCAACAATGCCAGAGTGGACATACCCAGGTCTCCATGCAATACCAAAATTTATACTAGCATACTTAGAAGCTTTCAGCATTCCCGTAATGCTTAACTTAATAAACCTACTTTCTACCAGACAACTAAATATTGAAGGTCTATACCCTATTGGATTGGTGACCTTCCTTAAAAAGCCAACCTTGTCGGCATCACCACAGAGAATTTAAGGCCAATCTCTACGACACCTTTGATGATAAAGATTATAGAGTCAGTAACAGCAAGTCTCTAAATATCAATTCATCAGGAAAGGCACATTAACATCAGAAGCATTGAGTCTTTTTAACATGATAATTGATCATGCAAGAATACAAAGGAAATCCAAACCAGTTATTGTCCAACTTGATATCAACAGTGCATTTGATTCAGTGAGTATACCATGACTTTTGCACCTCCTGGAAGAATTTGAATTTCCATCTAGCATTATTAACATAAAGATTTCTAATCTTTTTAATAACAGGGAGATATCCATTTTGCTCAATGGAAAGATCTCGCATCCCTTCAAATCTTCCAAATCAACTCCGCAAGGCTCTCCTCTCAGTGTGCTTCTATTTTCCATATATATAAATCCATTTTTAAAGTCAGTAGCTCAGAATGTTCCAAGACTGTACCTACATGGATGAGCTGGCTGTGTTCCTTCCTTAACCTAAGTTCATTTCTAAACTTTCAAAAATCATGAATAAATTCTCTCTAGAATCAGGACTCTCATTCAACCTTAATAAATCTGCAGCTTGGAGGCTATCCTCAGGAAAGGGCATAACCTCACAATTTGCAGCACAACCGCAAATATTCCTTCATCTTCCTATACACCTCTCATCAGCAGCCAGGAGGGAAGTAGTCCAAGAATTGATTCTTGGATCAGTCAACAAAATTACCAAATCTCTATCTAAAATGTATGCATCACTATATGCCAAGACATCATTAATGAATATGCTGGTTTTTCTCAGGATAGCCTATTTCCGAACCTTTCATCAAATTCACCAACAAATTTATAAACAAAATAAATTCACTATGCACCCACCTTTTTTGGAAAAGTAAAATGGTGGCCATCAGGAAAATGCAAAGGCATACAAAGTGAGATGGCCTATCTCTACATTCAGTTCAATCAAAGTGAATTCAACACACATTTAACCTATTAAGTAAACTAAGCAACTTTTGCCCTCAAATTACCTTACCTAATATAATTATTCCCACAGATACACCTCTGCCTATTGATAAAAGCTGGATAGCTAACATTAGAAATGAAATGTCTAAAAATCTCACTGCCCCCCTCCTTTACAACAAAATATGTGGAAGATCTCATATTGGGATGCGTTCCTGCTCTTAAACAAAATTCTGGAAACAGACTACAGTGCTTAATATCACAAATTTTGGTATTATAAAAAGGTTAAAATGATGGCACTTAGAGCCTAAATTCTTTGACTTTTTAGTCAAGGTTAATATGGAGACTCTTCCAACAAACAATTTTTTGGCAGCTTGCAAGGGCTTCAAAAATGTGGAACCCATCTGCCCCCTATGTAAAAAAGATGAGACTATAGTGCACCTATTTGAACAATGTGAAATATTACATGGCTTCAGAACCATAATACATTCAATCTACAGTGTCAAACAATCTCTGATGAGCCTACTCAAACACATGGTTATGAATGGTAAATTTGCAATAGTGAGAAGTGTCACATTCCTTATGTATAGTATCTGGCTGAATAGATGTGAAACAATGTGATCAATATACCACCATCCCAGATCTTCCTTAAGAAACTCATCAAAAATAAGATACAGGGACCATCACATAGCACCCCAAGTGACATACAGGACAACATGGGAAGTAATCAATATGACTGCATGATCTTTGAATGAATAAAAAGCAAAAACAAGTATAACTGGCTTCCTGAACTGATACAAATGGATAGTCAAGGTCATCATCAGATACCATAAAACTTTTGGGGCACAAGTGCATGATTATACACAAGGAAAGGACTTACAAGATGGAGTGCATTATTTGCTAAAGTAAGTGATTAAACAAATTGTAAATATACATTTACATAGTTTAAATAAAAATCAAGCAATCCAACTACAAATGAAATAGTTAGCTTTGAAGTAACAACAAATAATAAAAAAAAGAGTTAACATGAAACTTTTTTCTTACTAATCTGTATTGTCTCTTTGTGTATTGTTATTAACAAAGTTGTTTATATTTGAAAATTTTCAAATAAAGTTTTAAAAAATTTTCTTTACATTCAACATTTAATGATAGATGGTGGAGCATTAACAGTTATAACATCATCCCAAATCTTCAGGCAAATTCTTTCTTATTTATTTGGATTCCCATCAGCTGCTCAATCAATAGTTGTTTAAACTTTATTTAAACTTTCCAAATACAAACAACTTGTTAGTAATAACACACAAATAGACACCACAGGTTAGTAATTACACAACATTTTGAGTAGTAGTATTCTCCACTCTTCTTCAGGTGTTTTTGGCCTATATGCACTGTGACAATATTCACTTAGAAGTTGAACTCAGCATCTTTAGATTCTTGAATATTGAATTTAAGGCAAACGCTCTACCAAATATGTAAAAATAAAAGGCATTGTCACTTTGTTTTGAACCAAATAATTTGGCAGCATGCATGGACAGTGCAAAATCACTATCCCCTTACACATTTTTTTTTCCATTGTAGATGACCTGAAATCTCTAAATGAAGAATGTAAGGAAGTTGGTTTTAATGTTTTAAATTAAAAACAAATAATAATAATAATAATAAAACAATTTAAATGAACACAACCAATCTAATGATTCCAGTTGCTTTCAAATAAAAATATTTTTACAATATTAATGAAGAAGACAGATTATTTTTAAATTATTTTCTAACAAATTAAAAAGTATTTATTGTAATGGGTTTCATTTTTATTTTATGTGTATTTTTTTAACTATTTACAATCTAGATTTTAAGTATGTAAAGAAATGCTGGATCTTACATTTATCAATTAATTATGTCAGGATTATTTGGTGATGTAGATGCAGTGTTTTAAAGACACAATTAAAAAGAAAATGTAGATAGCCAAGTAGATTGGTATATAAAAAGTTATAATGGTTAAAATCAAAATTACAATTATCCTATCTTCACAAACACCACAGAGGGAATTTTGTCATTTTAGAATAAATATAACTGCAATTTAAAATTTTAGAATAGAAATTCATTGCTTTGTGATGGCATAATTCATTTGGATGTTAGAAATAAAGTTCACAAATACTTCTTTTATTTACCAACAAGATGGTAATTATCTAATAAGAAAAGAAACTGTTGATTTGATTACATTTCAGGGTTTTTAAATCTATATTTGCAAGGTTGAAATGTTATTTTTAAGCATGCTTTTTATTTGCAAACTTAAATTCCTAATAAATAAAGTATAATTATTGATATATAATATAGAATAAAAATTTTCTCTTAAAATAAATGTTAGAGATATAACCAAACAGTCATTAGTGAATGGCACAAAACATTAAAATGTTAAAGAGTTACGTTTTATTTTGAATCACATTTATTTAAATGTAATCACTTATATTCTGCCCTAATTAATTTCTAATGATTATTTGAATAAAATTATCTTTATTTAATTTCATTACAGGAAGAAAAAAAAGAGTGGACTATATAAAATACAGCGACTAATGAATAATTATTATATTGTTCATTACAAAAGTGTTATTAAGTAAATGAGGTGTGACATAAAATAACACAAAAGATTAGTAATTATTAATTGTAAAATTTGTTGTGCTTTTTTAAATTATTATTTAAGAAAGTTACTTTAATGCAATAAATACTTGATATTATAAGCTAAATAGAAATGGAGTGATTATAATCTAGGAAATCAAATATCAGGTGACATATATAAGAAAAAACATTATTTTAAGAACAAGGCTGGTATTATAGTGAGTCAGTAGGTAAGTGCCTCAGGTCACAAGTTGTATTAGGTATCAAAATGAGACAATATTTCAAATTTTTTTATCAAATAAATAGCAGAAAAATATGTAAATTCCAAAATTCGTAGAAAATTTGGGATGGAATGATTCAAAGAATACCCCCTGCCCCACCTTTTACGATAAATTATTCAATCCTTTAATGAATCAAGTGCATTTAAATGAAAAGATAATCAAAAGTGTTTGGAGAATTTGTTTTATTATCTTAGCTATGAAGTGGAGTAATACAAGTCAATTTACTCAGATTGAAAACCATTTCTGGCCAAAATACAGATGCCTAAGGCTATTAAAAACAGGTTGTAATATATAGCTTTGCAAAAAAAAAAAAAACTAGCTTGAATTGAAAGAAAAATATGAGTTTTTCATTTTATTGAAGTATATCTGGGTCTCATTTTATGTGGTAGATAGGTTCCTCAGAAAATGTGCACAAAACAAATCGCACAAAAATAGACTTAACTTACCTTGAAAAATGTGGGATAGGTGCTGTAATTTTCCAAAAATCGCATAAAAGCAAAGCAACAACATAAAATTACTTTAAAATTCGCACAAAAAAAAAATAAGAAAGTAAAATATGACTAATAAAAAATTTCAAATTTGAAAAAAATTGATACAAGATAAACTTTTTTTTACTTATTTATTAACTATAGCATTTAATTTTATTCAAAGCAATATATTTTTATGCGTAATTTACAGTATTTTTTATCTTTTCATACATGTACAGTGTTTTAATTATTATCGCTATTTGACGATATCGTTTGTAAACTACTAAGACATTAGATTTATCACAATAGGAAATACAACTAGCGCCAACTTCATTTTTTTAATTGCTCTTGTCATGGACTCGCCTAAACTAAATGTTTTCCAATCGCTGTGCTAAGCGATCTAAAATTGAAATTTTTGTTTCCAAAGAAATTCATTTTGTTGGGTGTTTTTTCTTCTCTGTTAGAATAAACTAAAAGTTTAAAAGAGAAATAAGAACTTACAATAATAAAAAGACACCGACTCACCACTGTTGGGTAAAATTTAATTAAAACTAACAATTAAAAATTAAATTTTTATTTTTGTCTTTAATTTTCAATTCCGTTTAAAAATCAAATCTCATTGTTTTGTATCACATTATTTTCAGATCACATTACGTAATTTTTAAATTGTTAATTATAATTAAAAATCCGATTTTAATTGTCAAATTTTATTGTGCCTACCGCTATAACTAACCTTTTAAAAATAAACTTGCAGACACTAAATGATTAATTGACTACATACTCTTTTTTTAAAAAAGCAAAAATAAAATGTGATTTAAAATGCAAAAAAAAAAATAACATGCATAATATAGGTATCTATAACGTTTGAACAGATTTACATTATAATCTTGTAAAATTTAATGTATGTATATAAAATAGAGAAATCCTGATTTATAAGTGAATTATGAACTTCTTTATTGCATAAAATCTATTACAGTACTATTATAAAGCGCTGAAAATTATAAAGCGCTGAAAATATTGAAATTATTAGAGAGAAGTCAAACTCCAATAATGCGCTATTACTTTAAATATGAGTGAGTGCACAAAATTTATAATATTTAAAGTAATAGCACATTATCGGAACTCGACTTCTGATCTAATAATTTTTATCGCATAAAAGAAAACCGCATACAAAGATATTAAGAAGAAACATGAACTGCATAACTTCAAAATCGCATTAAATAAATCCGCATAAAATGAGACCCGGGTGTAGTTTGATAATATCCAAATGCTTTACTCAAAAAATCCAAAAAGCTCCTCAATAATGGAAGTCATAAGGTATATTTGGATAGAACAACAGTGGATGAGCATTGATGAAGCACCACTGTCTGGCATCTATTGATTGCCAAAACTTGCTGTAGATGGTGTAAATGCAGTGAAATTGGAAGAAAATTTTATAAACAAAGATCATGTGATTTTTTAAGGTAATGTGATGCTTTGTGGAATTTTAATGAAGTATTTTTCAAGTAGTTTGAATATGCTAAAATTTAGCCATGGTAAAATGAATGAAATTTCTACAACATTACAAGACAAAACTATAAAATCGTATTGCAGATGTTTTTTTAATGTGCTTTGTAGACATGAATTTATTGCATTCATAAAGATTATTTACATATTATATTATGGTCAGAAGTAAGTGAATAATTCTTGCTCATATCACAAACAATAAAAATTTATGCTAGTCATAAAATAATTTTTGAGAAAAAGTGAATATGTTTGATAAGTTGATGGCGCTCATAGGATGTTTTTAAGTCCACTTGTGGAACAACTAAATCTGAAAATATTGCTATTATCATTTATGAATCTGATTCCTAAATAGTCATTTAAATGAACTTGCAAATAATACCCACCTTCTTGTATTAATATCAATCTATTCATCATTTTTTTATCTGACAAGTACTTTGGCATTGATACAAGAAAGGGATATTGATTGCAAATCTATTAAATAATTTTTGGGGAATTTAACTTGCAAATATGTGTTTGATATGCAATACCTATAGAATTTTTGAAAGAAATGGGAGAATTTATTGTGAAAGAAATAGTTGGACTTTGCAATTTGATATATAACAGTGGAGTTTGGCCTGAAGATTTTTTGAGGACTATAAAGATTCCAATTGCTACAAAAAAGAAAGTTATTGAATGTGTAGAGCATGGTGCAATAAGATTGTTATATCATGTTTCTAAAGTTTTTTTGAGAATTTCAACTCAGAGAATTTATGGGAAGGTAGAATATTATATTGGAGAAGAATGGTTTAGTTTTTAGAGAGGGAAAAGTACAAGAGAGGCTATTGGTGTTGTTAGAACAATTGCAAGAGATATATTGATAAAGATAAAGAAATTGTTTGATTGAGTAATCCAAAATAAACTCATGACTATCTTTAAAAATAAAAGTGCATTTTGGATAGCAGATTGATTTGGAATGTGTATACCGGGCAAAAGATAAGAATTAGGCTGGAGAATAATGATATTGATGAAGTCAATATAGAAAAAAGAGTTATTCAAGGATGCAGTATGTCACCTGTTCTCTTTAATATATATTTAGAAGATATGTTAAATAAATATTTAGACTGGGGGGGGGGGGAGCAAATGTTGGAGGTAGAGTAATAAAATGTATAATATTTCCAGATGATATAGATCTTATGGCTGAAGGTGAAAAGTGTCTTCAGAATATATTGAATAAAGAAGAAGGTTGTATGGAATACGGAATGAAGATTATTAATGTTAAGAAAACTAAACTATATGGATAGGAAGAAATTTAAAAAGACTCCAAATTGAAATCCATGATAACATAGTTAAACGGGTAAAGGGATTTACATATTTGGGTAGTTGGTTGAATGAGAATGAAAAAAGTGAAGATGAAGTTAAAAGAAGAATAGTATTGGCCAAGCAGGCATTTATTAAGAGAAAGAAGATATTTTGTGGATCTTTGAAAAGAGAATTTAAGAAAAAGATTAATTAAATGCTATGTGTAGAGTGTACTAATGTAAGGTTGTGAAACATGGACAATGAGCAATAAAATTAGGAAACAATTGGAAGCCTTTGAGATGTGGACATGGAGAAGAATGGAAAAAATCAATTGGATGAATAAAATAATAAATGAATAAGTTTTGAAAAGAGTAAATGAAAAAAGAAGATTGATTGATGAAATCAGAGAGAAAAAGAAACTGGATTGGACACATCTTAAGAAGAAATTATAGTTTAATGAAAGAATGTTTTGAAGGGAATGATGAGTGGAGGTAAGAAGAAAGTACAAAAGAGATTGACATAGTTAATGATATAAGAGATGGGAAAAGTTATGTGTAATTGAAGAATGGCAAGAAAGAGAGTGGAATGGAAAAATGTATCAGTTGAAAATGTAACTACTTTCTGGACTTGTCCATTTGACAGAATACTGTTGATGATGAAGCACTAATTTATTTACCAACTTGTTAAAATTGTTAGAAGTTTAAATAATGCACCTCATTTATTATTATTTTATTAGACATATACATACTTATTTTTTATTCTAAATAAATATTATTTTATTTTATTAGACATATACATACTTATTTTTTATTCTAAATAAATATTATTTACAATTAATATTTTGTGCATATTTTTATAAACCCTTGAGTTTTATTTTTTGGATAGTACTTCATAAAGGGCATGATACATGATATTAATATGGTGTACCTCAGATACCAAATTTGTTCCGCACAGTGCTGTTTAAAAGTGTTCAATAGTCATTGATCAACTGAGATAAAACTGTTTAGAAGAAAGTGACAGCCAGTGTGAACATTTAATTAAATATTTATAAATAAATTAACACTTCCTTAAGATCCATTCATATCATATCATATTTGAATCTAAAAAGAGACTGCATGCAAGATGGATGGTGAAATAAGAAAGTGTGCTAGAGTGATGAGGAGAAGAGAGATTAGGAATCGCAGAAACTAAATTAAACATAGAGAGACTTCTCCCTGCAGTGGATCAGTAATAATTATAAATGATGATGAAATTGCCAATGGGAATTTAATTTTGACATATCCTGTATCTATATATCTATTTATAGAGAATTTGCAACATCACTTAGTTATTTTTAAGAAAAATGGAGCATAAAATCTATAAAAAAATTATTAAGTATTATGCAACAAATAAGGGCAAAATGTTATTCAAATGCCCTTTTCCAACTGCCCTTTAAACTACCAAATAATTTTATAAATATATACACCCGAAACCCTACTGTCCACAAATCTGAGAAATTCTAAACTAGCTTCAAATATGCAGTTTAGTGGCAGAACTTCAGGTTGCTTTATATAATAAGCAGCTTATTTCAAATTATTAAACTGTAGTTTGTTTAATGGAATCTATAGAACCACAAATTTATCAGAATTCCAAAATAGATTGCAGTTACATAATTCAATTGCTTTTATCGGTCAGAAAATCAAATGTCTACATTTGAAGCTAAATCACAAGGAAGGGCAATTAAAAACTAGCCACTTTTAACACCTTATTGATGGTTGCAATTGAACGTATGACTGAAGACGTGAAAAATATATATAATCTTATGATGCATGTTCCATACTGAACCAGCATTCATCCCTTGACCCAGACCATGGGAATCATATATCTTTTTCATATGTCTTTGGTCTTATGTTTATGATCATACTCCGTCACAATATGTTAAAGGCAGATAGAAACCAGTCCCTACCTTGCTTGAGAGTGATATCGTGAAAACAGAAATATTTTTCATTAAAGTGGATAATCTCTAATCTAATGAATGAATGAGAAAAATTGTTAATATACTTTCATTAAATGATTTGTGCCAAAGTTGTGAAGGCAGTATATTTGACACTTATCAAATAAACTATATTAATTTTCTATCTATCTGTATCTATATATACTAAACAATGATAAAGGTATGTTGTAAGAGATTGTGGTCTGGGCTGACTGATGAGTGCTGTTTCAGCACATAATGTATATCTTGGGGATTGTACATTTTTTTCACATATCTTTGATCATACGTTTATGATATCATCCTTCCACTAAGTGTTAAAAGTGAATAGAAACCAATTCATACCTTGCGTAAGAGTGATGTAGTAAAAATTACACTACAAAAATATTCATTATTGATAATCTCTAGTCTAATGATGACTAATAAAAATTAGTAATATTCCACCACTGCCTGGGATCTCCATCCCTCTTCTTAATGAAAACATCTCCCACATCTCCTACATGGATGATGTGGTGGTGTTTCTTAAATCACATGAAGAAATAAACATTCTTGAAAGCCTATTACAGCACTATGCTCAGACGCATGGGCTTACCGTTAACAGGAACAAATCAGCAATTTGGAATATCAAAACAGCTAACAGGATAACAGGTTCATTACAAGCTATGCCTCAGCCTTTCTTGGGATTCAATATGTCACTATCCCCTACAGCAATGAGGATGGAAACACAACGAAGACTACTAAACAAAATAGACATCATCATAACATGCCTCTCAAGAATATATATATCTACATTTGGAAAGGTTTCACTCTTAAACTCCCTCATACTCCCCAAGATCATATATTATCTTGCGGGTTTTAAACCAACAGAAGCTTTCATTACACGACGCTCTTCCGATCTCGACTCTGTAGAGGTGGGCGCAAATCATTTATCAGTCTGCGCACCCTTCAAAAGCCAAGAGACATGAATGGACTGGGACTGCATTCAATAAAGGTATTCGCAATACAAAGAACTTACAATATGATCCATAAACTTTATTCTGATTGCAGGACCTTCCAATGCCCGCTTCCCAAAGAGCAAGTGCTTCCCACTGATAGACCGCCCCCTCAGAGGTTCACTCCCATCTGGCTACAAATGCAGATATCATACATTTTTACGCACATAGTACCTTCCGCGACCATGTTCAATTCAAAAATAACCTATTGGGAAGCCTTCAACCTATCCAACTCAAATACCCAGAAGGCACACACTTACCTCCCCATCAACATAAACAAACTACGCAAACTAGCCCGTAGATTGAAACTAGCACCTAAACACACAGACTTTCTGCTCAAAATTAACCTTGGTAGCCTCTCCACTGCTACATTTCTTAATAGAAGAGGCTTCCGCATAGATCCCATATGTTGTCTCTGTCTTTCCAGCCCAGAAGATATGGACCATATCCTTCGCCTTTGTCCGGTCTGGCAGGGACTAAGACAAAACTTCCAGAAATACATTGATAATAATGGTCCAGATCTAACATCTCTTGAAGGGGTTTTAAATAGAGGCATTTTCGCTGAAATCAGGCTCGCCACCTACATAAACTTTGCCATCTGGTTGACCAGATGCAAGGTGATTTTTCAAAAATTACCGCTTAACGAAATCAATAACTGCTTTCTCAGCATAATTAAAAATATCCAAGAAACAGACAAGAGAGAGGCCGATCCATACCTGGCCATATTAACATGGGAATTCACAACTGGTCTAAACAGCACCTCTCCAACCAATCCTTAAATAATTTATATGAAAATAAAGGTATTTCGTTATAGACTAGATGATTAATATTCACCTTGCATCCACAGGTTATATTCTACTGACTTTTGAATCATTTCTTCTCTGTATATACCACCCTGTAACCTCGACTAGATATTTCTTGTTATTTTTTTATTTTTGTTTTTTTTTTTTTGTAACTCACTTATAGGTCAAATAAAATTATCTTGAAAGAGAATACTTTATAAAATATGAAAAATCTGTAGTTACTTAAAAAAGTTAAAATTAATGCTATTTTGGAGAAAATTTAAAATAAATATTCTATGTTAATATTTTCATTGCGCAGGTGTCAGAAGTGACAGATCTGGTACGATTTGAGAATCTTAAGTTCCAAGTCTATCACTGAGCCATTGCGCCAAACATGTTCACAGGCTGCTTCTCAAATTGTATATATATATGTAAAGTCACGCAATACATATAGAAACCTCGGGAGGGAAAAAAGAATGTTGTTTACTATAATTAAACTACAATTTACTTTCATCATTCAATTTTTTTATCTTTTGATTAACTTATTGTTGTGTGTATGACTTTAGTATGCTGGGATGGCAAATTGAGGTCACGTTGGATTAAAATGCGAAAACGTTTTTCATCATCTTTTGATTACGGAACCTAATGGCCCCATAGGACTTTTATAAAGGGAAATATTTAAAAATAAAAAATGTAACTCACTGAAATCAAAGAAATTTCAAATGTCATGTTTAAAAATGAAATGTATTTATATTCGTTCAACATTGTCATTATTAAGTAACGCGTATTTCTGTAAATACAGTTTTTTAAAAAATGGCTTTCAGTGTCTGTTATGTTTAGCAATCATTGGTTGAAACATAATTATACAATATATAAATCATGTAAATAGAAGTAGAAAGGGATTTGAATGTCTGCATCCATTGATTAATCTGGCTTTCCTTGAGTGGCGCTACTGTATAGAGAGTTTTTGCCTGTGTGTAAACAGCGTGTGTAAGCATAAAGAATGGTGTTCATGTGTTGAATGTTGAGGTTCTGCACAGACCCCATTGTACTGCTGCTGATTTCAACAAGTCCATCACATTGTACTTATTATTATTTGATTAATTTATTGTATGGATGTGAGACTTGGACACTCTATTGATACAACATAACTTAAAAATTATATTAAAAGATGCTGTATAAAATTTTAAAAATACAATGGCATGATCATAACACCAATTAATGTTGTTAAATTTTCTGGATGTATTAATGTAGAGCAGTGGTGCACAACCTATGGATTGCAATCTCTCAAGGATCACAGAAAAATTGTTGGGGGCAATGAAAATTTTGAGTTGTCATGTAGAATAATATGCATTTTCCCCCAAAGATCTTATGTCAAATCTTATGTGCTGAAATATAATATATGTATGTGAAAATAATTTACTTATATGCTTATAATAGGATGGTAACAACACATAATGAGTCATGTAGAATTTCATACTGAGTATGGGGGTCCAAGTGGATCATGTAGAATTTCATTTCTGTGTATGGGGATTGCACAAGTGTAAAAAGATTGCAGACATCCACTGTTGTAAAATCAAATTTTCTTTGGATTGGTTATATGAGGTGAATGAACATGGTACCTAAAAGTGTGTTTCGTGTTGAACTTAAGCATTGCATCCACCAGAGAGGCAGAACTCACATATGTTTTAAAGATTATTTCAAAGAACATTCTAAAGAAGTCCAGAATTGATCATTTTTATTGGGAAGATATAGTCGAAAGTAGAATACATTGGACAGTCACAATTTGATTCAATATTGAAATAAAACTTTGCTGCCAAAAAAATTAAAAGATAAAAATACCAAATAAACACTAGATAATGTTCACTCTAATTCAAGAATTAATTTATAATACTAGCCTGTAGTTCTTGGTGTGAGCTTTCAAGTTAGTAATCCAGTATGTCTAGTTCATTTACATGCAAGTAAGTAAGACTTATCATTATGAATCAATTTATATTAGCAACAACGAATACTCCAGTGATTATTATTGTTATAAGTACGAATAATATTACAACCAATTTCTATCAAATAATTATTGTAATAGTGAATAATGTTATTGAATACCTCCTCAGCCAATGAATGTACTGGGAATGAATATGTCCCATCTGATCTGCGCACTTCCATTGTTCTGGGTAATATCTTATGTCAGGTTGTAATCATCCAATAGTCTCCTAGTATATCACACATGTTCTATATGTGAACATATTTATGATTTATAGATTAGCTTATATAATCATTACACAAAACTGATGTCTAGTGTAGTATTTTTTTTTGTTCCCTTTTATCATTTTACCTTCTTCTCATAGAGTTGGAAAGGCCATACTTCCTTTGGAATGACAATTGCTGCTATTAGTAATAATAATAGATATGATAAGCAAAGATTATGGAAATAACTATAAAGCAATGCATTAGATTCCAGTCGATATATTATTTGATATATTACCTCAATAGTGTAATCATTATAAATCCAAGTATTATTCAAATTGTATTGTGAGAGTCAACTATCACCAGGAAGAGTGTTTTGATAATTAATATTTTTCTGGCAATGTAATCTTTAGACAAAACTATAACTTTCTACCAATTCATTATAAACATTTTGCATTAATATAGTTAATTTTCAAATTTATTTAAATAAGATGCTCTTACATATAACATCTTGGAAGTTGATAAAACGAATTCTATCTTTCTTTAAAGATAAAAAAAATTGTTTTGAAAGTAATTAATTAATTAATATTTTTTAAATTAATTCTTCTTAATGATTAGCAATCTAATATTGACATGATTTCATGACCCAACATAGGAGAAAGAGGGTTAAAACAAACATTACCATTTTCAAACATTATTATTCCATTGCAGAAGATTAATCCAGTTTTGGGATTTTTTTTCATAATTCCAGCAAACCTTTTTATATTACCCATCTATTTCACATGCGATTTTTTTTATATCTGTTAAAATCTTATAGGAACTAGTTTAAGATATTAATTATCTATTTGCTATCATCTCCAGCCATTTGCATTTCAATCTTTTAATTTTTTCAATGACAACTATAATACTTGTTTGTTTCGTACTCATTTACCTTTAGATTCCATCATACATTACTGTGTGATCTAAGTGACTTCAATCCATACACAAACACTGTTAAAATATATGTAGTAAAAATCTTTCTTTCCAAGTGTGTAGGCATATTTCCTTTTAATATTATTTCTACCAAAAACATTTCAATCAAGATTAATTCTATGATTAATATAATTTATTGTGTTCATATGTTTTAGTAATTTGGCCAAGATATTTAGTTATTAACTTCTAATTTATTGCTATCAATCTTTATTTTTCTCTGTTTTTTGAAATGTCATTGAACCTCGTTTTAGTTTTTCTAGCATTTATTTTTAATCCTATTTGTCTAATAACCTTTGCAACATTTCTGAAGCTCTGAAGCAGTATTTGTATAAACAATACATTATCAGTAAATCTAGATGATTTAAATAATCTCCACTTTTGCATATTTATTTATTTTTGATTTTCCTCTTTCTTTATGAAATACTTCTCATTATGATATATAAAACACAAACAAAATTATTTAAATTTAAAAGTACTTTTATCTTTGAGTCAGAGGACTGGTTTTCATCAGAAAACAAGAATATATATGTATTTAAACATTGAAATGATAGATGTTAGTAATATCAGTACATCAGACTCTTTTTACCAAACTGTCAAAGCAACATAAAATTATTTTCTGAGCATGTTTACGGTGTTCTTTGTAAGTGCAATTATTTAGGATGATCCCAATTTAGGCATAGATGTAAACAAAACTTCTTTCAAAACTTTCAATGTGTTTCATACTTAATCTTTTTACAAAGATTAGAGCTAGCAATTGTAAATGAATATCATATTGCTTTGACAGTTGGTAACATAGACTGGCATATTGACATAACTATCAGTGTCAGAAAAGATTATCATTATTTCATAATTGTTTTAATAAGAGTAAAATTTATCTCTGCCATGATGCCTACTGCTCTAAAGCTTTGGAAAAAGCTTTGATTACCACTGTGCCTGATTTGGAGTTCAGCCTAAATAATTTCATTTCCCAGACTTGTCCTTCCTATAATTTGATCACTATTAGCATATGTAAATGATCAATTTATGTTCCTTTGACAAAGACTGATTTATTGCTATTAGTAATCATGGGTATTCAGGTGTTTACAGTAGTAATGCTGCAGCAATTGTATATACGCAATCTCTGTATAAACTGTCTATGCCTTCTGTTGTCAAAATTAGCTATTTGCAAATATTAAATAAATTTATTTATGTTTGCAATAGCTCTGTCAACTAAGGTAAGCTTGAGTAATCAATTGATCACCAGATGGTATTAATCTGGGGATATAGATAGAGCAACCCTCAATAGGGATTTATTAGAAATATCCTCTGGCTTTTATTGTTTACTCAAGTTTATACTAAGTTCAGAAATGGTATAAAAATAATATATTTGCTGTATAAAAATATGTGTAAGTTGGGCTAATGTGATATTTCCTTGATTTAAACCTAGGTTGCATTAATCATATACAGGTAAGCAATAGAAATTTTCATTGATGGTAAAAAATGTCCTTGATACTCTATTGATTTATTAATTGACCTGACTTTAGACATATGTACATAATTAAAGTATTGCATTATCATCCTTTTTTTCTCTAGAATTGATGCACCGTATCATACAAATGCATACAAAATCGTTAACTAATAGTAACTCTCCATACAGTAGTGCCACCAAGAGCAAGCCTTCATAATCAATAGATGCGGGAAGGTTTACATTTGGTAGCACTATTGTGTGGAGAGTTTTGTACTCTCATCAACAACACATGTAAGCATATAAAATAGTGATCATGTGATGCGATGATGGTTGAATGTGAAGCTTAGCTGTAATAAACCCAAAATTACGATTCCAAAGTTGAAATTAATAACCTTTAAAAATATAAAAAAATCAAAATATTGAAATTACCATAACTGAATGCAGTCACATTCTACCTGAATTTGTTATTAGCCCATATCTGTCTGATTATTTGTGATTTGCTTCAAGAGGATCTTTTGTACTTGTTCCTATAACATTCATGATTTTTTTTAGTCTTCATTAATGCAAGTAGGCTTTATTCATTGTGAATTTTAATGTAACATGATTTCTAAGAGCACAACTATAATTGTAAAACTATATAATAAAAACTCTTGCTGCTTTATGGAACAAAATTATTACAAATCATAAACTCAAAGCAAAGTAAAAATCAAAGCATGAGGTGCTCAACTCCTTTAAAATTTGTTTGCACTTATAGTATGATATCAATACTTTCCAAACTCATAAAAAAGTGCTATAATGAATATAATATTATGAATATCAAAAGTAAACCAAATATACATGTAGAATACCATTCAAAATACAATACCATACAGAATTCATCAACAAAAAACTGTAATAATCTAAAAACAAAAAGCTGCATTTAAAATTTTAAAACAAATATAGTTTAAATAAAAATTCAACATAAGTTTATCCAGATGAAATAAACATCTGATTGGTGATGAAGTTATATTTCAAAACGTATCTTTAATATTAACCATGAAGCAAAAAAATGTTTTGTCTCATTATAAAGCACTAAAAGTAAATTAATAATAAAATGAATTATTGATTGGGAATTTGTTCCGAGCATCAGATGACAACATTGGGATATATTGGAGCATCAAAAGTGAGAAAAAGTGAGAAAATTGGGCTTCAATTTATGGATCTTGAGTTCCTGAATCAGCCAGTCTCTCATTATACTAAATCATGCATTATAAATAAATAATCAGATTGTTTATTTCTTAGGAATTTATAAGTATTGAGCATCAACAATGATAAAGTTGGGATGTGATCCATAGAAGATGAATTTCAGAATTTGCCACTCTGCTACTATATAAAATCAAGTAGGATATTAGACCATTTATTACTTAGGAACTTGAGAATCCAAATTTCTGTAACAGCCTCATAAATCCTGAGCATCATTCTCTACCACTATATTTGATCCTGCAAGATATTATAAAGCATTAATTAAAAGATTAAAAAAATTACATAATAAGATAAAATATAGAAGTTATTTTAATTATTAAGTATAAAATTCCCAGAAAATATTGCCACATATTCATTGCCAATTATTTGGAAATTAATAAATAAAAGCAAACAAATATATCATTCATTTTGCTAACAAAATGTAAGATGTTTTAAATATGTTGGAAAATTACTAATTGGGTGGTGAATGGGAAGGCAAGATAATATTTGGTTGCCCTTTTAAAATTAATGCAAAGGGGAGACCAAAGATTAATTTTGTTTTTTAAAATTCATAACTGATTTTCTTTATTATTTTTCCATAAAACTTGAATATTTGTGCTTAACCCCTATCTTTATTTTTGTGTGTATGTTTTTAAATAAACATGTGCAGTATAGTATACTTTTCAATTTTATGCATTAAGTATATTTTATATATAAAAGTATGGACTGCAATTTTATTAGCAATAGTATCAGTTAAATCTTATGAATATTATTCTATGAGAATTTGAATGCATTCACAAATTTGATTTTTCCATGACTTTTTTTCTTAAACCAATCAAATATAAACAAAGAATTGTATTGTAATTCGATCAGAGTATATGATTTATTCATATCTTTTATATTTTACAATTTCACTGTTCATTTTTACATCTGAAGTATTATTTTGTATGTACTCTCCATTGGGGCAAATGTAAGATACTGAAATATATACTGGAGGAGGGGGGGATTATCAGTAATACATGTATATATTTTCCATGACAGCAAATGTAAGATACTGAAATATATACTGGAAGAGGGGTGGCGGGAATCATCAGTAACACATATAGAGATAGAAGTTAAAACAACTTTATTAATTTGTAAATGAGGAAAATTCTCATTAATATTTTTTACAGAGGATACTCATTAGTTAAGCAATTTTTGATTCACTATTTAGATCAGCTCTATGCTGATTACATAAATAAGGTCATAAATTATATTTAAAAAAATTTCAATCATAAAAAAATTCCCGTCTTATTTGGGTTCAAACCTCAAATCGCAGGCTTAGTACTGGATATATTAAGCACTGCATCACAAAACTCTTACACCCTCATCCCCTCCCAATAGCCTTATCTTCTTCTGTTTTAGAAGGCAAGTTTCATTCAACTTTCTCTTTTGGGGAGATACAAACAAGATCCTAATTGTACCTCTCTCATTAAGAAAGTTTTTAATGCATTATTTTTATATCATTTTTTAAAATTTTACTATAAAAAAAAAAAAGAATCACGTGACAGATAATGATCAAGTTTAATTTATTCATTATGTTAAAAGACAGATTTTCAATTAATTTTTGTAGAGTTTCGTGCTTCATTTACTCCGAATGTCGTTGTTATTATTCAACTGCCATTTTTAAATTATTTATTTTTAGGAGACAGTGATATTTTTTTTAAATGAAAATAATGGGGGGGGGGGATAATTATATTTATAATGGATATAAATGTAATTAAACCATACGCAAGTGTATAAATAAATAAATCACCCATGTTAATGATCAAAAGAAAGCTACTGACCATTTCATCATAGCGTTTCACCTCACAGGGATCTCATTAATTAAGAGACTCGAGAAATTAACAGTTTCTTCCTTACACATCTATATGATGACTTAATATAATTAGAAATGCATGATTCTACTAGAGAGAAAGAAAAAAAATTAAAACTTTTGAAAAAGTGCATATTTGCATATATATTACCATTTGCAATAGTTTGCCAAAGGACTGTACCACATGAAGCTAATTGCTACATATAAATTATTTTTATACGCTAATTATTACAATTAGAAATTATGAATCTAATCAAGAGAATAAAAAATCATAGTGATAAAACTTTTGTTAAAACAGGCAAAACTCACTATACTTATCGCCACACACAGCAAGCTAGAGTAATCAATGGATGCCATAAGGCTTGTGCATAAAATCCCCATCTAATGCCTACTCACCCAATATCCCCAGACTAGTTTCTGGCTTGTGGCCGTCGTCAGTGAGGAGCCTTGGATCTGATAGCACTGCACCTAGATCTTAGGATCTAATGCAATCCCCCAGCAACCACCTTTTATCTCCACTTAACTACAAAACTATGAGTCTTAAACTGAAAACAGCTTAATGTTTTTAATCCAAGCCCATTAGCTTATGGCATTGATTACTCTAGCTTGCTGTGTATGGCAATACGTATAGTGAGTTTTGCCTGTTTTAACAACAGTTATACGCAAGCATAAGAAGTGGTGGTCATATGATTTTAGTGATAAAACTTCTGAAAAAGCACAATATACCAGGAATTGAATTCTATGAAGTTAATTACTATATATTGTTTATTTATCGTTTCATTAAATAGCAAGTAAATAATACAGTAATAAAAACTCCGTACAAAAGAAATCTTGAGAGAGGAATTTAAAACACAAAGTTCAAATATAAAACAATGTGTATTATAAATAAAATATATTATTTAGTATAAAACAATCCATGACTCAAACATTTTTTAAAAATCAAATAACTAGTGTTAATTAAATTCAAAGAACATTCTTGCAGATAGCCTAGTGGTTAGCGTAGCTGCCTTCCAAGCAGCTGGCCTGGGTTCGCTTCCGGTCAATGCATTTGACATATGAAAAAAAAGAACATTCTTATAAAAACGTTGCTATTTTCACCTGGAAATCTTAAGAAAATTTAGTATAGTTAATTGATATTTAGTAGATAGTCATACATTTCCAACAATAAATCTAAGATTTAAGCAAGATCTACAATACATATCAAGAATCGCTCTATATTGTTATAAATGGATAAGATTTAGTAGCTATGAATCCCTTAAATATGTTTAACAGATGGGCATAAGGCCTACCAAAAATAATATGTATTGCATGATTTGATAAAGGAGATAAAGTATTCATTGTAAAAGTGGAACAGTTCTAAAAGTGGTATTATAACAATATATGCTTTGAAAAAAGAAATATAAATACTAATTAAAGCTGATCAAGGAAAAACATAAGTGGATAAACATAATTTACATAAGCAAGAACAAAGAAAGTTTATATGATTGATCAATATAATTTAGAATCATTAAGTACCATTACATAATAATAATTATTAACAAATGAAATATTAGCATAAGTATTATTATGATATGTAATTATAAGTGACATACAGCAAGACATATCAAAACATTTTAAAATGTAATAAAATTGGTTTATTAGACTACATGCAAGCGTGTAAATGAATAAATATGCAGTCATCCATACTAATGTATAGAGAAAACCATCATTTCGTTGCTATATCATATTTTGTTCTGAAATAGAGATTTCAGCAAATGACAGCAGGTTTTATATTTATATACATTTCAAACCAATTCATAAAACAAGGAAGTCAGAATAAATAGTCCCACTTTTTGGTATATCAATGGTAATCTAATTAGTCAGATAACTGAGTCAGATAAAAGATATATATATTTGATATATAATTGAAAGTCAGAAAAGTTAAAGCTGAATATGTAACCTATTCAGGCCAATAGGATCCATAAAAAGTTCATATAAGGAAGTTTACACATAGAATAAAAATGGAGTCAATATCTAAGTACATTTTTCTAAGCAAAATGTCATCAATATTCCAGGTTTTCTATAAAGAAATCATAAGGAAAAATATTCTTTAATAGGTGATGCTATTAGCAGTTTCTCATCCTTGTCATACACTCTAAGAATAATTATATATCCATTTACTAACTAATATTAAGTGACTAACCAGGAAATCTATGGGTTGAATATTTGAAAGATAAATTCTGAGTATAAATAGTCAAAATAAGAGCCGTAGATCACATGACCCTATTCTCTTAAGCTTGTAAGTTATAAACAATGAGGATTGCCAATTCCTCAACAGGCTTTGTGATCAATGCTTAGCTAGAGCTAGCACTTAAAATATCTCTGTCAGGAACCCCCCAAACCCCTGACCATGATTTTGTTATTTGGCACTCCTCAGAGAGGTGCCTGGGTAGGTTCAGACATTAGATCTAAAAATACCAACTCAAAGCCAAGCACTTATCTAAAAGTTATCTATTGAGTGGAAAATCTGAAATTTTCAGACATGCACATGTCTTCAAACCCAGCTATCCAACTCAAATAGCTATATGGGGCTGTTAGATCTTTAGCCATACCATATATTAGTAGTCTTAGCAATATAACATCGCATAAGACTTAAGGCACAGACTATAAATAGTCAAAATAAGAGTCATAGATCACATGACCCTATTCTCTTAAGCTTGTAAGTTATAAACAATGAGGATTGCCAATTCCTCAAGCTTTGTTTCAGTATGTTTGAACATGGAAAAACGTTTTAGTTTTATCAAAGCCCCAATCAGGAAAAGGCAATCGAATGTATCAACTACTGTACTACAAAGCATTTCACAGTGAATATATATAATTTTATTAACACATTAAGAACTTTTAATTGCTATAAGAACAAAAATGCTAACAATTTAAAATAACGTTTCATTTTCATGAGGAATTTATGATGTCTGATACATTTTTTAGAGACCCTCATTTTGCACATGAATTCTTTTAATTTATATTACAGTAATACTATAAGCAATTAAATTAAATTTATTATTATATTAATAAAAATAATTTTGAATATATATTCTTGACTGCCACTTATTTATCAAAAGGCAGGTCCCACATTTCAATCTAAAACTTCTTTTTCTTAATATCATCTAACAAAAAAACACTTATTTATAATTGTTAATAAAGAAGAAGATATACATTAATATTAAAGTTTATCGGCTTAACGTTTTCGAGGATCCATGCCTTATATTCATAGCATTCATAAAATGTATAGTAAAATATATGCAAATATTTGAATATTTGCATATATTTTACTATACATTTTATGAAGGCTATGAATATGAGGCATGGATCCTCGAAAACGTTAAGCCGATAAACTTTAATGTTAATTTATATCTTCTTTATTAACAATTATAAATAAGTCTTTTTTGTTACATAATATTGAGAAGTAAAACTATATTTATTAATATCATCTAATATTTTTTACTGTCTTTTTACTTTCATTTTTTACATAATACAAATGCCACAGAGTGACCTCAATGCACAAATATGCTTTCACAAGAAAGAATTTCTTTCACGCACTAATATTTACTTATATACTAGTGGTAACTTACCAACAGCAAGAAAAAAATAAAATTCTATTTCATTTTTCACATGAAAAGGCAATTATGATCATATTAATTTAAAATTACAATATACATCATGATCATCATCATTGTCAATCATTATCAATCAATCCACTTTAGAATGAAGGTTTCTCCAAGTTCAATCCATCTTCTCCAATCTCTAACCTCTCTTCTTCACACCACTCCTGCACACTTTCTTATTTCATCCATTCATCTCACATGTGGTCTCTTTCTAGGTCTTTTACAATCTCTTGGAATCCAGTTTAAAATTTCAATTGTCCATCTATTATCATTTCTTCTAGCAATATGTCCAGCCACACTTCAGTCTTTTAATTTTTTCAATGAGGTCAGTAACACCTGTTTGTTCTCTTACCCATACATTGTGTTTTCGACCACTTCTTGTTACTCCTAACATGCATCTCCACTTCTGTGATTGGTCTAAAGTCTCTGTATTGCTCTTTTATTAAGTATCCAAGTCTCAGATCTATAAGTAAGGACTAGTAAAACATTTATTAAAAACCTTTTTCAAACACATAGGCATATTTCCTTTTAGTATTAAGTTATTTCTACCAAAAGCACTGCAACCAAGTTTAATTCTATGATTAATAATTTGACCAAGATATTTGTAGTTATTAACTTCTTCTAATGCATGATAATTAATCTTTATTTTCATATATTGGGAAAATCTATTGAACATTCCTCTAGTCTTCTTAATATTTACCTTTAGTTCTACTTTCTTACTTTCATCTGATTACTCTTGCAACATTCCTGAAGCTCTGAAGTATTTGCAAATACAACTACATCATCTGCCAACTCTAAATGACTTAAATAATCTCCGTTTACTTTTAAGATCTGATATATGGACTATTTCCATCCTTTATGAGTGAATGTTGAATGTATAGAAAATGTTAAACTTTATTTAAACTTTTCAAATACAAACAACTTTGTTAGTAATAACATACAAATAGACAATACAGTTTAGTAATTACACAACATTTCGAATAGTATTATTCTCCATTCTTCTTCAGGTGTTGCTGGCCTATATGCACAGTGACAGTATTCACTTAGAAGTTGAACTTGCATCTTTAGATTCTTGACTATTGAATTTAAGGCAAACGCTCTACCAACTGAGCTATTCTGTCAAATGCAACATATAGTAGAAATTTGATATATTTATATATGAGGGTTGGTTCAAATCCTCCTGAGTTCTTCAATATTTTTTTTAATCTAATTATTTTTATTTTTTCCTAAGAGCAAGATTAATTAGAGGCTTCCATGCATTGTGTATTGCCACACTGGGTTGACTTATAGGATTATTTACCATTGTCATATGAGCAGCTTCCTTGAATTTTCTTCTATGCATTTTTCCCTCTTTATCCAATATCTTTGTATTTTCCCACTTAAGCATATGGTTATTAGTACATACATGATCTGCTATAGTAGACACATCTGTTTTTTCTCTTTTAACCATTAGTTTGTGCTCCTTCAACCGCTGTTCAACAGGCCGATAGGTCTCACCAATGTATTTCCTTCCACATTCACATGGTATTTCATAGGTGCAGTTTTTGTTCTTCAGCATTTCCAGTTTAGGCTTAGTAGAAGTAAGCAATCCTTGAAATGTGGTATGGCTTTGGAAAGCAGTTCTAATGTTATATTGACTGCAGATTTTCTTTAATTTGTCTGCCATTCCTGGTATGTATGGATACACTACTGTACCAATAACTGTTTTCTCTTTTGGTGTCTGTTTGTGTTGTCTATTGAAGGTTTTTCTGATGACTGCTGATGGATAACCATTCTTCATAAGCATTTGTTCTGTGTGAATCTTTTCTTTTTCCAAATCACTGGTTTCTGAACAAACCTCCTTTGCTCTGTTCCATTTACTTCTTTAACTTCCCATTTTTATCCACAAAGTAATTCTTTCAGCACTACTGTAAAAAGTTTTGGAGATATGGAATCACACTGGCTTACACAATTCTTAATGTTATTTTTCCTAGTATCATTAATGTAATTTAATTGTTGCTATTGCATTTTTATAAATATTCTTCAAAATATGACAACATCCTGGTCTATACCTTGATGATCCAATGCTTTAATTACTGAAGAAATGCTTATGGAATCAAATGCCTTTTCATAATCTACAAATTCAAAGCATAATGTCAACTCATATTCATTGGTTCTTTCTATAAATTTCTCTCAATACTTGGAAATGATCTACTGTATTAAAACCACTTTTAAATCTAGCTTGTTCTTTTGGTTGGTTGAAATCCAATGTTCTCTGTAGATGACTTGTAATTATCTTGGATAAAAATTTTGTATAAACTGATAAAAGGCTGATACATCTATAATTTCTAATATCTTCTTTATCACATTTTTTTAAATATTAATATTAATACTGCATTCTTCCAATCATCTGGTACATCTTTATCATTTAGACATTTGGTATATAACTTTACCAATACTTTTTCTATTTCTTTACCTGCTTCTTTTAATATTTTAATTATAATTCACTCATTATGTGGAGCTTTTCCTTTCTTCATAAATTTAATTTCATGTTTCACTTCATTTAAAATCCTGGGCAATTCAGAAGATATAATAGATTTAGGAGGTATTTGTTCTTCATTACTATATAATTCTTAATAGAATTCTTCTACCCATTTCATGATGTCATCTCTCTTTTTAGTAATAATTCCATCTTTTTTTCTTATTATAGATATAAGTTTCCTACCAATACCAAAATGTTGTTTTACAATTTTGAGACATTTATTCTCTTGTACAGTTTTCTGTGTTAGTTCATAATTATACTTTCTTATATCATTATCAACTCTTTTTCACACAATTTTACAAAATTTAAAATTTCATTCTTTTTAATGCATTATTTTTATATATCTTCATATTCCTTCTTTTCTTCATAAATTCTCTAGTCTCAGTAGAAATTTTTTTAGTCAATTGCTGCTTTTTTTAACCACCTATCTTTGTTGTAGTTTTTGCAAGTGTATCAGTTATTTTTTTATTACTTTTATTCAAATCTAAATCATATTCAAAATCAACTAATACTTGAAACGATTTGCAAGTTCTAATTTAAATTTACCAAAATGTTTCTGAAGATTATGAATATCAACTGTAAATATTGTTTTTCTTAATAATTTTTGTCTCTCTAGTTTTGCATTAATATGTATCTTATTAATCGATGATCACTCTCTGTATTGAATTTATTCAGAACATTACTGACTTGAATTATCTATGTTCTGTTACTCAAAATATAATCCAATTCTGCTGTACCTTCATTTGGATGCTTCTATGTACATTTCCTTTTAACATTTTTTTCAAAAAATGAATTCATAATATAAAGTTTTTCTTTTTCTGAAAACTCCACAAGTCTATGTCCTCTCTCATTTCTATTACCATAACCAAAATTACCTACAGCATTTTCGTCTTTCATTTGTTTACCAATTCTAGCATTAAAGTCTTCCATAACAATTTTAAAATGTTGTTTTACTCTTGTACATCCATATAAAAAATCTTCTACTACTTCATCACTATGAGATCTTGTTGGGCATAAACCTGAACTATCTGCATTTGGTATCTATTAAGTTGAATAACTTAATCTTGCTATTCTGTCTGATATACCATCAATCCCCACAATGTTGTTCTTCCACTTTTTATTGACAATGAATCCTATTCCACTTGTACTTTCAATATTTGTGCCTTTGTTGTAGAGTACATATCCACTTTTTAAATCAATTGTCTCTTCACCTTTTCTTCTAACTTCACAAAGTCCAATAATATCCCATTTAATATAAGACAGTTCTTCCAATTCATGAAATCTTCCTTCACTTGAAAATGATCTGCAATTGTAAGTACCTAAATAAAAAGTCATAAAATGGTATCCTGGGTCTGCAATCAGGGGATTCTTAACACCTTCTGCCTTCAGTCACCGACTGCTGCCTTGGCTGGTGATTTTACAGCCCCCTGGGAATAAGGGCCATGATTTATTTTTGTCTGTTATGATTTTATATATATATTAGAAAAAAATTGCAATCACACACATTCATTCTGCCTTATCAGGCAACTGAGAAGAAACACACTGATGTTTTTGATTTTAAACTCAGAGGTAAAAAAAACAATAAACTCACCATGCTGGTTAATGCATATTGGTGAGCAGCCTATCCATGTTCATATACTATAGGAATAATTGTATAATAATAACAGCTGCAACAACAAGAATGTATAGTGTGGACATTACGAATTTGCCCTACTCAGTTCCTTTAAGGCCACCAACTTCTTTCAATTAACAGCAAACTTTTTTCTGCAGCCCACAATATATATATATTAGCTTTTTAATGGAAGACCCCACAATAGTACATACAGCATTGCCATATCTGTAAATTTTTTCATGATTTTTGTATGTAAAGCAATTATTTATTTATTGACATTTCCATTTTTGCATAGTAAATAGTTGTAATATAACATGGCAATAATTATTTTAATTGCTAATATTTCTAGATGTCAGAAGAATTCATTTTAATGGATATATTTTTACTTTATATTGTTAAAAGCAGAAGATAAGTTTTATTTTTATTTTAAGGTGTAAAAGTTTGATTTTTATATGTAGGTGATCTTTATTCATTACTTTTAAAACTATTTTATTTTTATAAGTTGGATGTGAAACATAAAATATTTATACCATAGTGTTTAATTTTTTTTGTTTAAAGATAATTGTTTCAATTCCAAAATATTTTCTTTATTTCAAAACATTTTTTGTAATAAATATGTCAATACAATTTGGAGGTTCATTTATATGAACAATTACTTTTACTGTGTTAACTTCTTTAATTTTCTTGACAAGACTTTTAATTCTAATATGTTAATTCCAAAAACTTCTAATGATGTCAGGATAATTGAAAATATTGCAGTTTGAAAGATGTTTAAACTTTTCTTTGATGGTATTGTATTCTTTTTTGGTAGTCTCAAATTTTGCTATATTACTTTGAGAAAATATTTAGAATGGCTAAAAACTTGATTTTTTTGTGAAGTCTATTACTATTCATTATTATTTTTGTGCAAAAATTGTGTAATATGTATTAAAAAATCAAGAACATAAATTATTACTCAAGTTATTTTGTGCATGAGTATTTTATTATTAAAAATAGAATGTTATATTTTCACAATAATATTAACAATGGTAGTTATGGTGAAAGTTGTTTGGTAATTCCATCAGAATATAGTACAGTATTATAAAAAAAAATTTTTTTAAACTTTTAAATCATAATTTGGTAGATTTATCAGATCTTATATTCATTCACATTTTAAATACAAATATCAAATAAAAAAGATTTTGTTTGTTTTCTGAAACAGAATGCTCATTATTTTGATTGCAGTATAATTTTCTCAATTTTTGCACAAATCAAATCTGATTTTTTAGAATTTATTTTATTTCTAAATAAAAATATCTATCAAATGAAGTCAAATTTATTATATTCTGAAAATAATACATTGTAATTTAAAATTACTGTTGAAAGCTTATAGACAGTCAAAAGAACTGTCATAGTGCTGGGTCTGTAAAAAAGGTCAGTCTCATTGTAATCTTTAAGACAGTGCAACATCAACAATCAAACATAATACTGTATATATTGTAATGAGATGGGGGTATGGATGGGCATCCCTATTATGATGGAATACTAACATCAACCCCAGTCAATTTAAAATGAAATATCAAATTAATTATTAAAGTAATGTTTAATAATAAAAAATATATAAGCCATTTATATTCAAGGAGCATGAGATGATAACTCTACAGTTAACTATAAGTTCACCAGCACTCAACAAGCATTACCAAAATAATTATAAAAATGTCTCAAAAGAAATAACCATTCATTATTATGAATGATCATAATTCATCTTGTGAATGGATGGGAAATGGGTTTTCTGTAGACCAGGCTAACTATTGAGCCTTTGCCAACTGGGCAGTTATTTAAACCATAGTTTGGATTCACAAACTTAAGTATACATTCATCAGAATATATAATAATAATAAATTAGAAAAATAATAATGCTGGGACATTAAAACATGCTGATTATCATCAATGTTTTGGCCATTTAGTACCATTAGTGTACTGTCCAACTATAAACTTATTTTCTAAGACTAAACTGAAATAAAATGTAGTGCAGGGATTTTGAAGAGTATAATCCTCACACCAAGCCAAGACAATGTCATACTGGCTACTCCTTAAGCACTAAATACATCTTCACCTATATATCAACCATTATACATGAATCTAGCTCAGAACATGTGCTCTATTACTTTATGTGACCAAGAGATGATGGAAACAGATATTCTAAAAATATTTAGAACCGCTGGAATAATTTTCATAATTGAACACAAGTTTATTAACAATAAAAATTTAAAAAATGATATTACAGTCTAGAATAAGGCTATGCATATCAATTAAGCCTTCTGATATTATCTAACATACAATAATAACAAATTATCACATTGTGATTTACATATATGTGATTAATACAAATCTTATGTTATTACATGGTGGTTTATATATATATGCACACAGATGCATGAATTATAATATACAATTAATAATAACAAAATGATTAAATTTTACATATATGTCATATTTGACAAGCATTGACATATATATGCACACATAAATATGTAGTACAATTGACTTATATTATAATCATCATATAAAATAATAAATGATTAAAATACTACATTTTAATAATACAGATATATATTAACATATTTTAATTTATCACAATATTATTAGAAATTATTTTCACAATTAATGCCATTTGGAAATCATAAAAATTGCATTTTTTATTTTGTAGTAAGTTCCACTCTTTGTTGATTAGTTTCTTAAAAGAAATAAATATCAACTTTTTTTTCCCTTTAAAAATATGAAGTCAATTTTTGTTTGACAGGTTTCCGTTAATTGATTAATTAGATAAATGTTTTAAAATGTCTCATTTTCTTTAATAGTCTAAAAGATTTTCTGGACTTTTTTTTTTTAAATATAAATTTTAAAATAATTCTCTCTATATATGTTGCATGATCATAGGTTGACTTTTAATTATAATGTTTTTTTTATAATTTTAAAAATATAGATTTAAATATTTTTTCTTTTTTAATAAACAATTTTAAACTAATATTTTATATATATATCAGTTATAAAAATGTCATTTTACTTAGGAAATTATTTAAAATTTCATTATTATATATAACACTACTCACCACCAGCTATATATACATTTATCTGTGCTTCTCTGCCTTTAGATACATCACCATATGTATAATTACTTCTTCAGCAACAGATGGTTTCTTTTAATGGAGACCAGTCCAGGTAATTGTCAGCATCGGGAAAGTATAATTAGGTATGTTGGCATTCCATGAGTTCTCTACTGTCTATGATTTGATGAGCTTCAGGCCAGCAAACTGTTTTCCAGAACACCTTTAAGGCTATGAATTTCAGCACAAAGAAGTGGGTCATTTTTCTACATGGGAATTTAAACTCCTGCTTCCTCCTGATTTGACTTTAGCTACATCTTTGTGGGAGCTCTGTTCAACTCTGCTAACTAACTCTGCAGCTAGCTATTCTGCTTTTCAAAAATATTAGCCAAGCCTTCTGGACAGCTCTTACAAAAATTACAAGCCAAACTGAACTGATATTTTTTATTCAGTCCTTTTATCGAATCCTCTGAGGTGACAACAACATTAATTTAAAAGCTGCTTTTTCTTATATCTCTTGATTGGAAACAATTTTAATCCCTCCAAAACACTTTTAATTAAAAAGCTACATTTGGAAATCTTATCAAAGATTTTTTAAAAATAGAAAATAAAAATGCACACAAGCATTAATTAAAAAATAGATATTTTATACAAATTTTAATTAAAAGATTTCAAAAATAGATAATAGATATTTTTACAATTATCAGAAAACATGCTTATTTTTAAATTTCAAAATCAGAGTTACAAATAGTACAATATTTATTTAGACCTTTTAAAAATGTTTTAATATATAATAAAATTCTGTTTAAATTCAGAATTATTTAACCTTTTACAGTCATTATTCCAGGAAATGTAGAAAAATATCTACAAAAATTTATGTGTTTATTTGTACTTTTCCTTTACTTTGTATATATATGCAAACACACAACTATTTTTCTGAGTACCAAGTACCCCAACTGGTTACAATATGTTTGACCAATATAATGTAGACAAGTCTATATAAACATTGTAATATTTTTTTCATATTCATGTTTTTTTCTGCTTGAATAATTTTTTTTTTGTCAAAATGAAATAATTTTTTAAATAAAATTATTGTTAAAATAAATGAAAAAATAATGAAAGCTATAATTTTTTAACAAATAAAAAGGAAATCTTTTTTATGTTATTCGGAATAATATAAGATTTTTCTTATTTCTTATGATATAAGTTTAAATCCTTTTTAAAATATATATTTATATTATATCAGTTAAATAAAAATATTTTTAAAATAATTGAAAATAACTAAAACAGAAAGAAAAATCTTTAAAATAGTTTTTGCTTGACAAATAAATTGTGAATAAATGCTGCCATTTTGTGAAATTTGACTTCTGCAAATTGACTTTTGAACTAAAATGCTTTCCTTTTTTCCCATAATTTCTATCATCTAGTAATAAAAATATATAATATTTACTGCTTATTTAGAAGCATTTGCTCTAAAACTCCAATAAATAAAATAAAATACAGACCATTCAAATGGGCTATGTGATATATCATAACAGTAAATTCACTTACTAGCATCACTCCAATTTATTGTGGATTTTCTAATGAAGTGTTAATAAATAATATATATTCAGAATGTATCTTTTATTTTTTGTCACTTTTTTATTTTTGCTTAATAAATTTAATAAATCAATGATAAAAAAGTGACATAATTAAAAATAAAATAAAAATTACAAAAGCTAAACAAATAAAAATTAATATTCAGCACCATCAATTTTAATTTACTGAATAAACATTTCTGCATAATCAAAATAAAATAATTTAGTTGGAAGGATTTTTGGTTTATTTTTATCATCTATCTTTATATATAGATTTTAAAAAATCTTGCTACCTTTATAACTACTTCTTATTTTTTTGTGATGAAAATCGTAGGTGAGTTGCAAAAGATCCAATACCTGGGTGACGTTAAATTAAAAAAAATAGCAACAACCATTTCTTGTGATATTGTGTGTTCATAGCAATAAATGTTTTAATTCTGAATTAATAAATTATTATTTTTTTATTTAATATTTTTTTCAAAACATATACTGAAACTAATTTTTGAAAGTGTGGATATGGGAAATTTTTTTATGAATAAATATTGATAAAACATTAAAAAATATGACTACATATAAATACAATATTTTTACTTTAACATGAAGTTGGTTGATTTGATGATATTAATACAAGATGTAGGTTTCTATATTGACATCAATAATTGGCATTACTTCAAGACAGGCAGCCATTGGTGTTGTTTCCTAAAATATATGCTAATTGCAGACTGGTTTGTCAACTTTCCACATGTATGTTAATATATATTTAACACCTGGTGATTGGAACTGTCAGCTCTCAAATTTTTTTATATGGATTTTCAAATTGTGTTTATCAAATTACTTATTAAAATCTATAACATATTTTATAAGTTTATCTATTTTTTGTAACTAAGTGTAATGATCTATATAATGCATTGGCATATTTTGGAGTATATGGTCTTCAGACTGACATCCTGCTGACACTCTAGAGTTGGAACTTCTGACAAACTCTTGAGCATTAGCGCTATTCCATTTTTTCTTCTTAATATTATTAAGTATAATTTTTCCCTTTAGAATATTTCAATATTTATAATCATATCTCTGTTCTAATTTTTAACTAATCTTTTTTTTTTGCATTACCAAATGTATATCACATAATACTAAATCATCCATGCACTTGACTACTGTTACACAGTGCTTTATTTACCTCTTTTAAGTTTCAATTGCCCCAGCAATCTTCTTCAGAAATTGTATAAAAGTTCTGAAGAAGATCGCTTGGGCAATCGAAACTGTAAACTGTAAAAGGTGGTAAACATGGTGATTTAGTATTATATGATATGTTCTAATTTTTCTTACATTGTAAACATCTACATAGTATATTATCATTTTAAACAACTGTCATACAAGAAATGATCTAGGCCATTATTTTTGTATATTATTCATTTATATATTTATTGTCCAAATACATATCCATGTCATAATCTACAAGATAACCACTAATCATCACACGATCACCATTATTTATGCTCTGTGTAAGCATAAAGAATGGTGATCATGTGGTGATTAGTGGTTTTTTACTAATCCTGTTCAATAGGATTATGGTGACTGTGGTTATTAAAGAGCCAAAGACCCCAACAAAGTATAAATGCTGAATTGGGTTCAGATCTATGTGACTATACAAGTTAAGAGCTCGAATTGAAAACATTATTGCATTTTCATTTTGGACTCAAAGCCTTATAGTTAGCTAATAAGGTAGGAGGTGGCTGTTAGAAGGTTGCTCTCAGATCCAAGGCTCCTCACTGATAAAAGCTAGTCTGGGAATATTGGATAAATAGGCACTAGATAGGGATTTTATGCACAAACCTTCTTGCATCCATTGATTACTCTGGCTTGCACTGAGTGGCACTAGGGTATGAAGAGTTTAGCCTCTGTAATTACAAAATAAATAGGGACACAAACATTTATTATAATTTAGTTGTAATTATATGTTGGGCTATTTCCATCATCTAATATTAAAATGTTACTTATCTTTAGAAAAATTCATATTTTATTTAAACTTTCTAAATACATTCATCTATTTTTAATAGCATATTAATATATAACACAATGTTTAGAATGGTATTTTCTCTTCTTCAGGTGTTTCTAGTCTGGTCAGTGACAGTACTAAAATGGAAATCAAACTTGGATGTTTAAATTCATTAATATTGAAAAATAAGATGACACTCTAATCAACTAATTCAATATTCAAGACTCTAAGAGTCCAAGTTCGATTCCCATGCTAGTACTGTCATTAGTCAGGCAGGCAGCACTTGAAGAAGAGAGGAAAATAACACCACTCAAAGCATTGTATTATATACTAATCTGTGTGCTATTATTTACAGTTGAATGTACTTAGAAAATTTAAATAAAGTTTGAATTTTTCTAGAGATATTTATAATTTAATATTAGATGATGGAAATAGATCAACATATAATTATTACTAAAATACCGTCATCACAAATGATCAGGTAAACATTGTTATAATTTACTATATAATTAACATAGTTAAACAAAAATTAATATTGTTAAATGTTAAAATAATGTTTTAAAAAATGAATTAGAACTCAAATCCTTATTTTTAATCCATTATTAATCCACTACAAGATTACAATTATTACAGTTTAGTCCCTTAAAAATCCATCTCTTGATATATATAAAAAAGAAAGTATTGAATGGTTTGTTGCTTAAGAATTCATAAGAAGTTTATGCATTGGAAGGAAGTGAACTGGACTGGAACATGAATATGGAACTCCAGAATTGCCACCCTATTCCTTCACCAAATGAAGCATATTTTTATGAATTGGGTTACTAAAGCAATAAAACAATTTATTAGCATTGAATTACAAATAAAAACTCTGTTAACTTAAAAAATAATCATAGACTTATTGAATGGTGACTTGTATAAGTTAGATAGAGAATCTGACTCAACAGCTAAATGTTTTTAGATCTATTCTTAACTAACTAATAATAATATTCATAATTTTTCACTTCATTTATGACCATTGTACTCACTCTGCCATTTAAGTGATCAGATAATGCAACCAGTGAGTACTGTATATGCATTTCCTGACTAATAATTAGAACAGCAGTTAAATTTCTAGGAATTTTAGGGTTTTTTTTTTTTTTTTTGAGAAAAAGATGCCCATCCATTTTCTAGCCCCAAATTTGTAGGATTGGATTTGAAATTTAAATATATGTCTCTATGGCTTACAGTTTTATCTACATCGTCTCTAATTATGACAGCATTATTAGTATCCTTCTGTTTGACTTTGGAGACATACATCTAAGAATAGCAGATTCCCTTTCAAAGAAGCATTTAAATCTATAATCTCAATATAATCTTATTCACATAAGAACTAAGTTTGAATCCGCTGCCGTAGTAACAATCCAAAAATCAAACTCGGTTATTTTATTATAATTGTGAATTCTTTCTTGGCTTAGTTGTTCCGTGGATAAGATATGTATCTGCGCTAAGTAATTTATATCTTGTAATTTGTTTACGGGCTTATTAAAATTACTAGGAATTAAACTTAATATATATACTTAATGTATGCAAAAATATTGATATTTAGAGCAGGTAAATTTTATTCATTATAAATAACTATCTAATGATTCGAAGCTTTTTCTGTAATAAAAACGTAAATAGGTCATAACATTATTATTACATACGAATAACTAATGATTTATCATTTTCATTTAAAAATAGAATTTAATTATACCATTTGATTCATGTATTTGTTTTATTCTAAATTTAGTTAGTAAATAAACTTAAAAGCAAAAAAACAATCACGTTATATAAATTAAGTAAGGATAAAAATATTGCACAGTAGCGGCAGAGTTTATTTTTCTAAAACATAATGACGATTCTATCCCTCCCTCTTATGAATTAAATATAATGTATGTTTAATTAAAGGAAAAATAATGGATTTATAAGATTTAAATTCTGACGTCATAAGCTTTTGTTTTTCTTTTCTTTTTTAAGAATGGAAATTTATCAACTTTTTAAAACAAATTACATTTATTTAGGATTTGTACTTAAATCTTTATGCATTCAATACCCGCAGCCGTCGCCTTGCATAAATGAGTATAGCCATTCAAACTCCAAGAGAAGAAATGAAGTCAAAAGAAAATAATACTAAAACATTAGTGATGTGTTTTGCGATGACTAGCAAATCAAACTTTAAACCACAAATACGTTTATATGTAGAACATGTCTGTCTTTTTAATATTTTACGATGATGATTTTTCTTCGTGAAATACTTCAACATAATTGCAGCTCTCCGTATAGTCTGCCTTCTATCCTCTCTTCCTATTGTAAACAATCAACTCTACAAATCTTTAGACTGTCCCTAAGATAATCTTGCCGACTTTCCTACAGAATCCATGTATATCCTTTTAGGAAATCTTTAATTGTTCATTCGTTTTACATCTTCATTACAATGAAGATGTGATTTCGCAGTAGTGGTACTCTGTAGTACCACATCTGGAGAGTTGAATGTATTGATTCATTTTGTGTATTTTTTAAATTTCAGGGAGTATTCTTAATTTTTCTAATTATGTTGCTTTGATAGGATGTCCAAGTTTCATTTCCATACAATAAATATTCATTTTATGTAGCATTCTTAACTTTATAACTTATGTTGCTTTGATAGATGTATGTTCTGTAATATGAAATAAACCCCTTTTTTAATAGCCCATTGTTGGGGAAAGCTCACTACAACAGCCTTTTTCTGAGACTAGCATTGAAAAAGGAAAGCACTCTCTGACAAAGCTTAATAACTGCTGATTGAAGAGGATTTTAGTACTGTTCTAACATTATAATAGTGTGTAAACTAATACTTATTTGTAAATAACATGTTTAGATTATCTACCTAATCAATATAAAAAGATGTTTAGATTATGTACCTAATCAATATAAAAAGATCATTAAATATTAAGCTCTAACTTTAAACATAAATACTAGAATAAAATTTGTTAAGATGGTTTTAAGCAATGGTAAATTTTCACTGATGATGATAATATAGATTAAAGGGAAAATTTAATGTTTATTTTTACCACAAACTTTAGAAAAGAAAGCTAACTATTTATTGTATTTTGTTATTTACTTAATTCATTAAGGTTATAAAATCAGAGTTTCTACACTTACTTCATCCAATCTCATTATGTTTACTGGTTTTAAAGCTATATAACTAGGTAAGCGAATGTACTTGAATTGGGGGGGAGATTACAAGGTTTTTCAGCGTAAAGTGCTGTCTTGGTATAAGAAAAAGTAGAAATGGTAATCCAAAAGAACCAAGTGCACACTTCAAAAATCCAAAAGCTTCTCATTGATAAAAACCATAAGCTAGAAAACAATCTAAAGATATTTTGGGTAGGACAGTACTGAATAAGGATTTTTTTAAACATTACCAACTGGTATCTTCTATTTACTATTAAAACTTGAACTAGGCAACAAATATACTGAGATTGGAAGAAATGCTATTAGATAGCAAAAAAAAAGTGTAAACTAAGATCATGTGATCTCTTGCTGGTCATGTGATACCTTTCATTATATATAGAGAGAGTTTGAATATTACTGCATACTAATTATGAGTAGGGTATCCATATATTCCAGTTTTTTCAGATTTATCCTGGTGTCCCAACATTCTTTCAGGACAATTAATTGTCCCAGTTTTTTTTTCACTTTATGTTTAATTCTATCGTTAATTTATATATTTATTTTAACTTAATATCTATTTATTTAATATTTTATAATTAATTTTTTGATTGGTTAATCTGTAAGTTTCCCAAAATGAAAGTGGCCCCCTATCATTTTAATACATTAAGTGATTTCAGTTTATGATTTTATTTTGATAGATAATATATATATACAAATAATTATCTTTTGCTTTATATATATATTAAAAAATGAGTATATTGTTAGTAATGTAAATGTGATTATATGTTTTGTAATTTTTAATTTCGTACTGAAATTTTAAGATGCATTTGTACAGGTTAAAGCCTGTTTAAGTATTTACATATACTTCCTGTGCACTCTATAAAATATAATTACAATTCTACAGAAGTCAATGAAGTTTTTTTTTGTCATATATCCCGGTTATGCCCTTTGGAAATATGCACATCCTAATTATGAGTATAAACTAATTTCTTATAATTGGTTTTTATGTTTATATAATAATTAAACTGTTTATTACTCAGGAGATCACATGACCTTTATGCATTTGAAGAAATGCACTTTAGGTGTGATCCACGAACTCTTAGCTTTTATATTCACCAATTTTAAATTTTGATTCATGATATTTATGTATACACACACATGCACAGATATAAAACAAAATGTCTATAATCGGTGATCTTATTAATAATTTGAAAAAAATTAAACAAAAAATTAGAAATTTGGAAATTTAATTTTCTAAATTTTGTATATGCACTTACTTATATGAACGCCATCTTGAATTTTTTTGTCAGTTCATTTATTTTCTCTCTTAATCAATTATCTTTTTCATAACTGCATTATTCGATTCTTATTGTTAATTAGTTTTTTCAATATTCAATGTATTCAGAAGAGGTTTGACAACGGGAAATGAAGAAATTGAGCCATGATCTACAGATCTTCAGCTCTACCAATTCTGCCACTAATCAGTGTGTCAAATAAACCACAAGACGTACCGATTTTCATTTCTGCTAATTCCACCACTAATCACTGCACTAAACCACACAAGACATCATAAATGTGTTTTTATTAAAAATGTTTATACAGTATACTAGGTGGAATTACTATACTGAAAAATAATAAAACCACTTTTTCACAGGATTTTTGAGTTTCATCTATATCCAAATTTAACTTATCCAACCTGGCATACAATTATGGAATAGATATTACACATTCTTATAATTATTATACAGGATTATTTGTTATAAATTATTTATCATTAATAGATAGAATGCCATAATCTACTGCCAGGTGGTGTTAAATTCAGAATTCCTAAGACATTTTTTATGCACCATAATTTACTATATTAAGACATATAGGAGTCATTAAAGTTTATGATATAACTATATATTGAAATGAGCTTTAGAAGAACAAATTATGAGATAAATAGTGCTTGAAGAAAGTAAACCAGTTAGATGTAAAAAAACTTTTTTATTTTTTTATCAAAACAGATTTATTTATATAATAAATCATGAGATGTACAAATTATGAGCCAATATGCTCATATACAAAGTATTAAAATGAATAACAAAAAATTACAGATATGAATACTAATCAAAAATTTTCAGCTAGGTTAAAGTTTCTTAGGAGTCAGAAGATCTTTCAAAGTCTATTAACTCCCACATCGTCTTGTAAGCGAATTCAGGTGTCAACCTCATGTCCCTGACCCTCTTTGTTTTCAATTTTTTTAATAGAGTTCACAGAGGGTCCAATACAATTAGCATCAGATAGCAATGAGCATCTAATGAACCACATAGAATATGCTAAAAAGGTAGCCCTCCTGACTACAACAAATATGCCTGCATTGATTGCTTGTTTTAGAGTTGCAATAAGTGGGCATTTTTCCTTGAACAAAGAGGTAATTAGGTGTCTACATTTGTGTAAGGCAATACATTGGTTGAAAATATGTTCGATGGTGTCCTCTTCCCGATGACATAACGACAAATAGGGTCTAAGGATGAAAAACCCCTATTTACCGTGAGAATGTAGACTTTACAGAAAAGTCTGATAGTGATGACAGGAAATTACATTAAGGAAGTAGCAAGAAATGGTGAACCTTCCCTGACAATGATGAAATGCTATAATTAGTCATAGTTTTATATTGTCTGTTTGCTTCAATTTCAAAAGAATAATTAACGTAAATACATTTTTTTAATTGAAGCTATTTTATATATAGAGCTTGCAAAATAAGCTCTTAAGCTTTGAGAATATCCTCAACCCCAGACCGGTTTCTGCTTCTGGCATCATCAGTGAGGTGCCAGGATATTCAGAATTAGATTAAAAATACTAGGGCAAGCCCACATATCCATATGTCTTCCAATCCAGCTATCTAACTCAAATAGCCATATGGGACTGAACTAAGTTCAGATACACCATATATTAATAGCTTTAGCAATATAAAATCGCCAAAGCCTTAATAGCAAAAAATAAAATAAGAAACCGGTCTGAGGTTGAGGATATTCTCAAAGTTTGTTAAGAGCTTATTTTGCAAGCTCTATATATAACATTTGTAAATACGAGCATTATTAAATTAGGTCATGTGACATCTGACTTGATTTTTTATCATTTTATTTTTTGCTATTAAGGCTTTGGCGATATTTTATATTGCTAAAGCTATTAATATATGGTGTATCTGAACTTAGTTTAGTCCCATATGACGATTTGAGTTAGATAGCTGGATTGGAAGACATATGGATGTCTGACAATTTCAGATTTGCTATCATTTTATTTTTTGCTATTAAGGCTTTGGCGATTTTTTATATTGCTAAAGCTATTAATATATGGTGTATCTGAACTTAGTTTAGTCCCATATGACGATTTGAGTTAGATAGCTGGATTGGAAGACATATGGATGTCTGACAATTTCATAGTTATACATTAGATAAAATGCTGGGCTCGTCCTGGTATCTTTAATCTAATGATTGAATATCCTGGCACCTCACTGACGACGCCAGAAGCAGAAACCGATCTGGGATTGAGGATATTCTCAAAGCTTGTTAAGAGATTATTTTGCAAGCTCTATATATTAACATTTGAAGCTATTTTGTAATTTATTTATTTTTTTTTTGTTAAAAAAAACTATGTATATTAAATACTTGTCAACAACAACAAAAAATATTTCTGATCTATAAGCAGTCTATTTTCAAGTAATAACTTACTATTAAATATAATGAGTTGTCACAAAAATAACGTTTAAAAAGTCAAAACATTTCTATCTAAAATAAACGAAATCTTCCGCCGAATTATTTGCTCTGTGCAAATTTCCAGATCTGCTTTAGAAGAATTTTTGAATCTTTGAGACAAGAATTATTCGCTATTGATTGACAGTTTGACCCTGCAGAAGATTTGTTTTCTTTCTAATAAAAGAAAATCTATAATGTTGATAATTGCTTTTATGCCTGAGTTCAAGAGTCGAACACATAGAGAAAACGCAGTATTTATTTATGAAAAAAGGTAAATTACGTAGAGAAATTCTACATGAAATATTTCTTCCCACATAAAATAAAACTAAAGGAGAAAATATTTGCTAATAATCAACACATTATTGTACGGTAACGTATTGCTGGATTATACAAACTTTAGCACAATGTGCGCATATATATATATTTGCGATTTGTAAATAAAGTTTCTATATTTCGTAAAGGTTTATGATGAGGATATTTTAGTTGTGTATTGAACTATTTCCATCACCTGATTACTATTGAATGTCTTTAGAAAACTTTATTTAAATTTTCCAATTATATGTAACTGTTAGTTAATAGCACTCAGATTATTATATGCACAATGTTTCGAGTGGTATTATTCTCTTCCCTTTTTCTGTTGCTGGTCTGACCAGTGACAGTATTAGCATGGGAATCGAACCTGAATTCTTAGATTCTTGAATTTTAAGGTAAAGCTCTAACCAGCTAAACCATCCTTCCAAAGGCAATATTCAGTAGAAATTTCATATACTTAACTATTAGGTTCCTCATGATTTCTTCTTTTTTCCTAAGAGGAATGTTGATTATTGGATTTCTAAACATTATGTATAGGCACACTAAATTGACTTAGAGTTATTTACCATTATCATGTGAGCAGCTTCTTTGAATTTTCTTTCTTGTATCTTCCCACTATCTAATATTTTGTGTTTTTCCAATTGAACATATGTTCATTGCTACATACATGGTCTGCTATCTTAGACACATCCATTTTCTCTCTTCTAATCATCAGTTTGTGCTCTTGCAATCACTTTTCAATTGGACATCTGGTCTCACCAATATACATTCCTCCACATTCATATGGTATTTCATAGATAAAGTTTTTGCTTTTCAATATTTCAAGTTTAAGCTTTGTAGATGTTCAAATTTCTCTTAGTTTTGTATGGATCTAGAAAGCTGTTCTGATGTTATAATGATTGCAGATTTTTTTTTAGGGTGTCTACTTTGGCATGTATGAATACACTACAGGACCAATAATTGTTTTTTTTTCCTTTGATGGTGTTTTTTGTTGTCTATTTAAGGCTTTTTTAATGACAAGCTGATGGATAACCATTTTTCAGAAGAATTTGTTCTATGTAGATCTTTTTTCAAATCACTGGTTTCTGAATAAACTACTTTTGTTCTGTTCCTTAGTGATAATATATCTTCATATTTTGTGTTTTTGATGTAGTAACATGTATATGTTGAATATTTCCCTGTATGTGTAGAATTTCTGTAAACTATAGTTTTGTTTTTGCATCTGAGAGTCTTGTCACAACAACATCTAAGAATGCCAATTTTTGTTCTTGTTCTGACTCTATTGTGAATTTAATTGAAAGGGGACATGTTGTTGATGTGTTTTCAGAAAGTTTGTAGTAATGCTCCACCATGTGGCAATTCAACAAGTATATCATCAATATAGTGAAGCCAAATTTTAGGTCAATATGGAGTAGTCTTTATGACTCTAGTTTCATGTTCTTCCATGTAAATATTTTCTTAATCAGGGATGACCTTAGTGAACCCATAGTCATTCTTTTTGTTGGAAAAATTCTGTGTTGTATTGAAAATAAGTTGTTATGCAGAATGTTAATAGTTCCATTATGCTTTTTTCTATCAACAGGAAGAGTTGTTCTAGTTTATAAGCTATTATCACCATTTAATCATTTTCTTACAAGAGACAATGCTGCTCCACATGGTACATTTATGAATAAATTTTCTACATGAAAGCTTTCCAGTATGCCAGTTCTTTAAAATATTCATTTTTTGATTAATTTTACAAAGGGTCTACAATCCTTGACAAAGTATCATGATCTATTAACACCTATTGCTAGTTCTAGAAATTACACTTAATTTCAAGATTTCTTCTCAAAGTTCTCAGTTCTTTGGCATGTAAGACACATCCTTTGTCAGGGATTCTAGACACTGTAGAATTAAACAAGAACATGAAAATTGAAAGAACTGACATGCTAGTAAACATTGATGTGGAAAGTTTATTCACAACATATCGTATGAAAAAGCATTGTCTATTATAAGAAAAAGATTAAATGGTGATAATAGGTTACAAACCAGAACAACTTTTCCTATTGATAATATAATGAAACTATTATCATTCTGCATAATAGCAAACTACTTTCAATACAATGTAGAATTCTTATAATAAAATCAAGGGATGACTATGAGCTGACCATTGCTACCCAAGAGTAGTAATATTTACATAAAAGAACTTGAAACCATGGCCATAAAGTCTACTCCATCATCTAAAGTATGATGTCACTATGTTGATGATGCAGTTGTTGTATGGCTACATGGTGGAGCACTACTACAAACTTTCTGGACACACATCAACAACATGTCCCCTTTCAATTAAATTCACAATAGAGCCAGAACAAGAACAAAAATTGGCATTCTTAGATGTTCTTGAAATAAGATTTCCACATGACAAAATCAAAACTACAGTTTACAGAATACCCACACATTAGCATATACATCCAATTACACCAGAAACCCAAAACATGGAGTTATTCTATATGAAACAGAGTAAAAGAAATGTGTCCAGAAATCAATGATTTGAAAAAAGAAAAGATTTATTTAGAATAAATTGGAATGAAAAATAGTTACCCCATCAGGTCATTAAGAAAACCTTAAATAGACAACAAAATAACTATTAAAGGGAAAAAATAGTTATTGGACTGCAGTGTATCCACACACACCAAAAATAGAAGACAAACTAAGGAAAATCTCCAATCAGTATAAAGTAAGAACAACTTTCCAGAGCCACACCACACTATGAGTAATTTGAACATCTACAAAGCTTAAACTTAAAGTGTTGGAAAGCAAAAACTGCATTTATGAAATACCATGTGAATGGGGAAGAATGTATCATGGAAGAATATATATTGGGGTGACCAGTTACACCGTTGTAGAGCAATTGCAAAAACACAAACTGCTGATTAGAAGAGAGAAAACAGATGTGTCTACGGTAGGAGACCATGTATGTACCAATGAACATATGTTTAATTGGAAAAATACATAAATATTAGATAGAGAGGAGATGGTACAAAGAAGAAATTCAAAGAATGATAATAGTAAATAATCCCATAAATCAACTTAGTGTGATTATACATAATGCATGGAAACCACGAATGGAATTTGCTCTTAGAAAAAAGTGGAGAAATCAGGAGGGACCTTATAGATAAGTAAATAAAACTTTCTACTGACAGTTGCCCTTGGTAGGATGGCTCAGTTAGTTAGAATGTTATCTTAAAATTCAATATTCAAAAAGTCAAGGGTCCCAGTTCAATTCCCATGGTAGTATTATCACTGGTCAGGCCAGAAACACCTGAAGAAGAGGAGAATAATACCACTTGAAGCATTGGGCATATACTAATCTGTGTGCTATTTACTAACAGCTAAATATCATTGGAAAATTTAAATAATGTTAAATTTTTCTAAAGACATTCAATACATATTAGATGATGGAAATAGTCCAATATATAAATATGAAGTTTTTATATTCTTTTTTTTTTTTTTGTAATTACTGTCAGTCAGACAATAAGTGAATACATTTTCCCTAATTGAATTCACTCTAAAAAATTTGTGTTTGAAATTTTAATAAAACTAATATATGCTAATATACTTAAATTTCTGCAGGATTTGGACTGATATAAAAACTGCAGAGATCTATCCGTGTATCATGTGATGTGCGCGTGTGTAATAAATGCAAGAAAAGTAAATATGAATAAGTTTGGGCAGTGTTAATTATGTATAGATATGAAGTTACACAAAAACATAAGTAATTTTTTTATAGTACAGTTTTTTTCATACCTGCACTCCAATATGTAATATATAGGTGGTTTGAACTCAGACTTTCACATGATCCTCAACTATCCATGCTATTTCATACTGCTGACACACTTGATCACACTCATGTCGAAAAGATAAATAATCACCAACATATGTATTTCATGCTAAACCAGCACTCTTCAGTTGGTCCAGTTTATTATCTCCACACACATACATATACAATTAATGCTCAGCTTATATTAAGATAGCCAATCTTCATACATTAATGGAAAGGCTTCAATCTACTCCATCCAGAAACTCTTCAGCTGTCCATTTTATTGAAAATTTGATGATGGAACACTCAAAGCTCACATTGGTGCCAACTGTCTCATCCTATCCATGTTAACCATATACAAGGGATGGGCAGACCTTTAGCATTCCATCATCATATTTTCAATGAAGTGGACAGCTGAAGAGTTGTGGTATGGAGTGGATTGAAGCCTGTCCATGGGTAGGATGAGATAGTTGGCACCAATGCGAGCTTTGAGCGTTCCATCATCAGATTTTCAATAAAGTGGACAGTGGAAGAGTTGTGGGGTGGAGTAGATTGAAGCCTTTCCATTAATGTATGAAGATTGGCTATCTTAATATAAACTGAATATTGATTGTATATATGTGGGGAGATGGTAATCTGAACCAACTGATGAGTGCCACTTTAGCACGAAATATGTATATTGGTGTTTATTTATCTTTTCGACATGGGTGTGATCAGGTATATCAGCAGTATGCGATAGCATAGATAGTTGAGTGTCATGTGAAAGTCTGAGTTCACCTCCCACCCCCTATAAAACATAATATAAATCTGCACAATAGAGATTTTATTGTAATTTTTAAGAAGATTGCTAATGGATTATTTTTTGTCTACCTGTATATATTTGTTTGTCTTGAATATATAAATTTTTTTGTTAAATTTTACTCATGTCTAATGTTTTTTTTATAATTAATTATTGATGCTGCCCAGCTGGTATTGTCAGTAATACCCCTAGGAATATAGAAATTATTAAATTGCATTATATAAAAAAGCAATACTCAGGGAACCCATGTGGTTTAGTGCAGTGTTATAATGGTGAACTTAGAGCTCAATCTAAAGTCTATGGATTATGATTTGGTTCCACTCTTCCTATGCCTGAACATTATATGAATTTCTTAGCAATAATTATTCAGTTATTTTTCTCCACATAATTTGGTGGTAGACTCTAGATCTATGGTTTATGGTCTGGTTCTATCACTTTTGATGCTCAGGTTTCTTATTCATGACAGAAAGGGATGGAAAGATGTAATCAAAAATATATAAAGATTCATAATGCTAAAGAAGGAATATATGTTTTTTGTACCTGTGTTTATGTTTTACTTATTGCTATGCTTATTTATATATAATACAAATAAAATGTCCATTAATTAAAATAAAATTGCAATTATAATATAAATAATAATTTTAATGGTAACAAACTATTATAAACAATCCTTAAATTCGCAGAAGTACTTTCGGTTAATTTCTTAAACCTGCCTCAACTGCCATTAAATTAAAAAAAAAAAACTAAGCGGAAGCAAATGTCATCAATTTAAATTCCACGAATCTCATATTTTAATGTTAGCAGCTTGTCTATTTATTAAATGCATTTTATTCCTATTTATAAAAATTGCCTCCTTAATTTTTCTTTTATTATGGTTTCTCTATTCATGAAGAATTTTCACATTTTCAAAATCAAATTTAAATTTATATTTACATGTTTTTTCATGATCAAAGAAAACCGGAGGAGACATTAAATCACCATTCTTTTTACTTTTTACACACTTATATAACAATTCATGCTCCCTCAATCTCTTCTCAATACTGCACTTAGATTCACTTATATATGATAGTATACAATCACAAAAAATTTGAATTGTTATATAAGCATGAAAATACTTAATTGTAAATTATTAGAGAAAAAATATAGTTAGTAATAAATTTGGCTGAACGTTTTCGAGGAACCGTGCCTCATACTCATAGCCTTCGTGAAAATGTACTTGATATATGTAAATGAGAATATTCAAATGAGTTACTGTTAAGTAGCCCATTTTTTCGAAATGTCGAAGCACGTGTCTCTTCTGTTGATTGCATGGATGTCTCTGTTGATGTAGAATGCCTCTTTTATCTTTCTCATTTACATATATCAAGTACATTTTCACGAAGGCTATGAGTATGAGGCACGGTTCCTCGAAAACGTTCAGCCAAATTTATTACTAACTATATTTTTTCTCTAATAATTTACAATTAAGTATTTTCATTTTTACAAATAAGGAGAAATTAAAACCACATTTATTATATAAGCATGTAAAAAGTAAAAATAATGGTGATTTAATGTCTCCTTTGTTTTTCTTTGATCCTGAAAAAACATGTAAATATAAATTTAAATTTGATTTTGAAAATGTGAAAATTCTTCATGAAGAGAGAAAAACCATAATAAAAGAAAAATTAAGGAGGCAATTTTTATAAATAGGAATAAAATGCATTTAATAAATAGACAAGCTGCTAACATTAAAATACGAGATTCGTGAAATTTAAATTGATGACATTTGCTTCCGCTTAGTTTTTTTTTTAATTTAATGGCAGTTGAGGCAGGTATAAGAAATTAACTGAAAGTACTTCTGTGGATTTAAGGATTGTTTATAATAGTTTGTTACTGTTAAAATTATTATTTATATATATATCAATGTAATCAGCCTACAAAGGCTGTAGTTTTTTTTATTTGGTTGCTTTAACAATTTTTTTTAAAGATTTAATGTAAATTAAACAAAAGATTTTAATATTGTATAAATAAATGTGAGAAATTCACAATTGAAAAATTGAAAAGAAAATTTTTGTAACAAACCCGCCTGTTTGGTATACTTCAGAAATGTATCCAGTAAGGTATTAATAAAGCTAAATTTAAATTTTTGAATATACCTGTTATATTTGAAATGTGAATTTGACAGCATTACAGACAACTGCTTTGAAAAAAAGTTATGCTTTGTTAATGGCAGAATTACTTTCTTTGAATAAAATATTAAAAGTTATGGATTATTAAATTTAAAGGATGGAATTACTTCATTTGCACAAAATGCTCATAATATAAATTACAGTTTAGTTAGGTATAGTTATTTATTTATAAAGCAAATTTAAAGTTTTTATTTTATTTTTCAATTGTGAATTTCACAGTGGCATGTGACAGTCTTACGGAAAAAACATACATTTACCATTCAGACAACAGAGAAAATAGGGTTTTATATATATTACTGTGTTTATATATAAGTTCCAAATAATTTTAATGGTAAAAAATAGTAAAATATATATCTTACTTAATCAGTAATGTTTGTTTTCGATAATATAGTAATCCTTATCAACTGTCAAGTAATGCAGAAGTTTAATATGTTATTTTCCATGAGCTGTGTATGTCAGTATTTGCTACTTGTCTTTATTATATTATTTTTGAATTTATTTATCAATATTGCTTCCTTCATTTTTCTCTTTTTATGATTTCTTTTTGCCATTAATATTTTTGTATCATTTACATTAAAAGTAAATTTAAAATTATAAGATTTTTCATGGTTGAATAATATTGAAGCAATATTTAATTGATTATTTATGGATTTTTTTACCCAATTATATAATAATTGATATTCTTTTATCCTTTTTCCCAGAGCATATCTTGATTCCCCTGTGTTTATATTTATATTATACCTGGAATAGTGTTCAGGTCATTGATTAATAATACATCTCCCAATAAATAAATGTTTAGATATTTTTTATAGTTATTTATAGGTTTTAGATATTTTTTATAATTAATTATAATAACTTTTAAATATACCTTTGGCAAATCGTGATTCCCCCCTTTCGCACCTTGACACTTACAGGTGATTCTTATCTTTTGTACCTTGACATTTCCAGCCCACGAATGGCTTGCCTTGTTATGCGTGTGTGTATATATATATACACGCATGTATATAGAGAATTTTAATAAGTTTAATAGTAAAGAAGCTGGAGTTAAAAGAGATTTGCTGTCTTTTTGCAAGATGATTTTAAAAATTACTAGAAGATAATTAAATTGTCTTTAAGATGAATAAGTTTCTGGGAAATCAATCTACGCTTTGTGATACTTATCAGTTTTCATTTCTAAAACTACAGTATGTATTTGTAATTCTAATTTTTATAAATGTTCTTTTAAAATAAGAAACGGACCTTCGTAAATAGTAATAATAATTTATTCATCATTAATCTTTTTAACCTCATTTAATCTTGGATTTTATATTAAAATGACCAAATAAGTGTCACCTTGCGGCTCACTTTTTGAGACTATGACAGATTAGGTTTTTACCAAGGTGAATGAATTTATTATTTTAAAAAAGTTATTTAAAGATGTAAAAAAAAAAAAGAAACATATATATTAGGGTGTGTCCCTTCTTTTTTTATAGAGTAATTGCTATCATTTTACTGACTACTGAGTGTAGTTGTAAATGTTAAAAGATAAAGAATTATAATAAATATGCATAGATATCATTATTGGATTTTAATATTTTCTAAATTCAAACGTAATTCTGTTTTTTAGATTTGAATATGCGTTTTATAATTCCCCTTTTAATTGTTTTCAAAAATTCATTTCTGTTCATTTTATAATCACCATTATTATCTGGGGCTTTCTTCGATAGTGGTGACTTCTAATAGTTTCTTAGCCAACTGTGTATATTTTAATAACAGATGTGAGATTGCAATCTGTAATTGGTAATTATTTTTTAAAAGTAATTTTTAGTAACTAAAATAAATTATTATGTTGCATGGCATAATTATGCCTTAATGTTGAAGTCATTTTATTTCAACATTTGAAATTAGTTAAAAATATAAAAGAAGAAAATGTTGATGGACATTATATGGGTAATTTAACTATCATCTCATTGCCATCACATTTTTAAGCAGGCAAACCACCATCTGTACACATGGACATCATCAGATGAAATTTATTGGAATCAAATAATTACATCCTTGACTCTTAGCAATAGAAAACTTCAGTTTTGTTAATAAATATATGGTCAGAAAGACATTGTAGAACATATCATGTATAAATTACATGAAAATTTCTTGAAATGAATTACAGCCTTGTGAAATTTGGAACATAACTGTTGTTTGATACATGAGAATTGTGACAGAAGTGAAAACGATGAAAGAGGAATTTGAAAAAAGATTGAGTAAGATGGAAAGTAGAAAACTCAAACTGGATGTCAGAAGATACAGTAGTAATTATGAAAAAGAAAAGAGGATTCAAAATTAAAGGGTGTTTTTAATAGGACTAAATGTTTATTTCCTAAAGGTATCCATGGAGGAGAAGACTACATTTACAAATGTTTAGAAATTGGAAACAATCTTGGGGAAAACAAGAGCTATCTATTGAACCAAAATAAAGTTTCAACCATGAATAGCTTTGCTAAAAAGTGCTAATGAACAGATTATAACAAAATAAAGATCAAATGGAGAAGGAAAAAATCACAGAAGTTTTATCACAAAGAAATCAACCAAGATATTTTTGATATATTTCATCAAAGAATCTTCAGTAATGAAACCCAAGGTCAGTTAAGCATTGAGGTCATTGCCAAAAAATAAGGATACTGGAATTGGGGAGAATTGTATCAGAAATTTTGTAGGAAACTGAAGGTCAATGAAAGTAGTGACCAAATCTATTTAGTTAATCTAAAAAACTATTCACTGACTTACCGGTTAGAAAAAATTGATATATGTTCATTGATGGAACATAGGTATTATTATAGTACATCACTTATTGCATATGCATATAAGATTATTCCAAAAATTATGCAACACAGATTAGAGTAATATTGAAAAAGAACTGCTATATGTTGAAGCTGGTTTCAGGAAAAATTGAAAAACAGGAAATATCAATAATATATGATGGAAAAGATCAGGGAATTTCAGAAAGAAATATATATATCTGTTTTATTAATTACAATAAAACCTTTAAGACAAATAAACAATACTAACACAATTCATTTTACATACTTCAAAAATTATATTTTATTAGTCCACACTTTCAAAAGTTATATATATATATATAGCTGAACAGGGAGAAACAAGCTTCCAATGAGTTATACAAATCTGAGTAATTTATTATTTACATATATATGTATAAATATGTTAAAGGAGGTTGTCTTGACAACAGTTTGAAATTGTTAATTGTTATTGATATTGGGATTATTTTAAGTGTTGACTGGTTTTTAATGATATATATATTAAAGCTATAAAGAAACAGGTTGCATATGAAACATTTTAAAATTTCTTAATTTGTAAAATTGAAAATTAATAAATGACCATTAATGAACACATACACACAAAAGGTAGATTAAAAAAAAAATTCAACTATATTATTGCCTAACATGCTTTCGATATATAATGAATATCATATTCATAGCTTCTAACGATATGACTCTGGAGTTTTTGGTAATAGTGCATATGTTTTGATTAATTAACTACTTAAAATATTACTGTAAGCTATGAATATGATATACATAATATTGAAAACATACTAGGCAGTAATAAAACTGAATATTTTTTAAAATCTATTTTTTCTGTGCACATGCTCATTAACACTCATTTATTATGTTAGCTAAGAAAATGAGATAATTTATTGTTGAATTACAAAAAATTAAGGTTGTGTTCTGATCTATCATGTCAGTCACTTGACAGCACTATTTCTAGCTAAATTGCTAGAAGTATGCCATTTCCGCAGCCGCAGCTAAGCAGATAGCTTTCTTTCTATGATAAAACATAGAAAGAGTCAGTTTACTTGGCTACTGGCTACCGCTGAGGCTTTTTTCTATGCTAAAAGCACAGAAAAATGCCTTCATTGGCTGCTGTAGTTGGTTGTGTTATGCACTTTATCATAATGTTGGGTTGTATATTTTCTCTACAGTATCATGTGACAGTGTGTTGATTGCATCGTGTCTAAATAATTTAACTTTTCAGGTCGACCTTTTTTTGTTTCATGTGAACTGACCTACTGATTCCTTCTAACACTTTTAACAGTGTCGTCACTGTTCCATCAGGAGTGTGTTAGCATTACAAATTGGATTTGAGGGTGAGGCACAGCACTATTTTGAAAATCATGATGAAAGTAATGTATCACGAGAAATCATCCAAGACAGGGAGGATGGCTGCTTTCAACTCTCAAAATTGCCAATTGGCAGACACCAGAATCAGATTTCATTATAATAGTTTGTTATAATTATTAATAACTTTATTTGGTAAAATGCAATCGACTTTACTTCCCCCTTTACCCCAAAATGCAGTATCTGATTAATTACTGTCCAAAAAAGGGTAAAATGTGACTTAATTTTTTTTAAAAAAACTACCGTAACTTTTCCGATACGTAAAAAAAACAAAAAACAAGCCCAATGTCCAAATAAGTCTCCGCTATATTTACTGTTATTTGTTATTAAAAAATTAACGTAATTTTATATATACGCACATAAAAGGAGTGCAGTATAATTTAATTTTTACCCCCCCCCCCCAAACACGGTGTCTTATTAATTACTATCCAAAAAAAAAGGGGGGGGGGGAATGTAATTTAATTTTGTATTTAAAAAGTACCGTAACTTTTCAGATACGCAAAGTAACAAAAAAAAAAAAAAAAGAAGCCCATTTCTGATTAATTACTGTCCCAAAAAGGTCAAAATCAGTTTTCATTGTAAAATTTTGTTGGAATTATGTACTATTATTTGCTATTGGAAAGTAACGTACTTTTTTATCGACACACACAAAAAAAGCCAGTCTCTGATTAATTACTGTCCCAAAAAGTCTGCTTACATTTGTATATGTATATATATTTTTTTAATTTTATGGACATCGTAGTTGTATAGAATGGCTGGCCCAGGAACATTATATCAATGTGTTTTTGCTTAGCATTAACAAGTGGCTGACATGATAGATCAGAACACAACCAAAATTAAAAATGAATATTTTATTATTCCACACTTTCAAAAGTAATATTAATTTGCTTGTAAATATAATTCTTTTGCGCAACGTGTGTATGATTTATGAAGCACTTTTTTTATTTATTTTATTAATTTAGCTGAATGTACATTCGGTGATGAGAACCATACATAATCTTAGCTTTCATATATGAAACGTAAGAGCTAATATTATGGTGCTCATTACCGAAAGTGCACTCATCTAAATTAAGAAAAAAATAAAACCCACTTTGTAAAGCATACACACATGCCCTACATATGCAAAAGATGTTCAAAAGTAGTAATACATATACATTAAAGCTATAGGTTACATATTAAACATTTTAAGAATATTTAATTTTAAAATTATAATTGAATGTTTAAACACATGTAATATGATATAAACTTGACATCAGATATCACTGACATCATTGATAAAGTTAAGAGATTGAAATATAGAAGTGGATTAGACAGATTGCTAAAAAGATGATGATGGATGACCAGTTGAATTTTTCAATTAGAGCCCAAGAGATTGTAAAAGACTTATATATACAGTTAGCATATGAGATATAGTGGATGAAGTAAGAATGTTCGCTGGTATGATGTGAGAAAAAGAAGTTATGGATTTGAAGAAATTACATTAAAGTTAGAGAAACCTTTACCCTGAAGTCATTGAATAATCATTGAAAGTGGTGACAATGAATATAAAAAATAAGATTTGAATTAAATTATTTAAATTTGTTTTTTTTTGCACTTCTCAATATGTATTAAAAATTTGTATGCTTAATTTGTTGTGATAGGATAATTATATATTGTGTATCTTACACTTCTGAAGAAGACTTGGATACTTGAAACTGACAGTTATTTTTAGAATTGTAGAATAATAAAATATTGTATTTGCATTGTATAAGATGCATAGAATAGTGTGTCAGTAGTTTTTGTTTATATTAGTTTTAATACAGCCAATGCAGAAAGATAATGAAAAAAAAGAATATTTACAATTAACACCAGTCACCACAGGATGTACTTGAAAGCTGATATATTAGGATATTTATTGGTTTTTATGAGAAATCTTGGTGTGGAATTACAAATTGGTTTTTATTCAATCTGCTTTCCTCACTATATATTCAATATACTGTTGAAAAAACTACACATTGTTACGCTATCTCTTGAAAACTATATGGGCAATGAGAAAAGTAGATTGGAACAAATATAGATTTATGATTATTTGGAATAAAGACATCAATCACAGATTACAATATTAATATCATCTATGTTCTTTATTACTTTTTACAATGCTTTTTTACAACCCACTATTGACAGTTTTGATTGTCCCAGAAATCTTCAGAACTTCTACTATTGCTAGGGCAATCGAAACCATCAATAGTGGGTTTTTAAAAGGGCATGGTAAAGAGTAATAAAGAACATAGAAGATATTAATGTTATATGGATTTGGCAATGCAATAAGAAAGATAAAGTTATAACCATAGATATGTTAAACCATCAAACATCACATGATCACCATCTCTATACTAGCACGTAATTTGTTGTAAACAAAGGCAAAATTCCCCATACAGTAGTGCCACCCTGTGCCAAACAGAGTAATCAATGGATGCCAGAAGACTTGTGCATAAAATCCCTATCTAGTGCCTACTCATCCAATATCCCCAGACTAGTTTCTGGCTTGTGGCCATCATCAGTGAGGAGCCTTGGATCTGAGAGCACTGCACCTAGATCTTAGGATCTCACTGCACCTAGATCTTAGGATCTAAAGTAGAGTTAAAAGGTGGCTGCTGGAGGGTTGCATTAGATCCTAAGATCTAGGTGCAGTGCTCTCAGATCCAAGGCTCCTCACTGATGATGGCCACAAGCCAGAAACTAGTCTGGGGATATTGGATGAGTAGGCACTAGATAGGGATTTTATGCACAAGCCTTCTGGCATCCATTGATTACTCTGTTTGGCACAGGGTGGCACTACTATATGGGGAGTTTTGCCTTTGTTTACAATCATAGATATGCTGAGAAGGTAATACTAGAAAATACAAATGTTCTTAATAACCCTCATTAGTAAAGTTAGAGAACAGATTAAGAAGATAAATTATAACTAAATATAAAGAAATAACATTAAAATGACAAGATCATTTGTTGATGTCATAGTTGATAATTGAATGACATATGGCTTAGAGGTTCATAAGAAGTTCAAGTACTGGAAGTTTACAGAATTAAGTCTTGATCCATTGAACTTTGAGCTCTAGTCTGGCCATCTACTTTTGTAACAAACCACAACTGACATTGGATGGTTAATTGCTTGGAAGATTATAAACCAGAACTAGGACATGATTCAAGAATATTGAGTCCAGAATATATCACTGCACTAAATATCCAAGGCAAATTGATAATGAAAGCTTAGAAGTGGTTTTTTTTTGCCTTCTGGGAGATCATTCATCATCAATAAATATCCAAGGCAAATTGATAATGAAAGCTTAGAAGTGGTTTTTTTTTGCCTTCTGGGAGATCATTCATCATCAATAAAAGATCCAGAAGCAAAATATTTGTCACAAACACTGATCCAAGTTATAATGAAAATCTCAAAAAGATTACTATTTTGTAAAGAATTGTCTTTAAAAATGATCACAATTATAGAAAAATTAAAATTTGTCCTGTGTGAGTCTATGAATATGAAAAAATTAGGAATAATATCGATTTTTTAAACCACAGAGCTGGTGAAAAGAGTGATTTAAAAAATAGGATGCTAACCAGCAGTGATGAAATAGATAGATTTCTGGATTATTCAAGAGCTTGAAATACCATTCAGATGACAGATCATTCTAAAGAAATGTTATTTATATGATTGCTAGGAATCCATGGTCAACTAGCAATGAATGAAGTGGATGGATTTCATAAACACAATATTAACTGTGTTATTTAATTAAAAAGTCCAAAAAATCATTCAAAGGTTAGATTATTCTGGTGAAATATTATTTATATGATAAATTAGGAATTAATATCAATTTGATAGAATTAATGATAATATATTGATGATGGTCAACCAGTGATGAAGTGGATGGATTTTATTTAAGAGCTGGTAAACTATTCAGATTAGCGCTTATTCTGGAAAAAATGTTAATCCATATGATTGCTAAAAGTTATATTTATTTGATCTCACTTAATGATAATATAATTATTATGATGGATTTTTTTTTCAAAACCCAAAGTGTTGTGATACATTGTTTGGTCATTTCTCTTATTGCTAATAAGTCGGAGAATGTTTTCCAACAAAATTTTAAGATATAGTTCACATGGTAGTTTCATCATGAATGAAAATGTTAGTTATGTATGTTCACATATTTCTCCTAAAAATCAGGAACTCAGACTATTGATTTGATAGATTCATAATAAATAAAAATGATAATGGCAGGGTATGTTCCTATCTCTTTTCTTGGAACTCAGTTTATTGTTTGTCAAAAAGCAACTTTATTTAGCCGAAAACATTTTTTTTTTTGTAAATTGTTTTAGAATTTAATTTATTTTGACGGTCACGTAATTATCTTCTTAAGCAACTAACATGATTATTTAAATAGAGTCAAAATAATATAGTTGTTAAAGTTCTTAATGTGTTTGTACGTATTTACATGTAAACACACAAAAAGATTGTTAGAGTTGATGAATCTGAAGTCTCAGATTGAATGACCTAAGTGAAATTTTTGATTTCATTCTATGTTAGATCAAAAGCAAACTGTAAGAAGAAGGAAGGATTCATGCCTTTGTGCATCCACGTTTAATTCTGAAATGTTTAATATTCTTCACATGAGAAGTTAGAGTCATGTGGTGTGGAAAAATCACGTCACCATTGTTTTTTTTATTTCATAGTCGTCCTCTTCTTCTTTTTCTTCTCCCTCTTCCTCCTCCTCTTTTTTCTTCTTCTTCATCCTTCTCTTCTTATTCTTATTATTATTTAATATTTATTTTAATGAAAGTGTTTAAAGATGGATAGCACAAATGCTTTCTCACAAACAGGTACATCCCACTTCAAGTTATTGCCACATTAAGGATCACTTCATGTTTCTTTTTCAATTTATCAATAATAATATGTAAATACACATGAACACTCATATATTTATGTAAACTACTTTGCTATCTATTAAAGATAAAAGTTAGAACAAGTTTTTTAAAAAATAACCCACTAGAGGATGAAAATATTTCAATCAGCCCCTGATAGAGAAACAGTGAAGTAGGAGAGTATTCACTAGGGTTATCAATTACTGGATGATGAAGTTTGAATGTTTTTCCATTCTTGTTTTATCTCATAATTAAAGATTGCCAAACACCTATTTACTGATCAATATTAGATGTTTATCTGGCTTTGCTGTAAACCAGTTTTTTACGAGAAAAATGCTCATCTTAATTGAAAAGATTTTTACTTGGCAGGAATTCAAATTCCAGATTGGAAGAATGACAGATAATTATATGACACCATAAAATATTGTGCTATCATCATGTCCAGCCATTGTTAATCCACTTCAGAATGAAGGTTTCTCCAAGTTTAATCCAGTTTATCCAATTACTAGCCTCTCTTCTCTGCAGCATACTGTCAGACTTCTTTACTTCATCCTTTTCACATATGGTCTACTTTAAGGTATCTTACAATTTCTAGGGATTGAATTTATAACTTCTACTGTCCATCTATTATTGTCATTTTTGGCATATCCAGTCCAATTCTATTTCATTCTTTTAACGCTTTCAGTGATGTCGATGATACCTGATTTTTCACTTATCCAACTTATTTGCAATCTTTTCTTGTTAGTTATAACATACATCTTTAAGTACTTTGTTAATTAGTTTATCTTACTTTTCTCTTGACTTTTCAAATCTCAGATTCATAAGTAGGCATATATCTATTTATTAAAAATATTATTTTTCATATACAAAGACATATTTCTTTTAATATTAATTTACTTCTACCAAAAATATTCCATCCAAATTTAATTCTATGGTTAATTTAATTCATTTTCATCAGTATTAATAATCTTGCCAAAATGTTAACTAGTTTAATCTTTTTAGCATTCATCTTTAGACCCACTTGCTTACTTTTGTCTAATAACTCTTGAAAATTTAACTGAAATTCTGAAGCATTATTCACAAAAACAACTACATCAGTTGCCGAATCTAAATGGCTTAAATAATCTCCATTTATTTTTAATTTTTTAGCTTTCATCTTCATTTATTGAACACTTCTTTTCAAACACAGATCTATTTCTTTAATATTACTTTTACCATAAGCATTTGTTATGATTAATTTAATTTATTATGTTTTTCTCTGAGTTAACAATCTGACCAAGATACACAGAGGCAAAACTCTGCATACAATAGTGCCACTCAATGCAAGCCAGAGTAATCTCTATCTAGTGCCTACTCATCCAATGTCTCCAGACTAGCTTCTAGATTGTGGCTTTCATCAGTAAGGAGCCTTGGATCTGAGAGCACTGGACCTAGATCTTAGGATCTAATATAACCATCCAGCATCCACCTTTTACCTTATTAGCTAAATTTAAAGTTTTGAGTCCAAAATTAAAACTCAATAATGTTTTCAATTCAAGCTCATTAGCTTGTATAATCACATAGATCTGAATTCAGTTCAAAATCCATAGTTTTTGGTGTCTTTGGTTCTTTAATAACCATAACCATCATAATCCTATTGGCAGGATTGGTATTAAACCACTAAACATCACATGATCACCATTTTTTATGCTTACACAAGCTGTTTACACAGAGGAAAAACTCTATACAGTAGCACCACTCAGTGCAAGCCAGAATAATCAATGGATGCAGGAAGGTTTGTGCATAAAACTCCTATCTATTGCCTACTCATTCAATATCTCCAGACTAGTTGATCATGTGATGTTTAGTGGTTTCTGACCGAAATAATTGTGATTGTTAACTTTCTCCAATTCATAATTATCAGACTTTATTTGCTTATTCTACCAAAAGCATTCCGTTCAAGTTTAATTGTATGATTAATTTCATTCATTATGTATGAATAATCTGACTAAGATGTTTGCAGTTGTTAATTTCTTTTATTCATGATTATCAAATTTGTATTTTCTTATTCTGAGAAAATCCATTGAAAATAACTTTAGTCTTTTTAGCATTTATCTCTAGTCCTAGTTTCTTATATCCTCTGCAACATTTTATTGTGAAACCAATTGTGTCATCTGCAAAATCTAATTGACTTATATAATTTTCATTTACTTTTATTTCTTTTGCTTCTCATTTTAATACACCAAACCTTTTTTGCAAAACTGCTATGAAAAGTTTTGGAGATATGGAATCACCTTTAGTGCATCCTTCTTAATGTTAATTATCTTAATAGGTAATCTAAACACTGCTATGGCATTTTGATAAATGTTCTTCAGAATGTGACAATATCCTCAGTCTATACCCTGATGATCCAATGCTTGCTCAATCACAAGAAATGTTTATAGAATCAAATGCCTTTCATAATCTACAAATCCAAAGCATAATGGAAAATACTCTTGCTTATTGCATTGCCAAATGAATACTGTATAATACTAAATTGTCCAAGCACTTTACTACTGTTACACAATGCTTTATTTACCATGCTTTTCTTACAGTTTACAGTTTGCTCCAGCAACCTTCTTCAGAACTTTATATCTCCTAACCTCAACTGTTACAATCAATTTTGATTGTAATAGTTGATAGAGATATAAAGTTCTGAAGAAGGTTGCTGGGGCAATCAAAACTGTAAACTGTAAGAAAAGGGGGGGGGTAAATAAAGCATTGTGTAACAGTAGTAAAGTGCTTGGACAATTAAGTATTATCTGACATAGTGGGAACATGTATTCATTGGTTTTTTCTATAACTTCTCTCAATACTTCAATGTGATTCACGATGTGATTGCCGCTTTTCAATCCAGCTTATTCTTTTGGTTGGTCTGAATCTGAAGTTCATTGTAGATTAGATATTTTTCTTGGTAAAGCTGATAAATCTACAATTTCTAATAACTTACTTTATTATCGTCTTTAAATATCAGTATTTCTAATGTGTTTTTCCAATTATTTGATATGACTTTATCACTTAGATATTTAAGGTATAACTTATTTAGATATTTAATATATAACTTTGCCAACAATTTTACTTTTTCATCTTAAAAATTAAATATGTAAAAATTGTATCATCTCCTCGAGTTTTTCTCTTTATCATAGATTTAGTTGCATGTCTTAATTTTTTTATTCAAAATGCTGGGCAGTATTATAACTTTATCTTTTTAACTGCATTGCCAAATCCATATAATATTAAATCATCTAGGCTCTTTGTTATACAATGCTTATATTACAACCCCCTCTGACAATTTTGATTGCCCCAGCAATCTTCAAAAGGTTTAGAATTGAAACAGGCAAAACTCTCCATACAGTAGTGCTATTCAGTGCAAGCCAGAGTAATCAATGGATGCAATCTCTAGCTAATGCCTACTTATCCAGTATATCCAGACTAGTTTCTAGGTTGTGGCTTTCATCAGTGATGAGCCTTGGATCTGAAAGACTGCATCTAGATCTTAGGATCTAATGCAACCCTTCAGCAGCCACCTTTTATCTCTATTTAACTACAAAACTATAAGTCTGAAATTGAAAACACAATAATATTTTCAATTTGATTTCACTAGCTTATATAGTCATATAGGTCTGAACTCAGTTCAGTACCCATATATTTTGGTGTCTTTGGTTCTTTAATAACTATTGCATAGAGAGTTTTGCCTGTTATAACAGCTTGAACAAACATAAGAAATGGTGATCATGTGAAGGTTTGAATTATAAATAGAAGTTCTGAAGAAGATTGCTGAGGCAATCAAAACTGTCATAGTGGGTTATAATATAACCATTGTAAAACAGCAATGAAGAGCATAGATAATTTAATATTATATAGAGGATATTATGTTTTTCTTGTTATTTTTACAATCTAAAGGTTTATAGAACTTTTCCACACATTTCATGATGTTATCTCTTTTTAGTAATAGTTCCATCTTTTCCTCTTACTGCTGAAACTACTTTTAATATCAAGATGTTGTGTTACACTTGTGAGATTTTTTATTTTCATCTATAATTTTTTTTGTAAATTCACAATTCTATTTTCTGATATCATTATTAACTATTTTCATACCATTTTACAAAATTTCAGATATTTGATTTGTCTTAATAGATCATTTTAAAATTTTTCTTCTATTTCCTTTTCTTTAAACATTTGCTTATTTCAGTACAAAGATTACTGACAAATTGTCTTTTTTACGCTAATTATCATTTAGCTTCTTATTGATTTTATTCGAGTCTGAATCATTTCAAAGTCTGTTAATATTTAAAAATGATTTTCAAGTTCTAATTTAAATTAATTGGAGTGTTTCTGAAGGTTAGGAAGATCAATTATTAATACTGTCATTCTTCATGATTTTTTTTTCCAGTGTTGCATTAACATGTGTCTTATATCTTAGTAATCAATGATAACTCCCTGTGTTGCATCTATTAAAATATTACAATCTTGAAATCCATATTTTCTATTAATCAAAATATAATCCTTTTGCTGTGTCTTAATTTGGATGCTGCCATATTTTTTTCTGTTTGCCATGTTTCTCAAAGAAAAAAAATCATAGGGTTTTTTTTTTTGCAAACTCTACAAATCATGTTTTCTCTTTCATTTTTATCACCTTAACAAAATTTACCCACAGTATTTACATATTTCAAGTGTTTAATAATTTTAGCATTAAAGTCTCCCTGAAAATTAAAAAATGTTGTTTGGTCTGATCAAAAGCCCTTTGTACATCGACATAAAAATCCTCTACTTTTTTATCACAATGAGAATTTATTGGGGCATAAACCTGAATTAACTGCATTTGATGCTTGACATTAATTTGAATAGTTAATCCTGTGACTCTGTGTAACATAGTATCAGTATATACAATGTTTGTTTTTGTTTATAATGAATCCCATTTAATTTGGGCTTTTGTAATAAAATTCATGTTCCCTTTGTCTTTTCACTTTTTCTTCTAACTTCACAAAATCCATCAGTGTTCTATTTGATATGAGATAGTTCATCTTCCAATATAAATTATCGTCTTTCACTTTCAGATGCTTTGCAATTGTGGATAGCTAAATAAAAAATTGTCCTAGACTGGCGGGAAGATTTCACAATCAGGGGATTCTCAGCAGCCTTCAGCCATCAACCATTGACTCATGACTTACAACTTCCTCGGAATAAATGCCATAATTTAATTTTATCTTTCATGATTGTAAATCTGTATTTAAAAAAAAAGATTCACACATAGATTCATTATATCTTCAAGAAAGCTCAGCTGATATTTCATTTAAAAACTATCTGACAAAAGTAAAGAAAGACCTAAGAGTTTCTGGAACTTAAGCTTAGAAATAAAAAGCCAATATACTCATCTTGCTGGCTGATACATATCCTGTCCTTATTAATTTGCTATCATCATCATCATCAACCATTATCAATCCACTGCAGAATGAAGGTCTCTCCAAGTTCAATCCATCTTTTCTGATCTTTAGCTTTTCTTCTCCACGTCACCCTTGCACACTTTCTTATTTCACCCATCCATCTCACATGTGATCTCTTTCTGGGTCTTTTAAAATCTCTTGGGATCCAGTTTAAGATTTCAATTGTCCATCTATTATCATCTCTTCTAGCGATATGTCCAGACCAACTCCATTTCAATCTTTTAAATTTTTCAATGAGGTCAGTAACACCTGTTTGCTCTCTTACCCATACATTGCATTTTCGATCTCTTCTTGTTACTCCTAAAATGCATCTCTCCATACTTCTTTGAGTGGTCTGAAGTTTCTGTATTGCTCTTCTATTAAGTATCCAAGTCTCAGATCCATAAGTAAGAACTGGTAAAACACATTTGTTAAAAAACTTCCTTTTCAAACACATAGGCATATTTCCTTTTAGTATCAAGTTATTTCTACCAAAAGCACTCCAACCAAATTTAATTATATGATTAATATGCTATATGACAACAATATAGAAATAACAATTGTGAGACAAGAATATATGACGAAGACATTAGAAATTTGTCCTGCTTGATTAGTTTTTTTTAAGGCTCAAAGTGGAATCGAAGATAACTGCAAATTCCTTTCTGAACCAAAACAAAAATCAGGAAATAGATATATCCCTATTCTTTGAGGGGTTCTTAGATTGATACTTGTCTTGTAATTATTTAAAAACTGTTTATCGGTATTTTTTTCTCATTTGTCTAGAGGTGCTATAAATAGTTAATGTGACAGTAACGAATGAATGCCTCTTTTAAGACTCTTTTAGCAAGATAAATTATGTTCTACATTTATAAATATTTTTAATTAATCAAGTTTAAAAATACCAGCTAAATGTGGTTGGTTTTTAAAATTGTAAATATTTATTAATCATAATAAAGACGTTTATAAAAATACGAAACAAAAAAATAGATTTATGTCTATATAAACAAAATTCGTAATTTTATATTAGTAACTTTATCATAACTCTGTAATAAATAATGGTGTAGCCTTGATTTATGGCTTTAAAAGTATTTGTTCTTATTCAAAGTTTTTTCTAGGGTATCCTGGCCTCGAACAACTGTTTTTATACTGGGAGGGGGGTAATCTCCCTCTTTATAATAAATGCAAATTTGCAGTGTTTTATTTTTCATATTTCATATTTGCACCACCTCTACTGCAATTTTTTTGATGTCAACTTTAATACATATATCTTGTTTTGTGTAATACTTACTAGATTGAAACTGAAAATACATACAAATCACATACAAATGTAAAACGGCAAATTTGTAATGTTTTTTTATTTTTTTATTTTTTTTTTTAGCATTTCATCATGTATTCATAATACATATAAATTTCTCAGATACAGGCGATCTCCATTGCACTTCTAGAGAATTAAAATATGATGTTTTTGTTTTGGTGTTTATAAATCATATCCATGTCCAAAAGATTCAGATTGATTTACTCAATTTACACTGATTTTTTTTTTTTTATCTATAAGAATTTTCACCTAATTAATTCCCGCATTCTAAACATATGTAGAATAAGAATTGGCTTATACAGGAAACACACACTTTCAATTTATTGATTTGATGATAATTGCTGAATAAGTACCTATAGGTATTTATATATAATGTAAATTTGTTGCAGAAAGTTTCTTCAACTGCCATGAAAACAAGGTTAAAATTTCACAGAAACTCATACATTTAAAGAAAGAAAAACAATCTTACTTTATCTGAGGCTCCAAAAATTTATAGAGGGGGTGGGGGAGGAGCAATACTTATAAGTTCTGGGAACTCAGATAAAATCATATTTAGATATTCAAGTTTCTGTGAGATTTTAACATTGCTAGTGTGACAGTGGAGAGATCTTGGACTACTAATTTCCTTTATATTTCACATTACATGTTTCTAGTATTACATATACAGATATTAGCATAAGTGATTTTAAAAAGGAATGGGGGATATTAGTCACTGACCAGGTAATTGCTAGATAGTGGTAGATTAGTAGTTACCCATTCTTCATTTACTCTGACCACTTACTAATAATTGAATGTTTTGAGGAAGTACTTGCAACTATAATTATACTAAGCATGCAAAATCTAAAAAAAATCTTAATTTTACCAGTTCTGGGTTTGAACCCCATGGAAAACAGATGCATTATTCAATATGCCACAGGATTTTTTATACTGTACTCTGATTTAGAAGTGGCAAACTTTCCTTACAACGTTGATATTCTTTTTAGATAAATACATTAATGTTTATTCCTACAAATTTATTAAACTACAGATTATCCCAATCCACCAATAAACTTTAAACCTTAGTTAAATATTAATATATATATATTTTAATTAAACTCACAATTTGCATTTTTCGTAATGATGATTTATATATTTCAAGAAAGAGTGGTGAAATAAAGTTTTAAATATATCTACCAAAAAAAAAAAGTTTCCACCTGCTAGTTATACATTTTCTGATGATAAAATATATCAGGAAATAAGAATATTGAATCATTTTAGAATGATATTAGAAACGAAGTAAAAATATTTAGGAAATAATTTTATTCAATATTCATTTTAGCAGGAACTTCTTAACAAACAATACAAGCTATTAGATCGAAAATAATAGAATATGCTAAACATATAACAGCTAGAAAAGAACTTCCATCATAAAAGTTGTAATATATAGCGGTGCATGTATCACCCCTCTGTATATATACAAACAAATCTTAAAAGTAAATTTTGTATATGCAAATGAAATTGAAATGCTATTCCAATATGGCTGATCTCTGTACTTTGGATTTATTTCATTTAACAACAGAATTATTAACTTAAGACTATCTATCTCCAAAAGTGAACAGATTATCAAAAAATAAATTGTATTTATAATAAAAAATAAAATATTACAGCAAATTATAGATATATGCTAAAACAGGATAACAGATATACAAAACAAAATTAGATACAGAGTTAATTATGTTTTAATTATATAATTTCATTTAACTTAATCTGGTTTTTGTCTGTCTAATGAAATCTTGCCGTTTAAGGTTCATTCATTTCCTAATTTCCGATCTAATTGAAACTGATAACAATACATTAAAAAAAAAATTACCAAAAATTTACATTTTTAATTTTATATATGCGATGATGCGATTCACTGTGGCTTCTCCTTTCACAGAGTCAGAAATCTCTCAGCCACTATGCCCAGAAAAACCTGTTAGCCATCTTACCTTCCCTTTCTATTCCTCACCCTAAGTTTTCCTCCATATTTTTCTCTATCCTGCTTCATCCCATTTCTACAACATAATCTTTGTCAACTTTATGGTCTTTATATCTAAATCCCCCTTTTCCCAAACCCAGCATAAAAATCAAGAACCCATTTTCTGTATAATCACTTTCTTTATATTTATTCTTCCACAAACTTCATTATTTGTACCCTTTCTGCTTGTAAGCATTTACGTTCAATTAACACATGCCTAATATTTTCTATGCCTTTTTACATAACTTGCAGACTAAATCAACCATATATTTTTATTTATTTGTATGCGATGAGATACACTGTGACTTTTCCTTATTTGGAGTTAGGAATCTCTCGGCTACCATGCCCAGAGAAACCTGTTAGCCACTTTACCTTCCCTTTTCATTCCCCACCCTAAGTTTTTCCCATATTCTTTTCTATCCTGCTCCATCCTATTTCGACAACATAATCTTTGTCAACTCCATGGCCTTTATATCTAAATCTCACTTATCTTTTTCCAAACCCAGCATAAAAACCAAGAGCCCATTTTCTGTATAATCACTTTGTTTATATTTATTCTTCCACAACTTTACTATTTATACCCTTTCTGCTTTCAGGCATTTACATTCATTTTAATAGATGTCTAATATTTCCTATGCCTTTCTTACATAACTTGCAAACTAAATCATTCACATTTTTTCATTTCTGTGTATATTTCCTTGTTCTTAGAGATCCTGTTTTAAACAGTAAACTATTTTTGTTTCTATTATCATAAATTAACTTGCACCCAATATTCCCTTTACTTCTACATATATATATTTAAATTCTTTTTATTCTTCATACTACTTCTCCATCTCTCCAACTTCCTATTCTTTATTAATGCATCTATTCTATCCCATTCCTTGCCACTACAACCCTCAACAATTCTCCGAACACAACCATCCCTCCTTTTGTCTAAGTATACTGACATAAAGTTTTTATCCAAATCTTCTGCATACTATACTACCTTTCTCACCCATCTTATTGTCTGTCCTTTACTCATAACCCAATTAAATACTATTTTGGCCATTCTTTTATTATCTACAAATTGCAGTCTACCTAATATTTTCTTTTGCTTTTTGCATCTTTTATATATATTCATTACATACTGCCATTTAGTGTATTAAATTGTAAATAAATTTCATTTCTGGGAGAAAAATAGAAAGTAAAAATTATACCCTTTTTTTAATGAGCTAGTAAGATAGCGTTCAAAAGTAAAAATATATGGCATTCATGTTTAGAAATAAAGTATTTCTGAATGTAAGCATCATATACTTTTATTTAGATGACATGATATCAGGAGTACTATGAAAGCTGAAGAAAGTTTTTTATAATATGCAATGTCAATTGAAATATAATCAATGACATTTATATCTTTAGCAAACTGTGATATAATGGTAAATAAGATTATCAGTTGTGGCATATAATAAGTAATAGGAAACAACATATTAAGTCAGTTAAAACTGGACATATAGTTCTTATTATAAAGTTCCAAATCATCTAGTTATAGTTTAAGAGATCACATATTTGAGCATTAAGTTGCATGTTGAACAGAAAGTTTTCCATTCTCAGTTGACAGACAAATTTTTTATTTATTTACTCTGCTGAAGGTTGTTTCTGGGGCCCCTAATTCTTTGAGTTCACCACTCTATCAGTTCATTACACCATCCATGGTAAATAGCATCATGCAATTACAAGATATAATTTATTTAACATGTAAACAGTTTTTCTACATTTAAAAATAAGTTTTTATGCAATTTGATACTTAGAAAATAAATCCTTAATGTGGGGGTTTGCTAATATTATAATTTCTATCAATGATTAGGCCACAGAGAGGCAAATGCCCTAATCATATATTATGAATAGCTGAGTTTTATGATCAATATTCAAACATGATACACTTCATGTTTAATAAAATATAAATTAATTATTTATCAAGACAGTTTTAGATAAATATGGCTTCTAAACTATGCAATGCCAATATGGTCTGCTAGTGAAGGTCATTAACAAACAAGTGTACAAGAAAAATGTTGATATTTTTTTTATGTCAGGTGTGACTTAATTTATGAACTCCTTTTTCAAGGAAGATCCAACTATTAAAATATATTAGCCTCTTTGACTTGACATAAATACAATTTAGATAAGCTAAGTAAAGTAAATCTAAAACAGTATATTGACTTTGAAACTGTGTCTAAAATGAAAGGAAAGATGGATGCTAAATAATGATGTAACTCAATATTAAAAATGATCATTTATTAACCAGTTATTAATTCATCTATAAATTATTTCTTTCTTTGCTGAATTAATATACTAAATGACTGTTAATGAACACATACACAGAAAAGGTAGATTTTTTAATATTCAACTTTATTAATGTTTAGCATTCTTTCAATATATCATATTCATAGCTTATAGTAATATGACACAAGAGTTCTTGGTATTAGTGTATAAGTAGTGATTAATTACTACTCAAAAATATTACAATTTATTTAAATGGATACTTGTATCTTTTTAGTAAATAAGCTTATTATACACAAACAATATTTTCTTTTAAAAAATAGTCCCTTAATTTCAATAAATAAATAAATAATTGACTCACATATATATCTTCTTTACAAAACTTGATTTATTACATGAACTATATTATTCTCTAACATAAAATATTCCATCAACATTTCAACTATATTCTATTATAGTCTTTTTCAAAGCAATTAAAAAATATATAAATACAAATATTATATTTATCTAATAAATAAAAAATATAAAACTAATGAATAAAAAATAACAATACAAAAAATACCAATAAAAAATAAAAATATTGTCAAGCGTTGGTGGTCGAGTGGTCAGCACAGCTGCCTTATAAGCAGTTATCCCGGGTTAGCAGGTTCGCTGCTTCCCGGCTGATGCTATGACACATGAAAAAATAAAAATACAATTAAAAGTAAAAATAACATAAAATAAAAATAAAAACCAAAAATTATATATGATTTTTCATCTCTTCCCTCTGTAACTTTAAATTTCTTTTAAATTCACTCCCTAAATTTATTCCTTAAATACCATATCTAATTAATTCCCCTTAGAATTATTTAATTATTCATTTCACACTAATTAAATCATTAAGCAAAATACCATTATTTGTTTGTTTTTCATTTTAATTAAAAAGCTATTCATTAATGGCTTCCTTTCATTTATATAAATACCCACTTTTATAATTCTCTCATAATTTGACTTAATACATTCCAATGATTCTATTTTAAAATCTTTATGTCCTAATTTATTCTTTATTGTTCTAATATATGAAACATAAACCGAATTCATTATCTCTGAAACATTATAATCATTATGAATCAATAAATTTAAACATTTTTTTTTTCCTTTTATAAAGCAGACAAATAACTATTTTTTATTAATTATGCTAAAAAAAAAAACTTCTTAATTTTAATAAACAAAAATTTGATACATTAAAACCAGCATAAATTATTTTATTTTCCTTAATATTAATCTTATTTATTTATTTTTACCCTATTACATATATATTTTTAAAATTACTATTACAAAATAAATCCTTAATAACATTATTAGGATAGTCATTTATAAAACACTTATGTTTGTTTTTTAATATATCTTTATTTGAACATAAATTAATTGCCTATAAATTCTATTATTAATAATATTCATTTTACAACTATTATCAATGTCTGAATACCAATTATTTAATAATCCATAAACATTCATAATTGTTGTAAAATGGATATTATTAATAATAGAATTTGTAGAGCAATTAATTTATGTTCAAATGATATATTAAGAAACAAAATGGAAATTATAAAACATGAGTGTTTTATAAATAGTTATCCTAATAATGTTATTAAGAGTTTATTTTGGGATAGTAATTTTAAAAAATTATATAATAGGGTAAAAATAAATAAGATTAATAATAAGGAAAATAAAATAATTTATGTTGGTTTTAATGTATCAAAATATTTGTTTATTAAAATTAAGAAGTTGCTTGGTTCTGATTTAGAGTGCATCCTCCACCCTTTGAATTCGAAGCCAAATCATAGTTCACATCCACGTAATTTACATCAATAATTAAAAATTAAAGTGCAAAATTACTACTGCATTTTATTAAAAATTAAAAATAAAATTGCCATAACAAATCTTAAAATTTCAAAGCACTAAAAGCTTATAATTTTTAAATACGAATTTTAATATAATATATGCTCATAACCACATATTGAATGAACATAAAATTGATCAAACCAAATTTATAATTTCAAAATAGTAAAAGCTTAAAAAGCTAATTTCTAAAATTATTTAAAAAGAGAAAATGAACGAAAAAAATAAAGGACAAGTTATTAATTAAAAAAAGGAAAAGACACATTAAAAAAGTAAATAGACCATGTACTTGTGACATCTGCATTTTTAGACAATACTTCGTATTGTCAAAAATCCTTCCTCCTCTCTGTATACTTTGGCGCTTTGGTCATTAACTGAATTTTATTACAATATATGCCCATAACCACATGTTGAATAAACATAAAATTGATCAAACCAAGCTTATAATTTCAAAATACTAAAAGCTTATAACATAAAAGACAACAGCTAAAGAGAAATTAACTGAAGTAAAGCATATTAATTTGACAATTAATCAGATTTTTTTTGTTGCCAGAAAGAAGCTCTGATATTGCATGCTTTCTTTGTTATGTGTAGTTAGAGAAAAAAAATGGAGATATGAAAAAAATAGCGTTCACATTTGATCTCCTGATATGGATATCGAATCTACACTTGATCACATGAGGTTTTAATGGGCTCTTGAAATTGATACAAATCTATATATTTATTTTCATAATTTTCTATTAACATCGAAGTGACTTTTACCATCAACAAATGAACATGGAAACATGTTTTAAAAAAAATTTACAGATTTTTTTATTTCAAAATACTACGTAATATTTAAATGTAAGTATTTAAATAAAAATTTGTTAATTATTTCACATGTAAAAGAGGTATTGGTTTTTAAACAAAATAAACACCAACCTTTTTACCATCAATACATGGCATTAGCATCTTTGAGAAATTTAATGCCAATAAATCTCTTATTTAGATTCTTTTTGTTCATCGCCAGCAAACAATGACATGTGAGAATTGAAGCACATAACATTACTTGCTTTGGTAAGAAAAAATCTGATTTATTAATTTTTTATTAATTATAAAATTAATATTCTTTTTTTTTAGACAATTATTCTTTTGGCTAAAGTTAAGATAAAATTCAATTTATTGTTAATTGTACAGTTAATATGCTTCATCAGTTGTTTCTATGCTTCTTCAACATGTGGTTAGAGGTATATATTGTAATAAAATTTGCAATTAGAAATTATAACCTTTTAGTATTTTCAAATTATAAGCTTGGTTTAATCAATTTTACATTTATTCAACATAGAAGCTAAACTCTCCATACAGTAATGCCACTCAGAGCAAGTGAGAGTAGTAGTGGTTGCAAGAAGGTGTTTGCATAATATCCTTATCTAGTGCCTACTCATTAAATATCCCCAGACTAGTTTTCAGTTTGTGGTTTTCACCGGTGAGGAGCCTTGGATCTGAGAGGATAAGAAATGGTGATCATGTGATGTTTAGTGGTTTATTTATTCAACATGTGGTTATGGGCATATTATGTGATAAAATTCAGTTAATTACAGGCAGTTAATGATGGTACTTCACACCGAAGTATACTGCGAGGGGAAAGGATTTTTTGATGATACGAATTGTCCAAAAAATGTTTCTTTGATTAATTTTAAATTTATTCATTCCTCCCATTTTTTAATATTTTAGTGACATGATTTAATCAAGTACAGTTGTACAAAATTTAATTATTGATATAAATTGTGATTTTGTAATTAAATGATCATACCATGCCCCCATGTGGATTATTCGATGTCATTTATCATATGGGTGTGTCAGCAACGGTTTGGGGCAGTTTTTAGAATTAAAATGGTGGAGAGTGCATTTTAAATCAGTACCAGCTTTTTTTAGTATAATTAATAAAAAATATGATATAATTATTTATCCAGTTTATAAAAGGCAAAAATGTTTTAATTTACTGATTAATAATGATTATAATGTTTTAAATATAATGAATTCCATTTATATTATAAAATGTTTGGATTACCTTAAGGTTTATAGGGATGGTTCATATATTGGAGTAACAAAGAATAAATTAAATGCAAGATTAAAACAACATTTGAGTGATAGGACTTCTGCAATTTATGAGTATATGAATCAGTTGGGACATAAAGATTTTATAATAGAACCATTGGAATATATTAAGTCATATTATGAGAGAATTATAAAAGAGGGTATTTATATAAATGAAAGGAAGTCATTAACCTTTTAACCGCTAATTATATTATTGGCCCGAGTGAGTTAAAAATCAAGACTTTTAATTGGCCAAGACAAAGTCAATTGTCAAAATATATTCAACCTTTTAATATCATATTCACTTTAGATTCGTTTGTAAAAAGTATATTAATAATTTGTCAGGTTATGAAAGTGAACGAAAGTTCTTTCAAAAATAAATTTCTATTTGTTTATTGTAGAAATATTTCATAGTGGCAAAATTAAAAGCCAAACTTAGTAACGAATAAAAAGAGTTTGCTGACGTAAATGTTTTTTTTTTTCAGTTTTACGTTACGAAAAAGTAAATATTTTTTTTGCTAAAAATTAAATATTTTTACTAAAATCTTAAATTCAAGTACGAGTGCATGTTCAAATAATTTAGTTTTTAGCATTACTTTACTTAAATAATTCATAATTTCTCAAAAAATACTTTATAATGGTCTAAAACACTGATTTAGCATTTTCAAATTGAAAATCTTAGCGTTCTTCTTTGATTAGGCAGTTTCTTTGTCCTTGCCAGCCAATCAGAATGTCTTTGATGGCTGAGAGCCAATCACCGACAAGCTTCATTCTTTGTTTAGGTTTACTGACAGTTTTATTGATTTTTTACTTGTAAAATAATTCAAAAGATGGCAGCATCTTACAGAACTTTTAAAAACCTAACAAATGACTGTAAAATGGCTATCCTAGCATTAAAAATAATGGAATTAGAGTGACGTCAATCGTCGACGAAAGGTCTCGTAAGCATCATCAGAAAGGTTAATGAATATGTTTTTAAAATGAAAAAAAAAAAGACAAATAATGGTTCTTTGCTTAATGATTTAATTAATGTGGAATGCATAATTAAATAATTATAAGGGGAATTAATTAGATAGAATATTTTAGGAATGAATTTAAAAGAAATTTAAAGTTATAGAGGAAGAGATGAAAGATAATATAAATTTTTGGATTTTATTTTTAATTGTATTTTTATTTTATATTTCACATACTTATATATTAGAACTGCTACACCTTTTCACATCCATATTGTTCCACATATAAATTTCTAAATTTGCGATTCCATCAAATAGTTCCTGCAATCACATCAAAGAATGTGAACACTGGAACTTCTGACACAAAAATAATAAAAACATTATTATGATACTAAATAAAAACAGTTTTGAGTTTTTTTGTTTCATTGTGACAATAAAGTGGCACAAATGCTGTCAAAGCCATTCTTCCCCTTCCCTCCTCCCTGCACAAGATACAGCATTCTAACCCAATAATAGCCAGCAATTTTATTTAAAATTAAAAAATGAACAGAAAGAAGATGTCACTTTCGTTTGCATCCTGAATGATATTTAAGAAAATAAGTTCACTCATTGATTCTGTTTTAACAAAAGTTGACAATTTTCTCCCCCCCCCCCCATAATGTGTATAAAAGTGAAAAAGTGCGATCTGCTGGATACATAAAGCAGATGACACTTTTGTTTGCATTCTGGATTTTATTTTAAAAAATCAGTCCACCTCATTGATTCTGTTTTAATAAAAGTTGAATTATTTTTTTTACATTTTGATAAAAGTTTACTAATTTATTTTTTATTTGTGAAAATATGTTGGAACTATTTCCATCATCTATCAGTAAATGTTGAATGTATAGAAAGTTTTAAACTTTTATTTAAACTTATCTAATACAAACAACTATTAGTAATAATACAGAAATAGACAACACAGGTTTGTAATTATGCAATGTTTTGAGTAGTTTTATTCACCACTCTTCTTCAGGTATTGCTAGTATAATTAGTGATAGTATTTGTATAGGAGTTGAACTCACACCTTTAGATTTTCAAATATTAAATTTAAGGCAAACATTCTAACCAACTGAGCTATTCTGTCAAAAGTAACAGATAGTATAAATTTCATATATTTATATCTGAGAGTTGGTTCAAATCCTTCTGAGCCCAATTTTTTCTCCCAAGAACAAGGTTAATTAGAGGCTTTTTTATATTTTTTTCTAAGATCAATGGTAATTAGAGGCTTCCATATATTGTGTAGTGCCATACTGGATTGACTTATAGGATTATTCTCCATTGTCATATGAACAGCTTCCTTGAATTTCTCCTTTGCACCCTTTCCTTTTTATCCAATATTTTTATATTTTCCCAATTAAACATATAGTCATTAATACATACATGGACTACTACTGTAGACACATCTGTTTTTTCTCTTTTAGCCATTAGTTTGGGTTCTTTTAATCACTGTTCAACATAGGTCTCACTAATATATTTCCTTCCACATTCACATGGTATTTTATAGATGCAGTTTTTGTTCTTCAGTATTTCCAGTTTAGGCTTGGTAGAAGTAAGAATTCCTCGAAGTGTGGTATGGCTTTGGACAGCTGTTTTAATGTTTTATTGATTGTAGATTATCTTTAATTTGTCTGCCATTTTTGGTAGATATGGATACACTACAGTACCAATAATTGTTTTTTCTTTTGGTGTCTGTTTTTGGTGTCTATTAAAGGTTTTCTTGATGACTGCCAATGGATAACCATTCTTCATGAGAGTTTGTTCTATGTGAATATTTTCCAAATCATTGGCTTCTGAATAAACTTCCTTTGCTCTGTTTCATAGTGATAGTATAATTTCATGTTTAGTACTTCTGGTATGATTGGATATATATGTCAAATACTTGCCAGTGTGTATTAGTTTCCTATACACTGTTGTTTTTATTTTGCCCTGAGGGAGTCTTGTCACAAAAACACCTAAGTATGTCAATTTTTGTGCTTGTTCTGTTTCCATTGTGAATTTAATTGAAGGAGATATGTTGTTAATGTGTATCTAGAATGACTGTAATTTTACCTCACCATGTGGTCATATCACCAAGGTATCACCAACATATTGAAGCCATACTTTAGGTGGACATAGAGTAGTATTTATGGCTATGGTTTCAAATTCTTCCAAGTAAATATTACTCAGCAAAGATGACAGTAATCACAATAGAATCATAACGAGAAAAAACCAGTGTATAAGAAATCAACATACACTGGCAAGTACTTGGCATATACATCTAATCATACCAGAAGCACTAAACATGGAATTATATTATCAGTATGGATCAGAGCAAAAAAAGTTTGTTCAGAAACCAGTCATTTGGAAAAAGAAAAGATTCACATAGAACAAATGCTTATGAAGAACGGTTATCCATCTGCAGTCATCAGAAAAACCTTCAATAGACAACACAAAGAGGCACCAAAAAGAGAAAACAATTATTGGTACAGTAGTGTATCCATACATACCAGGAATGGTAGATAAATTGAAGAAAATCTACAGTCATTATAACATTAAAACAGCTTTCGAAAGCCATAACACACTTTGAGGCATTCTTACTTCTACTAATCCTAAACTGGAAATGCTGAAGAACAAAAACTGCATCTATAAAATACCACATGAATGTGGAAAGAAATATATTGGTGAGATCTGTCACCCTGTTGAACATTTATTGAAAGAATACAAACTAATGGGTAAAATAGAAAAAACAGATGTGCTTACAGCAGCATACCATGTATGTACTAATGACCATATGTTTAATTGGAAAAATACAAAAATATTAGATAGATAGGATAAAGTGCAAAGAAAAAAATTTGAGGAAGCTGCTCATATGACAATGTCAAATAATCCTATAAGTGAACCTTGTGTGGCAATGTACAATATATGGAAGCCTCTAGTTAACCTTGCTCTTGGAAAAAAATTGAAAGCTTAGGAGGATTTGAACCAACTCTCATATATAAATATATGACATTTCTATTATCTGTTGCCTTTGACAGAGTAGCTCAAAGTGCTGACTTTAAATTTGATATATGAGAATCTAAAAGTGCAAATTCAACTCCTATACTATCATTTGGTCATCCCAGCAACATCTGGAGAAGAGTGGTGAATAATACCACTCAAAATGTTGCATAAATACTAACCTGTGTTGTCTATCTGTGTGTTATTACTAATAAGTTGTTTGTATTTGAAAAGTTTAAATAAAGTTTAAAATTTTCTATACATTCAACATTTAATGACTGATCATGGAAATAGTCCAACATATTATCATATCCAATATACTATCATCACAAACCTTTAGGCAAATTATTTTATTTTTTAACAAAATAAATGTACTTAGACATTTCTCAATCAAAATCCCGTGCTGCTGTTATATCATATAACCACATCTTTTAACTATCCATTTTTGAAAAATATTATGGAGACGTAAGTTGGTGGTTTTTTTTTTATCTGTCCATTTTTTAGTTTTTTGCCATAGTTGATGTACTATTTTTTTTCTTTTTTCATTGCTTTGTTATCCATTTTGTAGTGAATATACATATTATTTTTGTAGTTAATATACTTATTTGTGCAATATAATAGGGATGGTATTTTTTTCTTCTTAATTTTGCTTATGTACTTTTGTTTTTGAGTAATTTTGTTTTAATACCTCTTTTATAATTTATGCCAGAGTTAATATATGTAATATTTTTTTAAAATTTTAAATAAAATTTGTGGAATTTGCCGTTCCTGTGTATGACAACAGCAGAATGCCATATGTTGTGTTTGTGTGTGTGTGTGTTGGGGGAGGATTTTGCAGTCACAAAGTGTTGTTGTTATTTAGTATTGTAATGTACTATTTTTGTGTACAAATTTATATTTTTTGCACTGTTAAAAATGTACTTTTTCAGATTTAGCCTGGTGGAATTAGTGTTAAGTATTAGAGCTACTAGCCTTTTCATGTATGTATCAATCTGCTGGTAACTTTCTAAATCTTGTGAAAATGTCATGAAATAACTTATACACATGTTCCATTTTGACAAATTTATCACTTAAGTTTGTCAGAACTTATAGTGTACATGTTATTTGATGACATCGCAAGATTAGAAAGTGATCGGCAGACTGATATGAATGTGAAAAGGTGTAGCAGGACTAATATGTAAGTACCTTATATTTCTATTTATTGGATAAATGGAATATTGGTATTTATATGTGTATGTGTATTGTTATTTATATATATATATTTAGTTGCCTTGAAAAAGACTATAATAGGATATAGTCGAAATATTGGTGGAATATTTGATGTTATGAAATAATAGTTCATATAATAAATCAAGTTTGTAAAGAAAAAGATATATATGCATATGAATTATTTATTTATTTATTCTATCTTTTCTGTTGATCTAAAAGTAATCATTTGCCAAGATTTCTTTGATTTTCTGCTTTCTATCCTATCTCTCTATACATTTAATTTTTGTTTTTGTTAATTCATGTCTATGGCTGGTTTTTTTGTTCATGGTTAATGAATATTAATGAATATATATATATTTTATTTTTAAGGGCTCTGTTGTTCAAATATCTATGTTGGACCAATCTAATTTAATAGTTTTGTTTTGTTTCACCATAAAATGCTAAGTTGCATGCAGGTTGGCTGCAATTATTTTTATAGACTGCTTGATGTGCGCATTTATTTGTCAGTTTGTCTTTGGAATTGTTAATTAATTGGTTCAATAATAGAGGAGGTTGAAAGCTTACATTGAACTTGTCATTGCAAATCTTTAAATTTATGTGCAACTTTTGGGATGTATGGTAGATTATTCCATTTTTTAGTATCCTCTTACTGAGTGGTTTGGGGATTCCTTATTTTATTGTAAAATCTATTTATAGTGTTAGTGATTTTGTTATAATTATATCTTATATTTTGAAGGTCCTTTATGTACTCCTCAATATTGTTATTTTATCATTTCAAATTTGCACAAGACATGAATGCAGAAAACTTTTAAGTCCCATGTATTTGGGGGTTATTGATTTGGGGTGGATTACTCCTCTTATATTTATAGTTTTAGCATCATTCTGTATTTTAGCATGCTGAATTTAACATATAAATCCAGAAATTTAATTCCTCTGTTAATGTCTTCCATTTCCATGGTCCATGAAGTGTTGATGCTTGCTCTAATTCTTGCTGTATTTTACTGATGTGTATGTTCTTTGAACATGTAAATGTTTCATTCAACATATTTAACATATTAAGTCTGGGTTTAAAGACAAACTTAGGAATGGTGTTATTTTCAATTTTTGCCAAGAATAGGCTGCTAATGATGCAATTAATGGGGAGCCCCATTGGCCATTCACAGTTTATTTTGTAATATTTTCCATTTGATACTGCTGTGGGATCTTTTATCTATCCACTTTAGTATATCCATGATGAATTCTTTTTTGCAAGAGTCATCTATGGTTAATGCTATTCAACAATTTACTAATAATTTTGATAGATTCTGTTCTAGCTACTGAGCCATATAATTATTTTATATCCAGATGTGATTTGGTTTTAATTTTTTTAACAAATTTGATGATGACTTGATATTGATTTGTAAGAAAAAGATAGTGAATTTAAATATATAAATATTGATTGGAAATAGAACTTTAAAGGTTTAGACATAGGGCAACAACATTATCTTTTTAATTGCTTTTATGTAACTTAAAAAATCCTATTTGTTTGGTTCTAATCTTGTAACCAATTTTGAATAAATTTCTATCAAACAGATTTTTCAAATTTTTTACATATATTAGAGATTGTTGTCTACACAGTTGCCATCTAACAGTGTTAATGGGTTGCATTTTAAACCACATTGAAAAAGGTTTAGTAAATTGTCAGTGATGATGATAAATGGCAGTATATATTTTTTAAAGAATACTAATAATTTTAATCACATGTAAATGATTTTTATTGCTGATCAAATATGCAATGTTTAGAAATACAAATACTTAATGGAATAATCATGTCTGAATTCGTAACTAGGACAAATTGAAAGCAGATTCCAAAGAACTATTTTTAAAGAAACTTGCACACACATTTCCTCCATTCATATGTCGGTGCTAATCTATTCCATCTGATAAAATTAGATATTTTCTTTTATGTGATCTTCTATCATATATATTGTAAATAAATCAAGCATTGACAACCAATAAGGTTGAAACTTTATATTAGTTGTGATCTTAGTTTACAATTCAATCAAGCCAGCTAATTATTTTAAATATTCTTTTAAATTAAATACTAATAATTTTAATCGCGTAGAAATGATTTTTACTGCCGATCAAATTTGTAACATTTAGGAATACAAACATTTCACAAATCAATCATATCTGAATACATTACTAGGACAAATTGCAGGCAGATTCTAAATAATTATATTTAAATAAGCTTGCAAATACATTTATCTTTCGTATATAGTTTGTTTAAAAATTGTTCTTAAGAATCTGCTTGGGTTTTGTCCTAGTAATATATTCGGATGGGATTTGTTTGTGAAGTATTTTTATTCTTAAATTTATATTTGATCAAAGTAAAAATCATTTATGTGTGATTAAAATTATTAATCTTTACATTAATATTTGAAACAATAAGCTGGTTTGAGGATGATTTGTAAACTAAGATCACAGCTAATAAAATGCTTGTCTTATTGGCCGTTAATGCTTGATTTATTTATAATACATATGGTCGAATATCAAACGAAAGAGGATAGATTGGCATTGATATACAAGAGAGTAAGCATATTTGCTAGTTTATTTAAAAATGGTTCTTTAGAATTTTCTTGCAATTCGTTCTAGTAACATATTCGGATATGATTGTTCCATGAAGTATTTATATCTTTTTAAAAATATACTTTGATTAGATTTCATGACTAATTCACTAAAAAGCATTTAATTAAAATGGAAAGATAATTAAATGAAGGATGAAATCTTAATTTATCTTCACTGCTTTTTTTTAAAACACTGCCTTCATAAACACAAAAATGTTTTGAACGAATTTTAATACACACAAATTTCATTTCAAATACTGAAAATGTGGCACACTGTTTAGATTCTCAATTACTACAAATAATTGCAAAAAATCAGTTACAGAATATCTGAATACTAAAAAATAAAAAATAATTTTATAAATATGACATTTTATTTTAAAAATGCTTTTATTTAGTGTGATAAATAATGAATTAAATGCGAAAAAAGTATTTTTTTTCTCGGATCCCAATTTTTGATAGTTTTATGCAACAGCAACAATTAAATTACATAATGATACCAGAAAAGTCAACATTGAGAAGGGTGTAAGACAGGGTGACTCCATATCTCCAAAACTTTTTATAGCAATGCTGCACGAAGTATTTTGTGGATTAAAATGGGAAGCTAAAGTAGTGAAAGTAAGTGGAGATTATTTAAGTCATTTAGATTTTGCAGATGATGTAGTTGTTTTTGCAAATAATTTAGAGCTGCAGGAAATGTTGCAGGAGTTAGCAGATGAAAGTAGAAAAGTAGGACTAAAGATAAAATGTTAAAAAGACTAAAGTAATGTTTAATCGATTTGCTCAAAATATGAAAATAAAGATTGATTATAAAGAATTAGAAGAAGTTAACAGTTACAAATACCTAGGTCAGATTATTAATACAGATGGAAACATAATGGAGGAAATTAATCATAGAATTAAACTTGGTTGGAGTGCTTTTGGTAGAAATAACTTGATACTAAAAGGAAATATGCCTATATGTTTGAAAAGGAAGGTTTTTAATAAATGTGTTATACCAGTTCTTACTTATGGATCTGAGACTTGGATACTTAATAGAAGAGCAATACAGAGACTTCAGACCACTGAAAGAAGTATGGAGAGATCCATGTTAAGTGTAACAAGAAGAGATCAAAAATGTAATATATGGGTAAGAGAACAAACAGGTGTTACTGACCTCATTGAAAAAATTAAAAGACTGAAGTGAAATTGGGCTGGACATATTGCTAGATGAGATGATAATAGATGGACAATTGAAATCTTAAACTGGATTCCAAGAGATTGTAAAAAACCCAGAAAGTGACCACATGTGAGATGGATGGATGAAATAAGAAAGTGTGCAGGGGTGATGTGGAGAAGAGAAGCTAAAGATCAGAAAAGATGGATTGAACTCTGAGATACCTTCATGCTGCAGTAGATTGATAATGGTTGATGATGATGATGATAATGATGATACAACTTGCACAAACATCCATGCTTTTATTTCAAGTTATATATAATATTCAAAATTATGGTTGAAGAAAAAAAAATTAGGATTTTAATTCATTGTGCATTAAATTAAATAAAAGTGTTTTGTAAAAAATATTTTTATATATATTATTAGGACCACAGTAATTAGTAGTCAGTAATTAGTATACCAAATTATACTTTCTCTTATTTGATAGATGATTTTGCAGTTTTACCATGTAACCATTACTGTGTCCAGTAAATGAACTTTTAAAACTATTAGGTAATGAGTTATAAAGGTAAAAGATGTATTATGACTAACGATCATCACACAAAATCTGTAATTACTATCAATTAACAATCAGTTTGTAAAATTGAAGCAGTCACTGGTAATAAGTAATTAGGGTACTGTTTGGTTAGCTATACCTCAGCCGCTAGAGTTTTACTGCCAGCTACCTTGTGGAAGGTTTCCATGCATATGCATGGTGAACAGCGCCACCTAGTGGCTGGAACAGGCATTCTGCTTTTTGGCCCCTACTCTGTATATTTCTGTGTTTTTACACAGAAACAGTGCCTCTAGTGGCTGGGGTACAGCTAACCAAACACTACCATAATTAGTTGGTGCCTAAAGTTATCATTACTATATACCAGTACTAAAAAAGGCAGAGGTTACTTTTTTTGTTGCACTATCATCTTTTAGTCACAAGTTTGCTTTTCTATAGTTGGTGATAAAAGGGTAGTACATTGTACATAATTAAAACTAAATTCATGACTTTTCAAATAAATTGTTCTGTTCATATGAGTTCAAAATAGGAGTATTTTTATTTTCAGCTCATTATTGTGGGGTAGCTTGTTTTAATCCAATAAGTAATGATGAACAACAATTAATTGGAATTAATATTTTTGGCAGTGATATTAATACTAGTCACAGTGTTAGTTTTTATGCTCTTAGGAACAAGCGGGCAATTTTTGTTTTTCTAAATGTTACCTTTCAGTCTTTTATTTTTAAATTCAATAACTTCCTGTTGCTTCAGTACTCCACCTAGGGCAAACTTGAATAATCAGTAGATGCTGTATTGTAATGTTTGATTATTCAAGCTTACCTTAGATGGTTTAACCAGGATGAGGAAGCGAATTTGCTACTGAACAGCATCTGAGGTCATATGACATTTTGTTGGTTGCAAAATGTAATTTACATTGATTTTTTTTTTACTTTATGTTTATTTTACAGTTTAAATGTAGTTGACACTTCTTCAAAATAAAAATAAAAAATACAGTGAATAGTTTTTTTTCAAAAAAGTATAAAAACATCACATTTTCTTAAGTACCAATAATCTATTTTATTATTTTTCTGTTCCAAAACCACCTATTCTTGTTGGAAGAAATTAATATACACTAGATGGCAGTGCCAACTAAATTAGTTTTTGGACTTGGATCTTTGGCAACGAGGAGCATTCAATTGGACTTAAAATTATATCATACTTATTATCTCTATTAATGAAACTTTTATTATTTCAGTTTTTATTATTGTAGAATAACATATTACTCTGTAATATTAAACTATTTGTAAACCTTCCTAGGATGGAAAACCATTAAAATAGTCTAAGGTTATTCATTATTTTATTTTAAAAAATAAATGCAGCATTTCTGTTATAATTCTTTTGTTTCTTTTAAGATCAATTTATTATTTCAAGTACTTCTTAACAGGAGAAAAAAAACACACAAAATAAATAACATAGTAAATAAAATTGTAGTAAGTTATCCTAAACGTATTTCTTCAGATTACCTCTATAATTTTATACATTAATTTTCCACACACTGATTAAAGAATAATTTTATTATTTAAAATAAAAAATGATTTGTATTAGGGTTCACTGGGTCATCATTTTGAATTAGGATATTGAGAGTCAGTAAGTAAAATCTGATTTTTGATAACCTAAAATTTTCACTGCTTTTTAAAATATTTTTATTACTTATCAGATATTAGTATTTAATCCAATAAACATCACATGATCACTATTTCTTATTATTTTCCTGAAGGTTTGTGATGATGGCGTTCTAGCTGTATTTTTATATTGGACTATTTCCATCATCTAATATGTGTGTGTTGAATGTCTTTAGAAAAGTTTAATTTTATTTAAATATTCCAAATACATTCAACTGTTAGTAATATCACAGCAAACAGGTTAATACATGCACCAACTGTCAGTAATATCACAGCAAACAGATTAGTATATGCACCAACTGTTAGTAATATTACAGCAAACAGGTTAGTATATGCACCAACTGTTAGTAATATCACAGCAAACAGGTTAGTATATGCACAACATTTCAAGAGGTATTTTTCTCTCTTCTTCTTCAGGTGTTACTGGCCTGACCAGTGACAGTACTAGCATGGGATTCGAACCTGGGTCTGTAGATTCTTAATTATTGAATTTTAAGATAACGCTCTAACCAACTGAGCCATCCTTCCAAATCTAAGGACCTATGTTCAAATCCCATGCTAGTACTGTCACTGGTCAGGCCAGCCTGAAGAAGAGGGGGAAAAAATACCTCTTGAAATGTTGTGCATATACTAACCTGTTTGCTGTGATATTACTAACAGTTGGTGCATATTCTAATCTGTTTGCAGTGATATTACTAACAATTGGTGCATATACTAACCTGTTTGCTGTGATATTACTAACAGTTGAATGTATTTGGAATATTTAAATAAAATTAAACTTTTCTAAAGACATTCAACACACATATTAGATGATGGAAATAGTTCAATATAAAAGTACAACTATTTCTTATGCTTGCTTATAACTTATTAAAACACCCAAAACTCTCTATACGTATTGCCACTTAGTGCAAGCCAGAGTAATCAATGGATGCCAAAAGGCTTGTGCATAAAATCCCCATCTAGTGCTTATTCATTCAATATCCCCAGACTAGTTTCTGGCTTGTGGCCTTCATCAGTGAGGAGCCTTGGATCTGAGAGCACTGCACCTAGGTGGCTGCTAGAGGGTTGCATTAGATCCTAAGATCTGGATGCAATGCTCTCAGATCCAAGGATCCTCACTGACAAAGGCCACAAGCCAGAAACTAGTTTGGGGATATTGGATGAGTAGGCACTGATGTGGATTTTATGCACAAGCTTTCTGGCATCCATTGATTACTCTGGCTTGCACTCAGTGGCAATACTTATAGAGAGTTTTGCCTGTTTTAATATTAGTATTTATTTAGTATATAGGCTTTTAGACATCTTGTACAGATTTCATCTACAAAATGGGATCAACTAGTGATTTTATTAAATTCTTCAATTTGGCCACTGTATCCATCAATTTGGCATTTCATTAATTGTATGGTTTATGGCTTGTGTTTATTTACATGAACATAATTCAGTGTCTACTAAATTCATTTATAAAAAAGATAAATGCAACAAGTAGTCTTGAATCTGGAGGAAGAAATATATGTCTTTTCTTGATTTGACATTTAAAAGAGAATCAGTAGTCTTGAATCTGGAGGAAGAAATATATGTCTTTTCTTGATTTGACATTTAAAAGAGAATCAGTAGTCTTGAATCTGGAGGAAGAAATATATGTCTTTTCTTGATTTGACATTTAAAAGAGAATCTTGATTTAAAATGAATCTTAATTAATGAAACTATAACTTGAATTATTGAAAAATCTAATCTACTCGATAAATTTTTTATATATATTTTTGTGAGACACCTTCTGATATCTTTTATGAGACTATGTGGAAGAACAGAAAATGACTGTCAAAAAGTTGATCTGCGTATGCCAGTAATATTTTTCATCATAATATTTAAGTTTTTAAAAGTTTTGAATGGGCACTTTTTTTCCAAGTAGGGGCACGTATTCACCGATAGAATACTCTACTGCTAAGAAAGCTGCCTAGAAGTATTTGCATAAAATAATACTTTGAAATAAGTTCTGCAGAAGCATATCAGTATTTTGTGTAATATTGATGATCCAATATTATGCACAGTATTTAATAGGGTTCTGTTTATAATCAAATACAAAAAGGAGTTTGCTTTTAACAGAGTTTTCTACGAGACATAAAGGATCTGAGCAGAGCAAATTCTTCATTCACTTTTTTATGTCATTCAGATATTACTTTCATAACTTTTTATTTGGTAAATAAATGTGGATAATATGCTCAGAAAAACTCATCAACAGTTTGAGAATCAAGTGACAAAAGACACCATGGTCTTTTTTATTAAGTGTCTCCTAGGTTTAATTGAGACATCAATTAGATATACTTGAAGACAAAATGAATAGATGTGTAGGAATGCTGATTTTCTTTTATATTTACAATCATGACAAATACAAATTATGGACCTCACATACCAGAGATTCTAAAGTCACTAACCAAGGCAGTGATTAGTAATCAAAAGCAGAGTATTAAGAAAAAATGAATTATAGATATAGACTAATATTAAATAATAACATTTGGAGATTGCAAACTGCAAAGCATATGAAGATATGTCTATCAGAATTAAAAAGGTATGTGTTGAAAATAGTATTTATGGATGTGACTTCAAATAAGTGTTGACATCATTAGGAGAATAACATTAAGCTGAGCTACTAAGTCATATTACTAGAAGAAATAAGAAATGAACAATTGAAGTTTTAAATGGGACACCAAGATATTGTAAAAGGATTGAGAGAGAAGGTTAGATGAGATAAAAAAAATTTCCAAAATATGGAAAAGTAAAGCTATGGATTAAAAGAGTGGATTAAACTTCAAGATCTCAGATAATGGAGGAAAATGATGACTTATGTCTTTTTTATTTTCTTTATGTTTTCAGGTTTTCTTATTAGGACTTTAATGTTTTTGTCTTATTTCAAAACGTAGTTTGTTAATTTTAGTAACCACTGTGAAGAAATTTTAATTTAAAATTAATGTTTAAAACAGTAGTATTACCTGTAATATTTTAGTTCCAGAGGAAATATAAATTATCTTACTGTTAAATGTTTCCAAGATATTCAACACTTCATTATCTTCAAGGTTCCTTTGCATGGAATACATAATACTGATCATGTGACAATAAATAGTATATGCCAATAAATAGTATATGCTCACAATAAGAATAATTTGCTTCATAATAGTTACTATTATTTAGAATGTCTGGCATTTATATAAATGGTATTTTTCAAAAAAAATTTATCACTTGTGTGTTTCAAACTTCTTAATGTTACCTATCATTATTATCATGCTGGAATTTATCCTTCTCATTGGTGGTCACCCTTTTTTTCATCACAATCTTTAAGCATTAAGATTTTCTAGGAAATGTATTATTACATCATTTGTCAAACTTTCCAAATAAATCTTTTTATCTTTTAAGAATAAATATTTTTATAAGCCATTACTTATATTTATGCTTACTGTATGTGTATATATTTTCAAATTATTTTTGGAAATTTATGCTCATTTTAAATATCTCATATAGCACGTCATCATCAACCATTATCAATCCACTGCAGGATGAAGGTCTCTCGAAGTTCAATCCATCTTCTCCGAACTTTAGTTTCTCTTCTCCACATCACCCCTGCACACTTTCTTATTTCATCCAACCATCTCACATGTGATCTCTTTCTGGATCTTTTACAATCTCTTGGAATCCAATTTAAGATTTAAATTGTCCATCTATTATCATCACTTCTAGCAGTATGTCCAGCCCAACTCCATTTCAGTCTTTTTTTTTTTAATGAGCTCAGTAACACTTGTTTGTTATCTTATCCATATATTGTGTTTTCGATCTCTTCTTGTTACTCCTAACTTGCATCTCTCCATACTTCTTTGAGTGTACTTTCGTGTATATATTAACAACTGACAAGAATCATGGTGTTTTTAATAAACTTATGTTTTTGAATATTTCATTAGCTTAATTTTTTCAATATTTTGGGGTGTCATTTTGTTAGTCTACTGTAGAAAAGAATTCTTAATGAAAAAAGATATTGGTCTATTCTGGCCCATAAATTAAGTTATATTAAGTATAATATAAACTGAAAAATTTCTACGAAATAGTATAATAATTCGGATTTTATTATGAACCTAATATAAAATAATACATTTACTTTACTTTCAAAAAATTAAAACTTTATTTACACTTTAGAGTAGATACAAGAGAAATCAATAATATCATAAAATTAGGTCAATAAGAAAGTTTCAATGAATACTTATAAATGTGGAATGGAAACCATGTATATAGAAAAATCAAAAGTTGTATTAGATCAATAACATAGTCTCAAGAGCTGCATAAGAAAATTATGATAGCAAATTAATGCAACTATGAAAGAAACATAAATAAAAATAAAATCAAAGATTAATCACACTAATGCCTTAAGGCAGTGCGTCATAAGCATAATTTACTAGGGATATAAAGTAAGTCAAACCTATATATAAGGTTTAGAAATTTTATTGATTAATTATTATATTGGCCCAAAGGCCAACGAGGACCATAACAATATTTACAAGTTGATATATAAAATGGACTATTGAGAATCGTTAATTAGGATTAAATTAATTACACAGTATGGAACTAATACAAACTTTATTTATTAAATACATAGAGTGTATGAAAGATCTACATAGTTAAAGCTTAAATTATTATTAGATGAAAGATGGGATATATTATTTATTCAAAATAATGTATTTATTATTATAAAGCTTGCGTTTATATTAATGCTGACCATAGCTTCTATAGCTCTTTACAAATATACCCGTAAGATTTGTGTCTCATAAAGCTTATTGTCTGTTGATTTAATTCTAAACAAATCGTATTTTATTGTAAATTTTTTAAAGATATAAATTACACTTGTGTCTGATAATTACTTATATAATCTGAGAAATTCTGACTAACCATTAGTAAAACTTATTCTGCTATGTAACCGATCGTTTCTTTCAGTTCATTAACCTTTAATACAGCCACCCTTTTTCGCTAAAAAGGTTCTTATTATTCGTACTTTATTAATAATCAATTAAATTGTCCAACTTCTATAAATGTAAATTTCTCATTTGAAACCCAGCATTTATCAAATTAGCACGCTTTCCATAAGTTTTTATGCTGCCCTCAGGTGGACAAATTAGGAAATGAAGTTGCTACTAATGTTTCATTTAGAATGCTAGGATTTTACTTACAGGCGTGGTTTGTCATGAATGATCAGTTTTATAAAATAATTATAGTAATAAAACAATAATGATTACAATTATATATTTTTTTCCTCCCGTATTTTTTTTCTATCATAAAATTATATTTCTATAGTAATATCGTACACGCAATTTATATATGATATGTTGAATATTATTTTAATCTTGAAATAATCTATATTATTTTGTAGTAATCTGGTTTCATTTACATTTTTCTCCAAACAAATCAGTTTTATTATGAATGTCTTCAATAATTTATTTGAAACTCTATGCGAAAAAAATAAATCAATCAATAGTTGTATTTTTATTATAATTTTTAAAAATGAGCAAAAATTTATTAGTATTGAGAAAACTAGTCTTGGAATCTATAACAAAAAGGAGAGCGATTATTATTTTATAATGACACCAGGGGCTAAAATTATGTCATATTACAATTGTTTTGTTTTGTTTTACGATGAACATATCAATACTCACATGGCCCAGCCAAATTTTAAAACTATTCCCCAAATAAGATCATCCACACATACATTTATCCTGCCTTCAAGAAAACTCATCTGATGGTTCAATTAAAAACTATTTGCTATATAAGAAGACCATGGTGTTTTTGTTGTTTTTTTTTGCGCTTAAACTCAGAGATGAAAGGCCAATAAAGTCATCAATGTGATGGATGTGTGAATATTCATATTCATTTACCGTTGAATACTCATAAAGTAATAGAGACCCATCTTCTGGCCATGGCTAACAATCTGAATTTATATATTATATAACTGAGTCCAGATAAAATTGAAATATTTTTTCAGGTTTTAACCAGATTAAAAAAAATTTCATGTAGACATCTCATAGTCAATTCTATTAATTTATGCAATATTGGTCAGAAAATGGTTATCTAGCTATTTTTAGGTAGAAAGATATACCTCACCAATTCATAATTGCAAGTCCGATGAATAATGCTTTCTTCCTTATTTTTATGATGGGCTGTTGAAGAGGCCTGAAGTGGGCTATTTAAAGGCTGCCTTATCTTATTACTCCTCATACAAATATTAGTTACTGATTTGCCAAATTGAAAAAATGTTCTAATTTGACCTAAAAAATTTATATCTCATTGTAAATAATTTTTATTGAGACTGTTTTTGCCTTAAGTTATTCCAAATATATGAAATATTTCATTACACTTTTGTAATAAGATTGAATTTGATGGAAAAAACAATACAGAGATTTTAAACCATTCATCGAAATATGGATAGATGTATAATGGTAGTAATAACAAGGGATCAAAAGTGAAATATATGAATAAGAAAACAAACAGGTATTACTTACATCATTGCAAAAGTTAAGAAATGGAAATGTAGCTCATCTGGACATGATGCCTGAAGAGATGATAATAGATAGACCTTTGAAGTATTAAATTGGATCTTAAAAGATTTAAAAAGAGATCACATGTGAGATGGATAGATGAAATAAAGAAGTTTATTGGTATGATTTAGAGAAGAATGGTTATGAATCAAAGAAATTGAATTAAACTTGAAGAGGTCTTCATCCTGCAGTGGATTTTGAAAATTATTTTGGTGATGATAAATAAGATCTAAGCTGAAAGATACAGATCAAAATAATAAGATAGTAAAAAAAATCAAGTCATACATCACATGACTTAATTGAATAAGCTTGTATTACAAGTGTAATATAATGAGCATGCTAATAGCTCTAAACAAGCTTTTCTGATAAATGCCACAAGAGAAAGCATTTAAAATCTCTATCTAGAATTATCCCTATACCCCAAACCAGTTTCAAGCTACTGGCTTTGAAGATATATAGATGTCTGAAAATCTCAGATTTTCTACTTAATAGTTAAGTTTCATATAAATGCTGAGCTTGAGCTGGTATTTTAGATCTAGTGTCTGTATATCCTACTGCCTCACTGAGGACAGCCAGTAGCTCGAAACCGGTTTGGGAGTAGGGATAATTCTAGATAGAGATTTTAAATGCTTTCTCTTGCAGCATTTATCAAAAAAGATTGTTTAGAGCTTTTAGCATGCTCAATATATTAAATAATAAGATGCAATATTTATTAAGTCTTCCTTAGTTTGGAACCAAGATTTAGTGATAACCTCAGTGGAATGTGACCCAGCTCTTTCACTTCCAATGATGTTCTCATGAACTCAAGTAATAAACTATTCAAGATTATTATTTATTTTTAGAAAAATATTATAGTCAAATTAATTATTGGTTATGAACAAAGAATTAGAAGCATTCATTAGAAGCAAACTTGAATTTTCTTAAAGATTCATATTTTTAAGTTTTTTATATAGAATAGTTAAATAAAATTATGATTTTGATTGAATATATTATTAGAAATCGATTTTTGTTCCATTTCTTTTATGAAAAATTTCAAACGATTTTTATTGCAAAATAAAAAATAAAATAACTGTTTAAATTAAGAAATTTATAATTAAAAAGTAGATATGGAGTTTACATAAGAAAATTCAAGATAAATGTTAATCATATATTCAGGGATTACTCTTTGGTATAGGATCAGTAAAATAATTAATAGTTTAGAGTCCCAACACTAACTTGAGCTACTAAATATTAAGCTTTTCCAAAGTTACCATCAGAATTTACCGACTTCATATTTTAAAATTACCAAGGTGTGCTTTAATCTCATCAAGTCAGATATCAAAATGAGTGGATCGTTTATATTTCATTCGATGCAGTCTTCTGTAATATTTGTATCGATATTCATAAAAGACTGAATGTTTACTAAAGTAAATAGAGATTTGAACTTAGGATTTTTCATTTGTATTCATCCTCCACTCCATCGCAAACAAAGCAACACACATGACCACACATATGTGAAAAATTATAAATGATATCCTAATATATGTATTTTGTGCAGAACCAGCACTCATCATTTGGGTCAGATCATAATCCCCCACACATCAGCACTCAGCTTATATTAAAATAGAAATTTCCTTAAACTTTAATGAACAGGTTTCAATCTTCGCACCCTTTTAAAGCCTGCCTATTAAAGCTTAAGGAATTGCTTTCTTAATAAAAGTTGAGCACTGATTGTATATATGTATGGGAGATTATGATCTGGTCCAACTGATGAGTGCTGGGTCCGCATGAAATATGTATATCAGGGATCACTTATCCTTTTCACATGTGTGTGATCAAGTGTATTGGTTGTTTGAGATAGAATGGAAGATTAGTAGACTGAAAATTCTAAGTCCAAATCCCTCCATTTATAATTAGCATACGTTTTGATTCATATGTTACTTTCATCTTATCAAAAAAAGTAGCCATGATCATTAAATGTCATTCTTATTTATAGTTTTAATCCCCAATTAACTTTCATGCATTCTTCTCCGTCATTCACCTTCTGCCTTAAAATACTTAAAAACTCCACATTAATAAAGTAAATGCTTTACTGATAATTTGATAAAGCTTGAGAAGGAGTGAAAGAATTGAGCATGATTTATGCACCCTGAATGCCCAACTTTGCCATTCAACCACTGGAACAAATCTTATAGGTACAGCTTCACCATCATTCTATTATTTGGACAAGCTAAGAGTGGCACATGTCTGCTTTAATTGAGTCAATAATAATGCTCATTATCATATAATCAATCTACCTTTATTGTAATGAATGACAGATAGCTTAAATTCAAATACAGTCTTTATAAAAATTGCATAGCTCAGAATTCAAATTTACAATTTTTTGAGCTTTACCATTGTTAAATTATTTATGAACAGCACTTACTTCTAAGGAATAAACATCAAATTTTTAACTGGTTAAGACCTATTTTTTTTAATAACAATGTTTAACTCTAGGATGTATTAATATATGATTTGGCCAATAATCTGCACCTATAAGCACTAATGTAATGTTGGCTTCTTTTATGTTCCAAGTCCTAAAATAATCTGCATCCACACTCTACTATTATTTTTTAAGTGTATATTTATTCAAATGTCTTTACTATTTTCTTCAGCTACCAAATTGTTTGTGATATCCAATTTATGCATCGTACAAAATTCAATAACAACAGACTATTTAAGTTCACAGAAGTAATACATCATTTCCTTAATTGAGAACTATAGATCCTGTTTTATAAACATATATTGATGTGATAAAAATTTTTCATTCTTTGAATTTTTTTGAATCTAATGGTTAGAACAGATTAATTAAATTCATGGACCATTGCACAAACCAGTTTTTAGTGTCATTAGCTTTCCATTAAGGAATTCAAACCTAGCATGCATAAAATTAGACTTTTTAGAAAATCCAATAGGTTGAAATCTTTTGGTGAACTGCCCTTCCACAATAACTTAAAGCAGTATTGATGTTTATTTCCCCTCAAAACAAGATTCAGTGAAAGTAGTTGTATCATTTTTAAATTTCAACAACTTCTTACCTAAGAGAATCTTATGTTTAAATCTAAAAGACTCCTTATTAAGCAATCTTTACACTCATCATATACTTAAATTTAGAAAAAGACTAAATATTTACTTTTATTATCATTACAATTACTTATATTTCAACTATTTGTAAATCGTAAATGAGCAATTTACCAGCAAGGCAGAGTGATGTATCCAGATTTTATGAGACCTTTTTTTAGACTGCCTTTTTTGAAGATTCTTAGATGTTTATAGGGGGCAGTGAAGTATCTAAGTAATGCTGCCAAATCTATCAGTCATTTACTGGGTAAAATTCTTATCCCAAATTCAGTTTTCTATGATTCTTTATTTATTATACTGTATTATCCAAGATCGCAACTAAGGATTCCCTGCTGAACCTGTCTCCATAATTACTTCCACATTATTGATTGCTTTGCATATTTTACATATCCAAACACACTTGTTTACAGAAAAAAAATTTGTCCAAATTAATATGCATGTAATTAAAGAATGAAAACATGGTTACCTGAACACAAATCTCAGTAACAACACCAATTATATACTCACTTACATATTTCCAACATCAGTTATTTTCACGCTACTCGAGAGTCCTCTATTGTGCTCTTGAGTAATCAATGGATACCAAATAATATAGTGCTATAAAACCTCATTCTTAGATTGACTGATTTTTTGATTTACTCTTCATCAGTGAAGACTAGTATTCAAAGTTGAAACCTGCATCTAACAATATTTTTTACTTCTTTACCCATTTTTCTGAGTCTAAAAGCTCTAGTGTTTTGTTTTAAATTTCAGGTTATTAGCTAAGTAATATAAAGCACTAAAACATGATCACTGGATATGTGTGTTAGTTCTAGGATTTGAATTATCCTTGATGCTAGAAAAATTCAGAAACTGGTCAGTCTGCATGTGGGATTTTATTGCATTGTGCCAATCTGGTGTCAATTAATTATGCAAGATTACAATAGATAGTTTTGGAATCAGATGAAAGTAACTGCTCTTGGAAAACATAAATCTCATTATCATTGCTACCGCAGTAAGACAAATGACATTTTAAAACACCCTGGTAGTTAATCTTAGTACTAATCTGAGTAATTGAAAACAGGAAACTAAAAAAGTAAGGATAGAAAGAGAACTAAGATAAAAGAAAAGATTTCTTGTATTAGAAATGACCAATCCTTGAAGAACCGATACCATTTTTTTACAAATCAGAAATCATTTTTATTCGGATTTTAATTAGGGATTATGCATGGTTAACTTTTTTATCGGAAGATATTTTCAGTTTTCTGAGTACAGATCTTATCACAACCTGTGTTTAGCATCCAGCAGTATATTGATAAGGAGTTTGTATATAATGTACAGATTAGATCTAAAATCATGCAATCTGCTTGCAGAAATAATGAAAAATTCAGTGCTTATTTCTGGATTAATCATTATTGATTCAGATTTGTAGTTTTTTTTTTTTTTTTACAAATATAAACATCAAAGGAATAGTTTAATGTTATCCCCCCTTCTGTTTTTTCTCATATTAAAGTTATTTAATTACCTTAAACTATCTAGTTAATCAAATAAATATAGAGGGCATACTCATCTATAATAGATAGATTCTAACACTTTTGGGTTGTTTTCAAACTAAGTATTGTATTTGAAAACAATGTGTTTTTCTAAATACCTTGACTGAGGATGATAGTTTAAAATCACTCAAAACATTGCAATGAGAAATAATAATGTTGGAAATAGTTTGACTCATCAGTTAAATTAAATTGAAGATGGCTGCTTGAAACAATCATTATATTTTAACATGTAATTTTCTATGCTTACATTTAACATGTGATGTTAGGAGCTGTAATTTACTTTGTTCTATTTCAGAGCCATCTATTGTAAGGTTGAGAAATCACTTGACATTAAACAGTATAAATGTTGCTGTTGGGTGCAAAAGAGCATTTATCGAAAGGGTTTCACTGAAAAAATCAGAAAGTAATCTGGGAATGTGGAAGTAATAATAGCATTGCTATCTAATGTCTGTTGATTATTCAAGTTTGCATAAATGGTTCTGTGAACTAGAATGAATAGAATGTAGTACTAATCTTAAAATATTTTAATGTCAATATTTAAAAAATATATAAAAAGTAGTGTTTTTTCATTGATTGCATTTGCAACATATATGACCAAATGTATTATGTCAAGAAGGAAATTCTATATAGTCTGAAAGTGTGTTGCGAAACATAAGGGCATTGTGCTGTATTTTTAATTGTTGTAGGCCTATAAATAACTAAATTATTTAATATTTATGAAAGGAAAATTGTTTTCATGTAAAACTATAAAAATAATTTATGAAAGGAAAATTGTTTTCATGTAAAACTATAAAAATGTGTCTATGTGGATTTTTTTTTAAAAAAATGTAGTCATCATCATCAACCATTATCAATCCACTGCAGGATGAAGATCTCTCCAAGTTCAAACCATCTTCTCTGATCTTTAGCTTCTCTTCTCCACATCACCCCTGCACACTTTCTTATTTCATCCATCCATCTCACATGTGGTCTCTTTCTGTGTCTTTTACAATCTCTTGGAATCCAGTTTAAGATTTCAATTGTCCATCTATTGTTACCTCTTTTAGCAATATGTCCAGACCAACTCCACTTCAATCTCTTAATTTTTCCAATGAGGTCAATAACACCTGTTTGTTCTCTTACCCATACATTGTGTTTTCGATCTCTTCTTGTTACTACCAACATGCATCTCTCCATACTTCTTTGAGTGGTCTGGAGTCTCTGTATTGCTCTTCTATTAAGTGTCCAAGTCTCAGATCCATAAGTAAGAACTGGTAAAACACATTTATTAGAAACCTTTCTTTTCAAACACATAGGCATATTTCCTTTTAGTATCAAGTTATTTCTACCAAAAGCACTCCAACCAAGTTTAATTCTATGATTAATTTTATCCATTATGTTTCTATCTGTATTAATAATCTGACCAAGATATTTGTAGCTGTTAATTTCTTCTAACTCATCATAATCAATCTTTATTTTCATATTTTGAGAAAATCCATTGAACATTACTTTAGTCCTACTTTCTTACTTTCATCTGATAACTTCTGCAACATTTCCTGCAGCTCTGAAGCATTATTTGCAAAAACAACTACATCATCTACAAAATCTAAATGACTTAAATAATCTGCATTTACTTTTATTCCTCTAGCTTCCCATTTTAATCCACAAAATACTTCTTGCAGCATGGCTGTAAAAAGTTTTGGAGATATGGAGTCATCCTGTCTTACACCCTTTTCAATGTCGACTTTCTTAGATATCATTATATAATCTAATTGTTACTGCTGCATTTTTATAAATATTCTTTAAAATATGACAATATCCTGGATATATACCTTGATGATCCAATGCTTTAATCACTGAAGAAATGTTTATAGAATCAAATGCCTTTTCATAATCTACAAATTCAAAACATAATGACAACTCATATTCATTTGTCCTTTCTATAACCTCTCAATACTTGGATATGATCTACTGTACTAAAACCACTTTTAAATCCAGCTTGTTCTCTTGGTTGGTGGAAATCCAATGTTCTCTGTAGATGAATCGTAATTATCTTGGTAAAAATTTTGTATAAAACTGATAAAAGGCTGATAGGTCTGTAATTTCTAATATCTTCTTTATCACCTTTTTTAAATATTAATATTAATACTGCATTCTTCCAATCATCTGGTACATCTTTATCATTTAGACATTTGGTATATAACTTAGCTAAAAAAAATTCTATTTCTTCACCTACTTCTTTTAATATATCAATTATAATTCCATCATTTCCTGGAGCCTTTCCTTTCTTCATACATTTAATTGCATGTCTCACTTCTTCATTTAAAATTCTGGGCAATTTGGAAGATATAATAGATATAGAAGGTACTTGTTCTTTATTACTATATAATTCTTGGTATAAGTCATCTGCCCATTTCATGATGTCATCTCTCTTTTTAGTAATAGTTTCATCTTTTTTCATTATTGCAGATATAAATTTCCTACCAATATCAAAATGTTGTTTACATACTTGAAACTTTTATTATCTTCTACAGCTTTCCTTGCTAGTTCACAGTTATACTTTCTTATATCATTTTCAATTCTTTGCCACACCATTTTACAGAATTCAAGGTATTCAATCCTTTTTAATGCATCATTTTTGTATATCTTCATATTCCTTCTTTTCTTCATAAATTCTCTAGTATCAGTAGAAATTTTATTAGTCAATTGATGTTTTTTTTTTATCAGCTATCTTTGTTGCAGTTTGTGAAAGTGTATCAGTTATTTCCTTATTAATTTCATTCAAATCTGAATCATGTTCAAAATCTACTAATACTTGAAACCGATAAGTTCTAATTTAAATTCATTAGAGTGTTTCTGAAGATTATGAATATCAACTGTAAATATTGTTTTTCTTAATAATTTTTGTCTCTCTAGTTTTGCATTAACATGCATCTTGCATCTTACTATTCGATGATCACTTCTTGTGTTAAATTTATTAAGAGCATTACAATCTTGAAATATGTATTTTCTGTTAGTCAACATATAATCCAATTCTGCTGTACCTTCATTTGGATGCTGCCATGTCCATTTCCTTTTAACATTTTTTTCAAAAAAAGAATTCATAATATAAAGTTTTTCTTTTTCTGCAAATTCCACAAGTCTATGTCCTCTCTCATTTCTATTACCATAACCAAAATTACCCACAGCACTTTCATCTTTCATTTGTTTACCAATTCTAGCATTAAAGTCTCCCATAACAATTTTAAAATGTTGTTTACTCTGATCAAAAGCTTTTTGTATATCCATATAAAAATCTTCTATAACTTCATCACTATGAGAACTTGTTGGGGTATAAACCTGAATTATCTCCATTTGGTATCTGCTGTTAAGTTGTATAACTAATCTTGCAACTCTGTCCGATACACCATCAATCTCCACAATATTGTTCTTCCACTTTTTATTTATAATGAATCCTACTCCACTTGTATTTCCAATATTTGTGCCTTTATAATAGAGTATATGTCCACTTTTTAAATCAATTGTTTCTTCACCTTTTCTTCTAACTTCACAAAGTCCAGTAATGTCCTATTTAATATAAGACAGTTCTTTTAATTCTTGCAATCTCCCTTCCCTTGAAAGTGGTCTGCAGTTGTAAGTACCTTAAAAATCTAGTAAAGTGTTATGAGTTCCTTCTTTATTTAAGTTTTCCTCATGTGCTGATACTTTTTCACGTTCATTTTTTTTAACAAATTTTGAATTAATACCTCTAGAACGTCCTCTGTACAACTGACCATGTGAAATGCAGAGTGCTACTGCATAAAGGGCATGGGCTATAAAGAACTGCTATTCAATTCATGCAGCAATTAAATTTTTATATAAAACATTTTTGCAAATTTAAATTGAGCACCTAATGGTTTTGACATGATACTTGGAGCTTAAAGTTGATCTTTAATTTGGAGTGCATGCAACTGCTGGAGAAACTCTTGAAAATAGAATAGATAGTGAGATGCAATCCTAAGTAAAACTCAAATATTTGTACTGAATTAGGAATAAAAATACTCACAAATAAAATGAATTATGAAGAAAGCTGGTAGGGTGGGAGATTATAGAGTGGTTTTTACTTTTTCACGTATTTAAAAAGTTATGGATAAATGAACGTGTGCTGAAAAAGAAATCAACATGAGATTTGCAGTAATGTGTGGGTTTATAATGGGTTATTTTGTCAGCCAGTTGAAATCGAATTAAAGAAAGAGACTTCACAAAGGTTTTGCTTGACATGTAGTTTTATGTAAAACAGAAACTTGGGGCATCAAAAATACTTAATATATGGCCTTGAATGAAGAAAAAAAAAAATTAAGAATATGTAGATTTTGAAACATTGGGTTCCAACATATACTGTGTAGAGAATACTATTAGAGAAATTTTGAAGAATTTAGAGAGCAGTGTGATGGAAAAAAGGTGGCAGGTCTTTAGGAAAGGTAAAGAAACATTGGTCTGGGATCATGGATAAAATTTGTTCCCGTAATTGATGATTATATTTTTAGCATTAAAATCTGTAGTATGTTAAATTCTTTGTTCGTTATTTCTGGCTGAAATTATGTTACCAAGTTGAAAGGTGGTAACCATGGTGATGAAAGAGAAGCTCCATATTAGTCACATGATTTTTAAGCATATAGCATTGGAATACGTAAAGTTAAGAAGTACACAATTGTCTGCTTAGTAAATGTGAAATTTTCTCATTTAATAATTATATCAATTTTAATATCAGTATGATAAAATGCAATATTATCATTCAGATCTGAATTGAATATTTATGCAATAATATAATTAAGATTCACCCAAAAAACGACTCTGCCATAAAATCAAAATTCAACCAGTATTCTCAGCACTACTGTTACGTCAATCCAACTATGCAAGATTAATTATCCATGATAGGATTAGACATGTCAAGAACAGCCATCTTACATATTTAACTTCATCTCAACAGTTTAATTGAATACTGTCTAAACATTTTTAATTACTAAGGGCTATCATACCTCATTCCTGTCCAGATCTATTTAAGATTAACTCCTCATTAGCTATAAAAAGAAGTTTCATGTCCAGAAAAACATTCAGAATCACGTTTAATTCTGATCCTTGCAATGGACGTAGATCCATTAAAGCAGCAAATTTTCAATTTGATTTGAACTCATGACCTTATATTTAAGAGCCTATTACTTGTGTGCATATTTATACGCACATATTTTTAATGCAACTAAATCAAAAGACTAGAATTAAAATATATTTTAACCATCCACACACACGCACACACATCAATCTCATACTATTTTTAAAATATCTTAAACAGGCATTTTTATATATTTACATTGTATCGAGAAAAAAAAGATTATACGGAAGATGTTATATTTCTCTATTATCAGCTGACAGATTGACAAGAAGATAGTGTTGGTATTAATGTTTTTATTAATTATTCAGAGCAATATATTTTACTGCTTTTAATAATTCAATTACAAATGTTTTTTTTAATTAAAAAGTTATAAAAAAAACTTGTAATAAAATCAGAAAGGTTGTTATTAATTTTTTATATAGATATTCAAAAACAGCTTCTTTGCAGAAGTGTAAGTTTATATATATAGGAACTGAGGAAAGGAATGATAACGTTTAGGTGAATTGATATTAGCTGACGTCAGAGATATATAAATAAAAATTGAAATAATAGCTCTATAAACAACATATTATGGTTAAACGTGTTAAGCTAAATAAGCTTGTTACCAATATATTTTGCATTCTATGAATGTAAAACATGGTCGTTAAATAAAAATGGTGCAAGAATTTTACTGACATCTTTTTAAAGTATTTAAAATATAGATTTAACATAATTGATTTGAAAAGTATAATACTTTTATAGAAATTAATTTGGCTGTTTAATATAGTTCTAAGTATCAAATTACTAGAAAAAAATCTTGTGAAAATGTTAGAAAGCAATGATAATTCCCATTGATGATGAACGTTGTCATATCACTTGGATACCTTTGCTCTTGGGGAAAAAATCTGAACTACTCTATTTAATAGTTCAACAAATATCAATGGCTATATGACTAATATATGCTTGCTCACGTTTCCAAGAACAGTATCTTCACTCTACTCAAGTCAATGATTATAAGTGTGAGTAAATAATGAACACCAAATATATATAATCACCATTACCAAACCAATTCTTAGCTTTTTTCTAGTTATCTTAAAGTAATGATTTTCAATATAAATATCATCATCATCATCAACCATTATCACTCCACTGCAGGATGGAGATCTCTCCAATTCATCTCCGATTTTTAGCTTCTCTTCTCCACATCACCCCTGCACACTTTCTTATGTCATCCATCCATCTCACATGTGGCCTCTTTCTGGGTCTTTTACAATCTCTTGGAATCCAGTTTAAGATTTCAATTGTCATCTATTATCATCTCTTCTAGCATTATGTCCAGCCAAACTCCACTTCAGTCTTTTAATTTTTTCAATGAGGTCAGTAGCACCTGTTTGTTCTCTGACTCATGTATTTTTTGATCTTTTCTTGTTACTCCCAACATGTATCTCTCCATACTTCTTTGAGTGGTCTAGTGCAAGTGAATTAGTTTGAGTTCAAAATATTAGGATTTTCTTTTAAATTTCAGAATATCAGTTTAAATACAATAAAGGAAGTAAAAGATGGCTTTTAGATGTATTAAGTTTATAATTCCACCTATGAACCTGTTGAAGGTGAAATCTAGCAGCCCATCTCGAGATTGAGATTCTATAGCACTGTTTTATCTGGTTTTCATCATTCACTCAAATTTATAATAGATGGCTCTGGTGTGAGTAAACCTAAACAAAGTCAAAATGTTTGTTAATTTCTTTATTCATTCTAAAATTTTATCAAGAGCATTGTTTAACATGTGATACTTTTTAATACTCTGTGCAGTTTAAAACAATGGAGAGTAGTGGGCTTGAGAGCTAAGGATTCTTGAATTAAAGCTCAACCCTGTCATTTCTGATGCATAAACACTAATGATGTTGAGCAATGAACCATTTGCTTTCTCTGTTTGTTTTTGTTTAGTGTTGGAGTGATGGAACCAATAGGTCTTTAGCCTACTGCCCCCAATTGACAAAAATACTAATAAACAGCATTGCTATTAATAATTACAAAGTACTCCATTTGGAAATCTTTGGAGAGAGTGTTAATGGAACTTCAATTGTTCTTTTACTCTCTTGCAGCTACCTGTAGCACTATTTTACTGGTTCATTTTGATGATAAAAACTATTGATTTATTAGTTAAAAAAATATCTGAAGAGGGCAGTAGTCTATAATCAAAATAAAATTTCAAAAGATTCAAACTATATCTACTAGAGTAATGATTGATAAAGAGCAGTTGTAGGGATAATTTACACTCAATACTTCTGTTTCAGAAATCAGTAAAAGAATTGTCCTGTTTTTTTTAGTTTATTGAAATATTTATAATTATTTTTAACACTATGTATATAATAATTATTTAAATGCAAAAGTATACATTATTACAATTTTATTTTATTGAAAAATGTTTTATCTTTAAAAATATAAGTTAACAAATTCAATTGTAATGTTAACCAGAAAACTACAGTGGAAAAATTGTTGATGCCTTTTTAAATATGACCCTTTATAATGTTTGTAATATTTCAAAAATTATAAATGCAATTTTAAATTTAAAACAGAATTTGATAGATTTATGATAGTTTCACATTTACTCATTCACATTTTGAAAAGAAAATTCATTAAATAAAGATTTCTTTATTTTTTGTTTTTGATTGGCTGAACTGACTTTACACCATCCAATCAGGAAAAATTTCATCATTGTCATTATATATTATTTTTATTATTTTTTCTATATTTGCAAAGTTCTGATATGATTTTTTAGGATGTTTTTTTGTTTATAATCTTATATTGCTAACAAATCAAGTCTAATTTATTAAATCCTGATACAGAATAAAGGTTTAATAGTAAAAGTATACATTGAATGATCACAAAATTTGTCACCAGAGAGCAGTGGAAATGTTTTCACCATTAAAAGGATTAATTTTACTATTTATAATTTTATTTATATGCAAATACTTTTTGTACACTGTATAAATTTATTTTAATCATAATTTGAAAGTTTAAAATATATTATATGCTTATTTTTATATCAGTACAAAATCTTTTTTATGACACTGCTTAGAATAATGAAGCAGTAATTTAATTTTACTGATTATCATTATCATTTATTTTTTTACATTTTTTTAAATTTAAAATGCAGTTCAGGTTTCCACTTATCAATTTGATGTAATTCTTTTAAAGAATCATTGTAATCATGAATTATTGGTTTAAGATAGAATTACAGTTAATAAATAATATTTCTGTAATGTAATTCTTACAACACCACTCTCACACAAGGTAGGAACTGTTTTCTATCTGTTTTAAACACATTGTGGAGAGATGTAATCATAAACATATGACTAAAGACATGAGAAAAAGATGTGTGATTTCCAAGATTGCACATTTTGTGCTGAATCATCAATCAGTTGGCCCAGTCCACAATCTCTTACACATATCTTTATCATTGTTCAGTATATATAGATAGCAATTTACTACCTATTTAAATAGAAAGTAGGATGAAGTAAAGAGCGGTTCCCCTCTTTTCTTCCAAAGCATAAGCTTGTGGTTAAGACCTGTAGAGGTCACTACTATCGCATTTTTACACACACATTCTTGAGGTTACAGCCTTAGTAAATATTACAGTTTAAATGATAAGTGTCAAACATGCTGTCCTCACAACTTTGACACAAATTACTTAATGGAAGTGTATTAATAATATTTATTAGTCATTCATTAGACTAGAGATTATCCAATAATGAACACTATGTCTTTGGTCATATGTTTATGATTTACACCACCCTCTACAAAACCAGTTTCTACCTTGTGTGAGAGAGGTGTTGTAAATATTACTTTACAGAAATATTATTCATTATTGGATAATCTCTACTCTAATGAATGACTAATAAAAATTATTTATATATTTCCATTAAGAATTACAGTTAAGCATATTACTTTTGAGATAGCTACTTTTTTTTCATTAATTTTGTTGTAAATGTCATACAAATTAATTTATTGCAAAAATTAAAAATCACCTTGTAATTTGTTTCGATAATATAAGTTTTTGAATAATATGCTTTCTCTAATGAATTTATTTACTCAAAATTTTAAAATTTCCATTACTACTTTGACTTATTGTGTAATTGTATATGGAATCTTGACATATATATTATACAAAGTATATGATAAGTCATGCATATATATATATATATAGTTATTTTCATGAACTTAAATGACCACGATAGAATCAGTGTTCGTTGGTACTAGATTCAGTATCATTTGTCATCAACTTGTTTAAGTAATGTATTTCATAAGATTTTGAGTAATTCCAATACTATGGAAGTTGCTTGTTATTTGTGATATCTTATTGTTACAAAAAGAATTTAAAATAATGACCATCTTCCAATTAATGGTTTTGTATTTAGTATTAGTTGCATTACCTACTATCTGTTGGGGGTTGAGGGGGGTCATTATCCATGCGGCAAAATAGTAAGAATAAGCTAATTAATAAATTTTGAATTTTCCTCATAAAAAATCACAGAAATGAGCATAATATAATATGTTTAAGAATATTAAAATAATATAATTTACTTATAAAGCAATCATAAAAATAATATTTTTAATGAATAAACCATGATTGGAAAATAAATATTTTGAATAATTGAGATCAATACAGACAATAGGAGGGAAATGTTGTTAACAATCACAGCAAATATTATAAATAAAGAGCAATGAAAAAAAAAAAACATAAAAAATAGTTTATTTTGAAAACAAATATGAAACTAGTAATTTTAATATATAAATAGTAACTGAAAACAAACAGTGTCAAGAAATGTGATAAATGAAAATGTTATGTCAGAACCAAATTAGCTATGATGGTAAAAGCCATATATATATATATATTGCTTATAACACTTCTTTCATATACACTTTAATGCAAACAAATTTGCAACTGCCCTCCTTCTCATGTAAAAAGCTCTGATGAAGACTGCTGGACAGTCGAAACTGTAAGGAAAATAAAGAAGTTTTTAAGAAAATTTGTTTGCATTAAAGTGTATATGAAAGAAGTGTTATAAGCAATATATATATATGATTATGTGAAGATATGTAAAGAAAGTGAAAATGAAGAATAAGATGGTAAAAGCTAATTTAATTTCTTCTATAATTGTTTGCATTGATGGTCTTTATGAAAAATATTTATTTTTTTTAGATATTATTTGTTCTCTGAATAGATTTATTTCAGCTTTTAAGTATATATTATTTGTATATACTGTATATATATATATTCATATGAATGTTTTCATGGTTGCAGATATAAATAACATGCATGTAAGATTTTAGTTTAAAATTCCATTATTTCAATTTGATCACACCAGCCCTATATATACATATTGTAATGGTCATATTTGTACACTCACACAACAAAATCCACAATCCAGGTAAAATATGCCAAAACGTATTGGACAGAGATCCCAAATCCGACCAAGCTCTAACTCATTTACTGGAACTCCATGATTCAATACCTTATGGGTGACATTTCTGCAGTTACACATGGGTCCTAATTTAACCCGTGACCTGGCAGAAATATGAGACTGACAGGCCAACCAATAGACAATAAGTTAAATTACGTTAATTAAACTTGTAATTTAGATTAATGACATATCATATATATAGAGAGAGAGACCAATTAAGGGGGATTGGATTGGAACAGGAATACAGTAGTGTTGCGAGTTAAATAATATGAAATGAGTTAATAATTCAAACAGGTTTATTAATTAATAAAATCATAAATGAGATAAAACAACACAAACAAAACCAATTACAAATGTACATGTGTGAAAATCGAGTGCACACAGGCATGACCTTGCAGATGATACATAATTCAGGTTTACAATGTCTCTCATCAGTTCATATACAAATGTGTGTGCATGTGCGGTAATAGATTTATGCTTATACATGCTTTATATGCCAATTATTATATTGTGATTTGCCCATTTCAGTAAATATGACAGCCAAAGATATCGTGAAACACAGCATTAATGACTGTTATTTATATACATTAAAAATATGTGCATATAATTCAGCTCTAAGGCCATGCAGATCTAGGTTAGTAATCAAGATTAAATTTCAGACAAATGCTGAATAATAACTAATTATCATGGGAGGAAAGAGACCTGGCTATCTTAGATTAACATATGTATGCTACAGCGCAGACTAAAATTAAATATGAAGATTGCTGTGTGGTCGGGTAATTATTCCTGGGCTTCAGTATCAAATACTCAGTACTCTAGAACTATATGGCTTGCTACTAATATAATATGAAGGTATAAGGGTCAGGAGCTTGGGTAGGCTTAAAAATGGTATCTGGAACCTTGTGCTCCAATTCTAGGAAAGCTATAGCCTTACACAAGTAGAAATGTGGATGGAAGAAGCCACTACCACAAATTCATTAGTAGGCATACCAAGATGTAGTGTACTATTAATACTTAGTAATAATACACCGCAATGCATATAGTAAAATACCTCTGTGTATATATATAAATTAATAACGCCTATAAACAAAATAACTCCTATCCAGCTAATAAAACTCAGTTCTTTAAATAAGTGCAATAATAACATTATATTAATGACTTACGATTAAATCATTAATCTGGTTTAATACCTCAATCTGCAACCTTAATCGGATAAACAAGGGGGGGGAGCATACTCAATGAACAGTTAATGATACTATAATAAATACACTTTCTCAGCATCTTAACACTATCATATTATTTAAAGAGAATATATTGAAGTCATATTTATTAACTATGACTTTGCAAATCGTGCGTGGAGTGAGAAGCCATCATTTCTACATAATAATATTTCGAAACAGCTCATTGGTGCAATAAACAAGCATTCTAAAATATAATTTAGGCAAATATACTAATTATTATTTTTAGGGATTTACCAAAATCACTGTTACTTGCTGTGTCAAAATATTCAGTGTATAACACAAATTTTAAAACAAAAATAGATATAGGCATAACTGCAGAGATATAGATTTCAAGACATTATTACATTTATCAGAATAGAATATTTAAAGATTATAACACTAATTTCAAGCAAGAGTTTCATTTACATTATTATATTTTAGTTTTAAAAGATTAAGCTCCAATGTTTAATTTTAAATTAGGAAACTAGCTTTTTGGAGTTTAAGATTCAGAAGTTAAAGTTCATTTTTAGAGCTCTGCGGCAATCAGTTGGTTACCTTCTCCCTGGCAACTGATTTCCTGGAACATTGGGAAGTGGGTGAAGTGTCACATTCAGTTTGTGGACAGGAGTCATGGTTCAATCTGTGGTAGTCTTGCAGCTGGCTGTTGGCTGGAATGTCTAAATTTTGGTGGAGGTCACATGCCATTCCCTGGCATGTAAGATGAGATAGGAGATCACCATCCCTCCATAGAGAGACAGCAAAATGTTTGCCCTCCTACTCTGGCATTTCAAAGATATGATGAGCATACATTCAAGCTGCAATTCTTTCCAAAATTATTATATATTTTATGCACAGAACTTAGCCTATTTCATTTTATACTTTACATTATTAAGTTTACTTAAATTTCTTTTAATTTTAAAACAAGATAGCTTGACTAAGCTTGGCCATTTTAAATTCCTATGGACTGCACAATAGTTTCACTTCAAAAATTCTTGTCGTATACCAAAATGTATTTTAGAAAAATTATATTGCTAACTCTACAATTTTAAGATTATCTTCTATGCTGTCTCAGATCAGGGGTGTGTGGTATGATTTTTGTTTATCATAAATTTTAGTTAAAAGCAAGACTCATAATCCGTACCTAATTAATATTTCCACTATATATGTATGATATGGTACCTGGATTATATCTATATGTATGCGATCTAAGTAAAATAAAATATAAAATTGTCTGATAATTTAAACTAAATCACTTTTTAAACTCCACCTAATATGTACGTCAATTTGATTACAGATTCTAGCGTTCACATATATATGTGCGGTCATAAAAAACCATTTGAGCATATTTATTTTAAGTACTCTAGGAGTGTTTAAATCTGGCACAGATCTAGGTGTGAGAGTTAAACTAGGTGAAGCATGTATATTGAAGGAAATATACTGTTTCAATATATATATTTGCTTTGCTTTAGATATCAGCCATCTCCTGTCATCTCTAATATCAAATTTCTCACCAAATGTTTGCATTGATCATACTTATTGAAAATATTTATCTTAAAATTATTTTTATGTTCACTAAAGATATTATTTTTAAGTTTATGTTTTTTAAAAATTATATTATTATCATATTTTTAAACATATCATTTTTTTTGTTCTTTTTTTTTACACACAAAAAATTAAACTTATCAATTAACTTATTTTTTACATATCTTACCATTTTCAACTTTTTTATACACTTCAAACAATACTATATTTTTTATCAAACTTTATTTTTACAGTTTTGAATCCTGTAGTCATTATCAGAGCACTATCATGAATCCTGTAGTCATCATCAGAGCTCTATCATGAATCCTGTAGTCATCATCAGAGCTCTATCATGATTGCAGGACAGTCGAAACTATAAGAATAAAGTTTGATTTAAAAAAATATTGTTTGAAGTGTGTAAGAAAGTTGAAAATGGTATGATATGTAAAATATAGAAATCAATACATAAGAAGAGAAAGAAGAGAAGAAAATTTGTATTATCATATTTTTGTCTACTTGGTATGTGGAGTGATCGGTTCCAATGACAAGCAGTGAATGCAAATAGTAGCAAAAAAATTTTTTTTCACATTGTTTATCTATTGAAGGAGAATATTTCATCTTTGAACAGAAATGATAAAGGTAAAATAAAATATTAAGCAGTTAATGCATTAATATATAAGTTTATAATTATAAAATATAAATATAAACTATTAATATTTATCCAGCTTTATAATTTAATTTAAAAAAATTCCATGAACTGTGATCATTAGGAATATATTGACCACACATCGACTCAACATACGAATCATTCCAGTGTACAGTTTTATCAATGGTTAACATTTAAAATTGAAAATGATGTTGTATATAGTCTTTCTCTTGTGGAAAATAGTAGTATGTACTGTATGTAGGTCCTGTTAATAACAATGCTCAATTATTACCATTTGATGCATAAGTACTAATGTTCATGCAGTCACACATGACAGCATTGTCTTTACATAAATACGTTAATGATTATTACTATTTCCTGGCTAGAGATTATAATTTGTAATCACATGTAAGTGTCCACAAACATTGTCACTTGGACATCAAATTGTAGTAATTTGAATCTGATAAATATCTAACAAACTATGATAAAGATATGGGAGAGGTTGTGACCTGGAGTAAATGAAGAATACTGTCTTAGCCAGGAATGCTTTTTGGGTGTTTTTACATGATTGTAGAGTAGATGTGTATAGATGGAATTTTAAAAATATATCCAAAATATTCACTGCATTGTAATTCACAAAATTTTATTTAGTTCCACTGATTTATCACCATCATCATTTCCAATCATTATCAATCTACTGCAGGATAATGGTTTCTCAGGTTTAATTCAGATCCATATTTTTTATCACATTACACCAATAAATTATCTTATTTTATCGATCCATCTCACATGCATTCTTTCTAGGTCTTTCACATTCTCTATTATCCAGTTTAAATCTTCAGTTGTATTATCTTCTCTTCTAGCAATATGCCCAATCTCGATCCATCTCCGTCTCTTAATTCTTTCAATGATATCTATCTCTTCTCTCATGTAAGTGTTGCTCCCCAACATATACCTCTCCTTACTTCATTCAAAGAAGTAAGGAGAGATGCATGTTGGGAGTAATTAGAAGAGATCGAAAATGCAATACCATGGATAAGAGAATAAATAGGCATCATTGAAAGAATTAAAAGGCTGAAATGGGACTAGATTGGGTGGATTGCTAGAAGAGAAGATAATACAACTGAAAGATTTAAACTGGATTATAAGAGATTGTAAAAGACCTAGAAATTGATCGCATGTGAGATGGATGGATGAAATAAGGACATGTGTAGGGATGATATGGAGAAGAGAGGCTAGAGATCGGAGATGGGATGGGTTGGTAATGGTTGACGGTTATGATGGTGATTTCATTCACTAATTCGACATATTTATGCTGTTCTTCTGTTAAATGTCCAATTCTTGGATTCCTATATAAGAACTAGTTAAATTCATTTATCAATAATCTTATCAAAGATAACTTTTAGATAAATGCTAGCTTTGGGTTGGTATTTTTAGATCTAGTGTCTGAAACTATCCTAGCGCCTCTCTGAGGAGTGCCAAAGCACAAAACCATGGTCAGAGGTTGGAGGGGATTCCTGACAGATATTTTAAATGCTTTCTCTGTCTAAGCATTTATCGCAAAGCTTGTTGAGCAATTGGCAATGCTCATTGTTTATACGTATGTATATATTTAATATTAAATTATTTTTACTAAAAGCCCTCTATTCCAGATTAATTCTGTGATTAATTTTATCCACTATGTTTCTATTTGCTTTAATAATCTGACCAAAGTATTTGTAAATAGTAACTTCTTTAATTCGTTTGTTTTGCTTTATAAATGATGAGAGAACTGAAGCTTTCCAAGATCTATGGATTAGCTGCTTTTCTGCATTCATCGAATAAACATTGGTGTAATAAAGATGCTTTTATATGCCTGCATAGCACATATATATATACGTAGACATACAGATATTATCCTTCTAATTTGTGATAGATGTGATGCCGTTATTTGATTTGTTTATTTAATCTCTATATTCTTTGCACTTTTTTCTTATGGCTCAGTTCAAGTATTTCAGCATTATCTAAATGTTTGTGTTCTTATCAAATATTATTATTTGGTTGTTTTTTTTTTAGATATTTTCTAAATTTATTTTTAAAAAGTAAACATTATCCTCTTTGCTTATTTGTTTTGAAATTACTGGTTTTATGTGGCGCTGGGGTGAACATCACATTAATTATTTTTCTTTTCGATCTGAAATTTATTTTTAGTGCTTTGTTAAGTTATTTGCATTTAAAATAAAACAAAAACCTTTAATTTATTTTTTAAATATGTTTGAAAGATTTATTAATCAGTTACAAAAAAAAAATAATAATAATTGTAAAAATAAATTTGGTTGGGGAGTCGGGGGTAGAACACGTCAAAAAAAAGAAGTGAAAGTAAATTGTAATATAATTTAATAGAAATCAACGTAATACAAAAGCAAATAAATGTATAATCTAATTACTATTGTTTTATTTTGGACACAATTCAATTCATTACGGATACAGATATGCAAAAAGGTAACTTCACGTTATTTAACAATTTATTTAACAAATTATCTTGGAGATATAAATTATATATATATTTCAAAGCATACTTTATTGATCAAAAAACAATGATTACATCAGTAAGATAGGGCTTACACAGTAAGCATAAGTCTGTTCCTGTGTCTAAACAGTTCTGCTGGGCATAAGATTGTTCAGATATATAGGAGAGAAAAAGCTTTCTCTTGAGCTCTTTATGTTGTGTTTTTGCTACTCTTAGGGCATCGAAAGTTTCCTGAATTCAGCTTGTCTAATTTTTTTTAAATATACATTATGTTGATGGACCCCATCATGTGTGTCCTGCTGGTTTTGGTGCATTGTGTTCTTTTTTTTTCTTTTTTTAGCTATGTTATTCTATCTCTTTTCCTGTTTTTTAACTATAGTGCTGATTTTAGTTTAAACAGTGACCAAGTTGCAGCAAAAATATCTGGTGATGCTAGCATGTTATCCCTTTCTTTTATTTTTTCTAGCTTGTGGTGGAACGTGTTGAAGTTTAGTTTTGCATTGTAGTCGAAATTGAATTTACATCTGGTGTGCCAATATGCATACAAGCTGAATGTCGCTGCTCTTATTGTTGGGATTGCATTTTTTTTGTATACCTGGAGAATTTTTGCCATTGTTGTGAGTTTCTGACGATAGTTATTTATCATTATTTGTCTTATCTTTTCCAATCCCAGACAATCATTTAGAAAATGATGTTGTGTTTCTTCTTCTCTTTGGCACAACCTGCACAGTGGGTCTATTTTCGTAAAGAACCTTTTAAAATGGATGAAGTGTGATGTAGGCAAGGCATTCAAATTTACTTTGACTATGAAGTCAAAGAATTTAGGCTCCAGGTACCAATTTTTATATTTTTTAGGAGCTGTGCATTGTTTATTTCAAGGATCATTTTGTTGTTGATATCTTGTTGTGTCTGCTCTATTAGGCTATGTATGTGCCAGTATGGGTATTTAATTGGGTTAGACAGGGTTATTTTGTCCCTTTGATTTCTTATGCTGTCTAAAAGTGTGGCTATATAGTTGTCTTTGGGAGGTGGTTGGTCAGTGGATTATATCTATTATTTTTTGAATATTTGGAAACTTTTTAAACGTTATAATCAGCAGGTTTATTATTTTTTGTGTAAAAAGTTGAAATTGTATGTAGTCCAAGCCCATTTAGTTTTGTGGGTTGGCTTAATTGTCTCATTGAAATGGCTACCACCTTTTTATTACAAAGTAGTTTATTGCACAGGGAGTTTACTGTTGATATAAATTTTTAGGTATAATTATATATATAATCAAATTATATATTCAAACAGCCATTTTTTTTTTCACGGTAGCATCTCATGGGTTTTTAAAATATGTTTTAATCCTACCAAGGACTCAAAGGAGGATAGTTATTTGTACATGATAAGCCCTAATATTTGTCTGACAGTTTATGATAATGGTGTTTCGCTTCAAAATTTAGCTGTGGTAATCCATAATGTTTGAAAGCTATTCATTATTTTTGTCTTTAAGAAAAATTGAGAAATTATGACGACCTTCATAGGTAGCTATATTAAGTTTTTATTTCCTATTACCTTTGACAGAATAGTTTAGTTGGTTGTAATATCATCCTAATTTCAGTAATTGTAAATCTAAAGTCCATCAATTCAATTCCCATGTTTGCCAGACCAAACAAAACACAACAAAGAAAGAATACTACTACTGGAAATACCATTATATACTAATCTATATATTATTTTTAACAAGAGAATATGTTTGAAAGTTTAAAGTTTCTAAGAACATTTAACAATTAAAATTAGATGATTAAAATAGTTCATTTATTATTAAACTTTCGTTTACTATATTTTACACAAATATATTAATTATGTATATAGCATAATAACTTTACAATTTATTATATTAAAAAACTGAAACTTATTACATGTGCAATGTAATGGCTTCTTTTTAAGTGAAGCCAAAAGTCTATGTACATAATCCAAACTTGCAAAGATCCTATTACTTGAATTAAATATTTCCTCCTTCCAAAATCATTATATATCACAATAAAATTTTCTATCTGTTGCTTCCATCACTAAATCATTTTTACCATGCCCCATTTGCTTTTCTTTCTGTTCCATTTTAATACTTTTTGATTTGCTAGTTCCATTAACATATTACTTATTCTTATCATAAGACCTAACATAAACAGAACATATCTCACATGCTTAAATCAATGAAGATATGATTATACATAAGGAACCCAATATCATATCCAATAAGTTGAAGAACATATTGATTGGACTCATGATTTTTCAAAATATTTTTTGAGTTTTAAGGAGCATTTGTAAATAAATTTGTTCTAAGGTCTTAATGTTACATTGATAGAAAGTTGAAATCTTACTTCTATACAATATATTAGCTAAAATAAGAGTTTTATATATAGTTAATTTACTTGCAATTATTATTTCTATATGAGAAAATATTTTATCTTTTAACTTGTTAAAAGTAGTAATATAACTGCCAAGATATTTAAATGGCTCACATTTTTAAGTTGAGAGTTCCTGAAAGGATAACATAGTTGTTAGCATATTATAAATTCAGAATCCAAAAATATAAAGTTCTTGTGGTTTTTTTTTAATCAATTCGAAATTAATAATCCATCTTCAAATCTATACTATATTTTGTTGTACTTTTATATTGGACTATTTCCATAATCTAATATGCGTATTGAATGTTTTTAGAAAAAATTAACTTTATTTAAATATTCCAAATACATTAAACTGTTAGTAATAGCACATCAAACAGGTTAGTATATGCACAATGTTTGAGAGGTATTATTCTCCCCTCTTCTTCAGGCATTGCTGGTCTGACCAGTGACAGTACTAGCATGGGATTCAAACCTGGATCCTTACATTCTTGATTATCTAAGGACCCAGGTTTGAATCCCATGTTAGTACTATCACTAATAAGGCCAGCAACATCTGAAGAGGGGAGCATAATACCTCTTGAAACATGCATATACTAACCTGTTTGATGTAGTATTACTAACAGTTGAAGGTATTGGGAATATTTAAATAAAGTTAAATTTTTCTAAAGACATTCAATACACATATTAGATTATGGAAATTGTCCAATATAAAAATACAACTAGAACACCATCATCACAAACCTTCACGAAAAAATATCTTATTTCTGGTTTGATTATGCCTATAGTCATAACAACTGAAAACGATATTGGAGTAAGTACCATCCTTCTCAAACACCAGTTTTCATATCAAATGCTTCAGATTTTCCAGCTAAAGTAATAACACTTTTTCTCGTTTCATCATATAGAAGTTATATAATATGAATAAACTGTCGCGGTGAACCAACGAAATCAACAAAAACAGTTTTATTATTAATAAATGTTAATTAATATATTTTTATTTTGAGTGAAATATTTGAACAGCATAAATGAAAATCGGGAAAGATTTGAACATGGTTGGAATATGAAAGATGTATAATGAAAATAAAAAATATGAATCATATGTAAGTTTTTTTTTAAATAGTCAGATATAAAACAAAAAGAATTATAATTTTGGTTATCTAAAATGTAATTTGTTACCACTAACAGCTTCTTCAACCAGCGTGTTAAAGCGCTTATATATACTATTTTTAAGGACTAAAACAAATAAAGGAAGACCCTATCTATCTAATGGTCTTTTTTGAAATATAACTTAATTTCATTAAATAACTTTTCAAAATAGAAATAATAACATAAAACAAAAGTTATACTAATTTTTAGTGTATTATGAACAATATATATGCTTTTACATATTTCTTTTTATCATCATCATCATTATTCTCGATTTTTATTGATCTATTGTAGAATGGACCTCGGAGTTTAATACAGCACTGTTTATCTAATTGCTCTCCCCCCTCCACCACCACATCGTTCCAGAAAAACTCTTTAATTCATTGCCCATTATATCTTCATTTGAATCTTTTATATTCCTTTGGGATCAAGTTTAAGACTTAAACATTTTATCTTTATCTCTGCATGCAAAAGGTCTAATGCACATTTATTTTAGTCTATTAATTTTTGCACTAATGTTTGTGTTCTCACTTATATATTTTGTTTTTAACCCTCTTTGGTATTTTCCATATATTTTTGTGTACTCTAAAATCTCTTCATTTCTCATTATTAGTCAACTCCAAATTTAATTCAATTTATTTGGTCCATGTTCTTTCTTTTTCCTATTATTCCCTTAACTCATATTTTTATCATACATTTAGAGTTTTTTTACATTTTTTTTGGAAATTACATTTAAGTCATCAACTTTTCTTTTATCTAGATTCTTCTCTTTCAGCAAAATATCCAGCCAGATCTATTTCAGGTTCTTAATTTTTTCTATGGTGTTTACTTTCCCATTCATGTATTTTGCGTTTGATTCCTTCTTGTTATTTCTTGTATACTTTTTTGTGTAGTGTGAAGTCTCTGTATTCCTCTTCCAATGGTATATGACTTCTTAAATACCATTATTTGAAGTAGATGAACTGACTAGTAAAATAGTAGTAAAACTGAAATGATGATTAAGTCACAGAATGTATCTTTGTCATTTTCCTAGTTAGAAGATTTATCATAGAATAACATCTTTGTATTGTTTAGTTCAATGATAGAGTTATGGACTTATTAACTGTTCTTAAATTGAAGCTCATGTTATTGTTTCTGGCACTTAAACATCATACAATTTCCCAAATGACTAATCAGCTGATACAACAAGAATGATATAGTGAAACTTATTCAAACTGACAACATGGGCAAGGAAACTCGGGTATTGATGTCTCTATAACACTATACCCATGTTATTAATTTGAGCTAGAGAAAATCTCTATTTAATGAAAGATCAGTAATAATCATTAGTATAATATTTAAAGTGGTTTGTGGCAATATACCATCTGGAATCCATTGATTATTCAAGCTTTAAACAGATCATTTTAGAGTATGGTGAAGATAACTGTTTTTGGAAACATGAGAAAAATATGAAAGGTTTTGTTAATAACTTTCTATGCTATTATTTTTCTCATGATCATTACCATCTTCATGCTTTGCCATATTTTGTCAGAACATGGAGTACTTTTTATTATTGTTTGTATTCTTTTTTTCTTCTTCCATTATTATTTTTATGTTATCGAAGATGTTGAATCAATATTTTTCAGAAAGTGTGTGTGTATCTCAGTGAAAAGGTAAATTTGTATCTTCAAGACTGCTTGCATCACCATTTCTGAATAATGCATATGTTATGTAGTGGCATAATTTAACTATCAGCTACAAAAATTTTAGTGCTAAGTATCTGGATCATAAATTATGACATGAAATAGGATCATGTATTTGTGTCTTAATTTGTAATGGAATAATGTCCGAACATTAAATGTCATTTTAAATTAAGAAAAACTGTCACTGAAATGTTTGAAATGATTTAAACTGAATATGGTAGTGAAACTTTGTGTCACAAGAACATTTTCAAGTGGCTTGCAAGATTTCATAATATCACGGAGAACATTAAAGCCAATCTATGATAGTATGAAATGCACTGTTACATTTCATGTGATAACTTATGATTCTGACATGTTAGCGTCTTAAAATTTTTGTGGTGAATAGCTAAACTATGTCACTATATTATATTGATTCAGAAATGACGTTGCAGACAGATTGAAAGAGACCCAAACGTCTTCTCATTGGACATACTGTGCGTATATATATATGTATTCGCAATAAAAGTCATGTGAAAGTAATATAAAAAAGATTTAAACAAATTTGCATAAAAGACAGACTATCAACCATATCCGCTTGGGTTCAAGGAGAGATAGGAAAGATGATAAAAATTACAAAGATCTCGTAGTGATATAAATAAAGAATGTAGTGAAATTACTGTATATAAATGTATTTTTTACAGATCACAAAGTGTGTGTTTGGAATATATATTTATATCTTTATGATGCTTAAATATTCATCTAGCTATTTATTTGTAATTGATTTTCATTTAGAATAAGTTATTGCAAACAGGATAAATTAGTTATCCTGTTTACAATTTCAAACTTCAATAAACTGAACTTTTTTTTTTATTGATTTAAAAATGTTAATTATATTAAAATCTAACCGTCCTACTGCCTGACACCATTGGAAGTCAGAAGAACGAAAATTTGATAAAAATATAAACAATATATTTATGAAGTTCTCATATAAATATATATATACTTAGATGTATGCTAGGAAATTGCTTGAATTAATTAAGTACCGGGAAATGCGAGAATTGATAAACAATTACTGTAATTTGATTTGCGCTTTCATTAAAATTTTCTATTCATAAATTAATAATAAAATTGAAGTTTACTTTGTTTTTATTTGTCAAATTTGTTAATAGTTAATTGTTTGTATTTAATTTATGAAGTCTCTTATTATAATAATGATAGCGGAGAACTTTAAATAATTTATACATATACTTCACCTGTATCCCCCACAAATTGTTGAAACATATGAATAAAGGCACCCGAAAAGGCCAAATTATCCCTCAAGATGTATTCCATATTGAAACAGCATTCATCAGTTGACCCAAGTTACAATCTCTTACATATAGCTTTATCATATGTTTAATATTTATCTATAGTAAATTGTTACATTTTGATTTATAAGTGTCAAATTTATTCTATCCACAACTTTGACATAATCTACTCTAAATAAATATATTAATAATTATCACAAATTATTTATTAAAGTAGAGATTATCTCTAGCCCAGATATAAACCTTAAATCTCAATTAAAGATTAATACATGTTTTTTTTTTTAATTTTACACGTGCATATCTTTTTTAGATGTACTTAATAATCTACACTTAACCACACATTCTTGAGTTACACGAATAAAGATATCTTAGAAGACAAATGACCTTCAAGATGCATTTTGTACTAAACCAATACTCATCAATTGGATTAAGCCACAATCTCTTATAATGATCCGGATTTAGCACTTAACGTAATCTGCACTACAAGGGCGCCATCTAGGCATTTGAACCTAGAAAAATTTATAAAGTAGGCAGATACGTAAGTCAAAAAAAATATTTTTTTTTATTTTATATATTTTGATATCCGGTCGTTAGCCCATTGTCACTAGCTCAGTGGAACAGCAGAGATTTATATTTTACATCTATAAATTCTTATCTACGAATATATATTTAATATTAAGAAAGAATAAAATAAGCCACTGCCAGTAATTATACACACAAACATTTATTAACGCACATATAAATTTTGAATCATTTTAACATTACTTTTACTTTATAATTTTAACTTGATTTTAGAATTTGATTTTACATTTTAATTTTTATAAGTTTGCATTTTAATTTTTATAAGTTCGCACAGATGGATTTATAAACTGTGTTTTTAATGTTGAGTATAGATCGGTTACATAGATTACACAGCTAAAAAACATTTCAAAATAAACATAAATGATCAAAATACAAAGTCATTGATACCATCAATTGCATAGGGAATACAAGAAACCCAGTGGTATTCATCATAAGATACCGCATTGACACCAATAACTTAAAAGACATCCGAATAAGTACATTTTAGATACTCACCATAAGGTATCATTATTTACCGAATGTCTATATATTTTGATCAAATATGAAAACCAAAAACATAATTAACCAATGACAAATCCATGCAACATCCATACCCAAGAGTGTCGAGTATGAATAGACTACATAGATTTGCATTTGAAAGAAAATATTCTATCCTTATTTAACCTTAGGCCAAAAGTTTGCAGCTAAACCGGCGTCAATCCATCTGATATATCGATGTGTTCAATGTAATACGAAATACGACAGCACAATTAGGTTAAGAGAAGAAATTGCTTCTTGTCAGATAGGAATACTACATCTATCTGATGATAAGAGCAATAAAAAAAACTCCATAGGAAGGAACTGCGGTCTCCATCTTATAATTCCTCCCATAGGCAAAATGAGTGTGTGCAGCATATAAAGCGATTCTGCCCGTAGCTAATCTCGTACTACTACTAATTACACCAATATATCCAATCCATCGACCTAATTCAACTACGAAACAAATAACTTAAGATTACCCTCCCCTAATATAACTTTACAAATCTATACAGCCATTCACGCCCGACTTAAGTTTAACATTTATATAATTTAATTTAACAAAAAACAGAAATCATAATAAAAACTTAAAGAACAAAACAAAAAAAAAAAAATGGAAATTAATTTACAAAAAAGAAATACATCAAATAAATTATAACTAATTTAGTCAGATAGGAAACTCTTCTATTTAAAATATTGAAACATTTAGCATTTAGAGTTCTTTTGTTTAGAAATGTTCATTAATTATATATTTCTTACTGTTTTGAAAAATGTCCATAGTCTCTGATTTCTTGTAATGGAAGGTGTTAATTCCCACAAAGTCATAAGGAGATCGGTGTGCAGTTAACCATTGGTCCTTTATGGTTGATGGTATTCTTCCGGACCTTGATGTCCTGTGGTCCGCAATATTGGAAAACGATGTTTCATTTTTTTTTAACAACTGAAGGAATTGAAAGTGCGTTTTTCAATCCCTTCTCCTCCAACCGTCTCCAACTTAACACATATCTGTCCTCTCTTAAATAACTATTAAACCAAACTTTTCCTTTTATATTAATTTTAAGGATTCAATTGACATTACATCATCGATGTGATGGTCCTTTCGCTGAGGTCCGATTCCATTGTTTTTCTCTCCTATCTGACCGTTGCTTATACATTTAAATGCCCAAGGCTAGTTTACATTTAACTAATTAAAACAATCATTTCCATTTTCTGATTACTTAATGTATTTTCCAAAATTAAAGATATATTTTTATCACTAAATCTTTTTAAGTTTTTGCTTTTAAAATATTTTTTCTATTTTTAATAAAGTTTTGTTTTAATAATTTTTTTCATCTGTGCGATTTTATATATATGAGTTTAGTATAGAATTTTAATTTTCAATTTTTAATTCTTAAAAAGGAAGTTTTATTTGCGAACTTTTATTCTTTTCATGTTTATTAATATATTAAATTATTAAAAAAAAAAAACAATGTAACGTCGTCTGTGCCCGTTATACTCTCATATACATCTTTATCATATGTTCAATATTTGTCAGTAGTAAATTGTTACATTTTGATTTATAAGTGCCAAGCTTACTCCAGCCACAACTTTGACCCTATCCACTCCAGATAACTATGTTGATGATGATCACTAATCATTTAGTTTAATCCGTTTTTAGTATTATATTATTTGAATTCTTAAAATTACTCATTTAAGTTTTTGGTTATATTAGTGAATTGCTCCATTTCCACCTTACTGCAACTCCAACAATCAATCCTCACTTCTCAAGTGAGCTAAATATTAAATGCCAAATCTTCACCTCATAGTCACTTCGCTTTTACGATGTAGGGATCGGTTTCTATCCATTTGTAATATTCTGTAGAAGAGTTACACTAGTAAATGGTTGTGTTACAATGAAATTAGTTAGATCAAGGACTCACTGATAAAAACAAACAAAAAATTTAAAACATCTGAATTAAAATGGTTATTCATTCTTCCACAAGATGTTAAATGCATCTTCTAGCATCTATTAATTGCTTGAGTTTATACTAAATGGCACTATTAAGTGGAAAAGCTTTTTACTGATCTTAGAAGTGGATAGAAGCTAATCTCTATCTTGTAAGGGAATGGTGTAATTCAAAAATATTAAACTTTCAATATGGATGTGAATATAGGTCATACCTGTAGCTCACTTGATGAGTTAAAGGTTATGTGCAAGATGTATGCATGGTGAGAAATGAATTTTCACTGGTGATATGTAATTATGGGGAAATTGATGTACTACATGATTTGATGCAGTAATAAGTTGGCAAATCTAGGAGTTCAAAGTATATAAGTAATGGCCCAGCACTGTCTCTTTGGGTGCTCAATGTTTTTTAAGATTTTTCAAATAATAAACCATTTGATTATTGTATTTGTCTATCAAATTTTGTTATTATTTTTAGGATATTCATTCAAATTAGTTCATCTGAATTTTAGCAAGGGGTTCCTGGCTTATATTTATAAATTGTATGTTATTTAATAAATATTTTTCATCTTCATATTTTTAGGTATTTATATAATATATGAGCGTATATAAATTTTCAATAATCCTCTTCTCAGCACCATTTGGACAAAATGAGAATAAATGATGAGAATGACTTCATGTCTTAAAGTGTTGTCTCCAACATTATTACCCTGAAAACCATATTACCTGAGATTTCTTTAGCCTTATCATTAGAATGGATGTTTGGAAGAGACACATCCAGTATGATCATGATGTCCCATCTCCTATTCAAATCACTTGAGACTATGAACATTTTATGGAGATAAAGCTATGATTTTGGTTTCACCAACATAAGTTATATGTCAGAAAAGCATATCAAACAGACAACCTTCTCTACATCTTCAGATAGAACTATTACTTATATTATGGGTCACTAAACTATAGCCCATGGCTATATCCAGCCCATGAATATATTTTGTCTAACCTTTTTTATATATGAAGCTAGTTCTATATTCCAGCAGTCCTCAACTTTCATACCTAATTAGTTCCTGAAATGTGTACAAAAGTTGAAATATACAAAAATAGAACAATGTAAAAAATATTTATATTTTAATGAGGTGTATTAGCATATACATAAATAACAGTTTATTGATTAGGATCTGGGAGATAGATGAATTGTATTCTTGTGTTTTTTCTATTGCCCTTTGTATTAAATAGCGAATTGTACAAAATAGTAAAATGTATGAAAGTTGAGGATTGCCTATATAAAAAATAAATAACAGAAAATAGAAAAAAAAAAGTTAGAAATATTTTAGTATTTTCTAAAATTTTTAAATATTTTTCAAATTTTTAATGAAAAATAATATAAAAAAGTATTAATTATTATAAATAAATGTCTATTATTGTTTTTGTGTGATATAAAAATTTAATTGTCTTTTTTTTTTTTTTCCAATAAACCAAATAATTGAAAAGAACAATGTGGACTTTTTAATTCACCAGCAATATTTTGGACAACAAATTTTAACTAATTACAAAAATCCTCATTTTTTTTGTCCAATAGCATTGAAGCTTACTTTGGTTCCATACAATTCAGACATTAAGTTGTTAAATGGATGATCTTTTTTTTTTACTTATATGTCAGACAAATGTTTTTATTAGTCTGTTTTTTGTTTTCACTTTATGATTCTCATAACTAATTCTTTCTTGTAAATCAGGGTCCTCAAAATATGGCCTATAGACCATATTTAGCATACAAGATTTTATTGAGATCTTTTCTCATGAGAGAAGTTATATTTATATTTTCATTACTTACTTTGGGAACGGTTTAATATATTTCATTGAGGCAAAACTCTCCATATATTAGTACCATTCAGTGCAAGTCATAATAATCAATGGATGCATGAAACTTTGTGCATTAAATCTTTATCTAGTACCTATTCAATATCTTCAGACTAGGTTCTAGCTTGTGGTTTCATCAGTGAGGAGCCTTGAATCTAAGAGATAGCATCCATTGATTATTCTGGCTTGCACTGAATGGCACTACTGTATGGAGATTTTTGCCTCAGTAAAATATATATATATATGTAATAATATTATGATTCGATGTCTGTATTTTTAAAGCAATATACGTAATTATATAACTGAATATTTGTAAATACAGTAACTAAATAATTAAAAAATATTTTATCCACTTAGGAGCGCTTTCGATTATCCCAGTAATCTTTATCAACTAAAGCTTTGAAATGCTAACTTTCCCACAATTCTATGATCTTAATGTTTGCTGCTTGCCTGTTAATTATGTCATGTTTATATTTGTATATTAGCATAGCTTCCTTTATTTTTCTTTTATTATTATTTTTTCAATTTGCAATATTTTAACACTGTTAAAATTGAAGTCAAAACCATAAATACATGATTTGTTATGGTCGTAAAAAACAGATGCTGAAATATTATCTACTATGCAATTTTGTTTCGATTTCTGAACACGTTTTAATAATAGCAAGTTTTCTTTAGTTCTTTTTTCCAACGTACATCTAGATTCACCTATATATCCATTGCCACACCTACATATCCATTTATAAATGACACAATTTTTATTTATAAATGAGGTTTTATCTTTGGAGTTATTTATTAATTTGTTTAATGTAGGAGGTGTGTAAAATGCAATGTCACATATATCTTTATAAATTTTCCTTATAAACTTTACTTGATAATTTGAAATATATGGGATTGATATCCATATTTTTTTATTAGCAGGAGAATCAATATTATTATTAAAATTTTTATTTTTATATTTTGTATTAAAATCTCTAATAACATTATATATGTGATTATAACTGAAGCCAACATTTAACAATTCATTCGAATATATTTCAATATTTTTGCCTTTATCTGATGAATATTTGCAAAGACTATTGAAATAAGAAGGATTTCAAACCTGCCATTTTGTGTGACATTGGCACTTTTGATTTATATGGAATATAACCTCTTTTACTATTGGTTTAATGGTCATACAGTAATCCAGCATGCATTGATTTCTAGTTATTTTAAGATCAAGAAACTGAACGCACATTAAATCTTCATCTGTTTTTATCCATCTTAGGCCTTCCAAACAATTTAATTCCTTAAACAACTCATTAATTGTATTTGGTTTACCACATACAAAAACATCATCAACATATCGATAATATGCAGTAATATTTTTTTGATAATATTCCTTTTTCAAAATATTTTCTTCATATGTAGAAATTATAAAGTTACATATTTGAGCAACAGTAGGTAATCCCATGGGCCATCCATTACACATTTTATAAAAATCCTTATTAAAAACTGCATAAATATTTTTATCAATAAAATTTAATGTTTCAATTATAAACTTTATTATTTTCACGTTAACATTTTTTAAACTTAATGCGTTGGAAATAATTTTGATAGATGCCAATCGATCAATTGATCCATACATTTCACTAACATCTAGAGTACATATAACATCATTAACATCAATTTTAACATTATGGATTTTATTAACAAAATCAAATGAAGAACATATTGCATATTTACCAAAACCAAGAATTTCTTGTAGCATTTTCTCAATGAAACAACAAGTTTCATAATAAAACGCCTCTCAAAATCAATCATTAAACGCAATGGTTCGTTTTCTTTATGCAGTTTTATATTTGAAAAAATCTTAGGACATATTGCAGTTATATAATTACATATATATATATAGCTTCTCATTGATAAAACCACAAGATAGAAACTAGTCTGAAGATATTGGATGAGTAGGCACTAGATAAAGATTTTATGCACAAACCTGCCTGCATCCATTGATTATTCTGGCATACACTGAATGGCACTATTGTATAGAGAATTTTACCTCTGTATAAATAACTTGTGTAAGCATAAAGAATGGTGATCATGTGATGTTTAATGGTTTAATATATTTCAATATATTAAAAACATATAATAATTTATTGTTGTTGTTTTTTAAACCAATAATTCCAAGAACCAAAAATTAACTATTCACAATGCCAGTTCACCTTCAGTATTTTTTCTTCTCATGTGTCATAGCATCATCCGGGAAGCGAACCCACTAACCCAGAACAACTGCTTGTAAAGCAGCTATTGCTGACCTCTCGACCATCAATGCTTGACACCTTCAGTATTTTAGAAAACAAATTCTCATCTAATTGCAAAAATCTCAATCCTTTTATCCAATAGTCTTACATTGGTTTATAAATCTGTTTTTTGTTCATGGTTTTTATCAACTTGAATAAAACAAAGCAAAATATTCGAATAAAATCTTATAGTTTTTATGCATGTGTTGTTAAAGATATATTTTGAAGTCAACATTTTAACTAAAATAATTTTCTTTGCAATTTAGTATTAAAATAATTAAATTTAAATTTCAGCAATCTTACTTTGATGTTGAAAAAATAAAAATGGGCACTAACTACTGAATGTTGAATGAATTCTGGTCTTTAAATTATTTCATTTGTAGTAACGGTAAATGTCCACAACTCATATTGTACCGGTCGAAAAGGTATATCCATTCAACAAGATTTAGAATCTGAGCAAAAGTATCCCGAATCCAATCATGCTCAAGATACACAGGTCAGGAGCAATCATGAATTCTAATGTTTGCCCATTCCCCAAATCTATAACACTACGGACAACACTCTACAGTGATACTACATAAATTAATTATTTCCAAGTCCGGTACTATAGCGTTTTGCATGAGAACTCAGCTGATGATGATGATGAGAGATTGAATGAACCCAAGATATAAGTTAAAAACATACGGAAATATAAATATTATTAAGGATATCCAAACAACTGGATTAAGTTTAAAAATATAAACATTTATTTTGACAAAAATTCAAGATTTTATATATGTATAATCAACGTCACACAGTTTAAACTATTATTTTGGTTACAAATCTTTGACAATCCTTATACAATTATTTTATTTTAATAGATATCAATTTAGTGTGGCAGTTACAATACTGAACATATATTTAAAGATAGGTTTTTATTCAATGTTACAAAAACAAATTTATCTGGGTGATTGGTAGACGTTTATACATTAAAACACATATAAAGATATGACAATAATAGAGTTTCGCTGTTTGGACAACTTTAATGGGATGCCCTTGGCATTGGATGGCATAACTTTATTTTTAATTGTAGAATTTATTTACAACATTAAAATAAGGTTACATTGTGATCAAAATATACTCAAAAACATTTATTTATTAAACATTTTTGACATTTAAACTATCAGATATTGCGAAACTCTATAAATATGGGAATTGCTTATTTCAATAAAGGGGAGGGCAGCTTCATGAGAAGTTGGATCTAAAACTCCAATGAAAAATATTTAACAAGAAAAATGTTTCATTATCATATATCATTATGATTTATTTTGATAAACAGGCTAGAGAACTAATTATAAGAAATTGCGGTGCTAGCATAATAGCTGAATATTTGTGAATCCAATATTTTTTTTTAGGTGCTTTATCATATTACGGAAGAAAACAGTCTAGCCAACTTGCCACCCCACAATTTGTTGAATCAGTTGACAAAAGTTCCTTGGATGGAGTTGCAATGGTCTGAACTTTGCCAGAATTATCCCATGCATTGCTCTCGTTATGCAAGTATATATATAGATATGGTCCAGGGACATTCATCACCCTGTTTATGATCTGAAACGAAGATGAGATGACTCGGGTGTTCCGATGTATGTCTCTAGATAAAGCTTAATAATATGAAGAGTGGTCTATGCTAACAACGCTTTTATAAGAATATGAAATCATTCAGTTTAAATATTAACATAAAGCCTTAATTGGTTTAACAAATACATAATGATGTTAAAATAATGACCCATGTAAGATAAAGTCATTTATTAGACGTTACAACTATAATTAATGAAGCATGCATTGCTCCCCCTTCTTGAATCAATATCATTTTGTTTAATATATAAAAAAACTAAAATTTGCACACTTAAAAGTGCAAATAACAAAATAGTATTTGTTCACCAGCCCTTTTGGTGATGATGCTCAATAAAGAAATTTATAAAATTAATGGACACCAATATCCACCCCAGATTGAAAAGTTATTATATATTTTGTATAAAGTTGCGATAAAATATTTATTTAAAAGCATGTATTCATTTAAAATACAAATTCGATCTTATGAACTATTTAGATATAAATAATATTTCATTAATCCACCCCTTTCTATTTCACTGTGGGATATAGCGGGATATAAAAGTTCATAAGACCTGGTTTGATTGGCATTTACAAACAAAATTAAATGAAAAATATAAAAATATCATTTAAAATAAATTATAACTGCACTAAATTATAAGGATAAGAAAAAGCGTAAGTTGGATGAAAAGTTTTATAACAAGATTATATTAGACTATAGAGAATCAATACTAAGGAAATGACTAGTTTAACATGCTTGCCAATTAGCAAGTTAAAAAGAGGTTTAATATAAAGAAAACATTAATTTTATAGTTACAAGTTAGAATTAGGTAATATGATTATGTTTTTGGGCTGGTTACCTCAGGATTCTATAGAATACTGGTGAATCTTCAGTGGCAGGCAGCATTCTTTGATGTCATGCCTCTTGGCCTTGGCAGTTCTTTGACAGCACAGGCACACTTGAGTGGTAGGAGCTACATTTCTGCATGGTGAAGAGTAGAGCTGAAAACTGAGGGAAAGGTGACCCAGGCCCCTCAAAACTAAATAGACATGGAGTCGGCTAGCGACTATTGACCGAACTCTGACACAATAGATTTTTGGCCCTATTTATACAATCTTTGAGTTATTCAAAGAATGTTTTTAATTAAACTTCTTAACTCTTAATCAATCTTTAATTTACAGAAATATTTTCTGTATTGTTAGTGGAGATGCAATTGTTAGATAACTGTCCAAAAATAAATTCAAATCAATTACCAGATTGGAAATAGATTTGATAAAAATGTTAACAGCTAACTAAAATCAATTATCTTTGTTTTAAATTTTACTTTCATTAACTTTAATTAAAAAATTCCTTTTAAAATCATGAATCCCAACCCTTTAATTACTCTTGGACAGTTAACGAATGCATCTTCCATCTTAAATATTTGTGTAATTATATGAAGAAAAATATCTATAAAATAAATAACATATAGTTAAGAAAAAAAATACAAAAGTATTTACAAGATTTGTTTGTGCTTTTATATATATAAAAGCTCCATTAATATATGTACATATCTGAATCGCATCCATAAAAGTTAATATTTAAAATTAAAGAAAATTTTTATTTGAGATTTATATTTATAAATTTTATAGATGCTTCTCAGATATATACGTATACTTTATATACATATGATGAAAAAAACAGGGTAAAATGTGGGTTAAGTGGTAGAGCAGTGAAGCTTGATCTGGGCTAAGATCAACTGCTACAGTATGTAATAAAATTTTAGCAATCATTAATGAATATAATTTGAAGCAATACTGTTTCAAGATGTCCGCTACTTTTATTAAGTTTTAACAGCATACGTCACATTAATTTTTTTTTTTCTGAAATACATTGTAAGATTTCTAAATTTGTTTAATTCTCATGTTTATGAAGTGTTTAGTTTTGAGATCTGATGTAGAGGGTACTGATCATCATTCAGCTTTTCTTCATTTTTATATGGCTACTTCTAGTGCTATTTTGGTGGTTTTGTATTCACTTTGATAGTAAATACCATATTGATTTGTTAGTTTAAAAAATCTTAAAATAGCTGATATCCACAGCCAAAATAAACTACAAAAGATCTGAACCATAACTACAAATGCACTGATTGGAGGAGGGGTGTTGTAAGAATAATTGTAGACTCAATTGTTTTGTTCTTAGCAATTAGAAAAAGATGCCTTGTTTTTATAATATATTTAAATATTTATAATTATTTTTATACATAAGTTATTAAATATATATATATATATATATATATATATAACTAAAAGGTTTTATTAACTGAAAAACTTTATTCTTTGAGGCTTAAAGAACGAAGGGCAAATTCTAATTCCACTCCATACGTTCTTTCATTGCAGCTGTTATTACTTGTGATTATTCATATATATAGAACATGGATGGGCTGCTCACCAACATATTAACTGTGAGTTTATTGGCTTTTTATCTCTGAGTTTAAGATCAAGAAACACCAGTCTTTCTTCTCATGCCTGATAAGGCAGAATGAATGTTTGTGTAAATGATAAATATTTTTCCAATACATATATACAATTATGACAGACAAAAATAAACATGGCCCTTATTCTCAGGAGGCTTAAAGTCACCAACAAGATTGTGCAACAGGTCTAAGAATCCCTGATTGGACACTATTTGATGATGACTTTTTATTTAGGTACTTACAATAGATCACTTTAAGTGAAGGAAGATTCAAAATTAGAAGAATTGTCTTATATTAAATGGGACATTATTGGATTTTAAGTTAGAAGAAAAGGTGAAGAAACAATTGATTTAAAAAGTGGACATATACTCTATTATAAAGGCACACATATTGGAAATACAAATGGAGTAGGATTCATTATAAATAAAAAGTGGAAGAACAATATTGTGGAGATTTATGGTGTATTGGACAGAGTTGCAAGATTAGTTATACAACTTAATAGCAGATACCAAATGCAGATAATTCAGGTTTATGCCCCAACAAGTTCTCATAGTGATGAGGTAGTAGAAGATTTTTATATGGATGTACAAAAGGCTTTTGATCAGAGTAAACAACATTTTAAAATTGTTATGGGAGACTTTAATGCTAGAATTGGTAGACAAATGAAAGATGAAATTGCTGTAGGTAATTTTGGTTATGGTAATAGAAATGAGAGAGGACATAGACTTGTGGAGTTTGCAGAAAAAGAAAAACTTTATATTATGAATTCATTTTTTGAGGAAAATGTTAAAAGGAAATGGACATGGAAGCATCCAAATGAAGGTACAGCAGAATTGGATTATATTTTGACTAACAGGAAATACATATTTCAAGATTGTAATGTTCTTAATAAATTTAACACAGGAAGTGATCATCGATTAGTAAGGTGTAAGTTACGTGTTAATGTAAAACTAGAGAGACAAAAATTATTAAGAAAAACAATATTTACAGTTGATATTCCTAATCTTTAGAAACATTCTAATGAATTTAAATTAGAACTTACAAATAGGTTTCAAGTGTTAGGAGATTTTGAGCATGATTCAGATTTGATTAATATGAAAATAACTGATACACTTTTAAAAACTGCAACAAAGATAGCTGGTATAAAAAAGCAGCAATTGACTAATAAAATTTCTACTGAGACTAGAGAATTTATGAAGAAAAGAAGGAATATGAAGATATACAAAAATGATGTATTAAAAGAATTGAATATCTCGAATTTTGTAAAATGGTACGGAAAAGAGTTGAAAATGATATAAGAAAGTATAACTGTGAAATAGCAAGGAAAGCTGTAGAAGAAAATAAAAGTCTCAAGAATGTTAAACAACATTTTGGTATTGGTAGGAAATTTATATCTGCAATAAGAAAAAAAGATGGAATTATTACTAAAAAGAGAGATGACATCATGAAATTGGTAGAAGATTTTTATCAAGAATTATATAGTAATAAAGAACAAGTACCTCCTATATCTATTACATCTTCCGAATTGCCCAGAATTTTAAATGAAGAAGTGAGACATGCAATTAAATGTATGAAAAAAGGAAAGGCTCTGGGAAATGATGGAATTATAATTGATATATTAAAAGAAGGAGGTGAAGAAATAGAAACATTTTAGCAAAGTTATATACCAAATGTCTAAATGATAAAGATGTACCGGAAGATTGGAGATGCAGTAATAATATTAATATTTAAAAAAGGTGATAAGGAAGATATTAGAAATTACAGACCTATCAGCCTTTTATCAGTTTTATATAAAATTTTACCAAGATAATTACAACTCGCTACAGAGAACTTTGGATTTCCACCAACCAAGAGAACAAGCTGGTTTAAAAGTGGTTTTAGTACAATAGATCATATCCAGGTATTGAGAGAAGTCATAGAAAGGACAAACGAATAGAGTTGTCATTAGTTTGGATTGTAGATTATGAAAAGGCATTCGATTCTATACACTTTCTTCAGTGTTAAAGCATTGGATCATCAAGGTATAGATCCAGGATATTGTCATATTTTAAAGAATATTTATAAAAATGCAACAGCAACAATTAGATTACATAATGATACTGGAAAATCAACATTGAGAAAGGTGTAAGGCAAGGTGACTCCATATCTCCAAACTTTTTACAGCGTGCTGCAAGAAGTATTTTGTGGATTAAAATGGGAAACTAAAGAATGAAAGTAAATGGAGGTATTTAAGTCATTTAGATTTTGCAGATGATGTAGTTGTTTTTGCAAATAATGCTTCAGAGCTGCAGAAAATGTTGCAGGAGTTAGCAGATGAAAGTAGAAAAGTAGGACTAAAGATAAATGTTAAAAAGACTAAAGTAATGTTTAATCGATTTGCTCAAAATATGAAAATAAAGTTGATTATGAAGATTAGAAGAGTTAACAGTTACAAATACCTAGGTCAGATTATTAATACAGATGGAAACATAATGGAGAATTAATCATAGAATCAAACTTGGTTGGAGGCTTTGGTAGAAATAACTTGATACTAAAAGGAAATATGCCTATGTGTTTGAAAAGAATGGTTTTAACAAATGTGTTTACCGTTCTACTTATGGATCTGGACTTGGACACTTAATAAGAGAATACAGAGACTTCAGACAACTCAAAGGAGTATGGAAAGATGTATGTTGGGAGTAACAAGAAGAGATTGAAAAGCAATGTATGGGTAAGACAACAAACGGTGTTACGACTTATTGAAAAAATTAAAAGAGAAATGGGTTGGGCTGGACATATTGCTAGAGAAATGATAATAGATGGACATGAATTTTAAACTGGATTCAAGATTGTAAAAGACCCAAAGAGACCACTGGAGATGGATGGAGAAATAAGAAAAGGCAGGGGGTTGGGAGAAGAAAGAGGGATGGAAAACTGGAACCTGCGTGGTTGAAATGGTTGGTGATGATGAATTGTAATTGTAATCTTAAGCATATAAATGTTCAGACATTTATAAAGAAAAGGTCATTATATGTTGTTTTAAAAATTGGCTTTATTCATTCTGAGCATACTTTCTATATTATCATCATACTCATGTATATTTAAATGGACAGATTAAGGTGTCAGAGTGACTTAAAATCAACATGGGTGTGACATTAATATTGGCATCAACAAGAGATTTGAGCATTCCATCATCAGATTTACAATGAAATGGATGGCTGAAGAGTTGGAGAGTGGAATTGATTGAAGCCTGTTCATTAAAGTTTGAAGATTTGCTATCTTAATATAAACTGAGCACTGATTACATATGTGTGTGAGAGATGATAGTTGGGACCAATTGATGAGTGCTGGTTCATTATGAAATATTATATTAGAGATCATTTATCTTTTCCACATTATGTGATCATGTGTATCGATTGTATAAGATGGAGTGGATAGCTGAAGGGAACATGAACATCTGAGTTCAAACCCCATCTAATTAAATTTGATGTTTTCTTTTTTTAAATGTAAATTAATAAATTTGGTCATAATAGTAAACAGAAAACTATAGTGATAAGATTGTTAATGTTTTTTAAACATTTATTTAACATGGTCCTCTACAATATTTGTGATATTTTAAAAATTATAAATGCATTTTAAGTTTTGAGAATAGAATTTGGCTTCACATTTTAAAAATAGAGTTCAATCAGTAGAGATTTTGGCTTTTTTTTAAACAGCTATGCTGAGTTTTCTTTATCAGAATAAAGTTCATTTTTTCATTATGTATTACACTTTATTACTACTTTTTCTATATTTGCAAAGTTCAAATATGCTTTTTTTAAAGTATATTTTTGTATTTTGTAATCTTATGTTTCTACAAATCAAGTTCAATTTTTAAAATTCTATTACAAAATAATGGGTTTAATATGATTACAGAAATTGCCATGAGAAAGAACAATAGAAATGTTTTCATCAGTACCTAAACATTTTGGTGACTTTGGTTCTTTAATAACCATAGCCACCACTATCTTATTAGACATGATTGGTTTTAAGCCAATAAACATCACATGAGTTTTGCCTGTTTTAATAACAGTTCTAAGCAAGCATAAGAAATAGTGATCATGTGATGTTTATTGGCTTAAAACCATTCCTGTCTAACAGGATAGTGGTGTCTATGGTTATTAAAGAGCCAAAGATATCAAAATGTATGGGTACTGAACTTGAGTTCAGACTCACATCGCTATATAGGCTATCGAGCTTAGATTGAAAGTATTCTTTTTAGTTTTATTCTCATAGTTTTGTAGTTAAGTAGAGGTAAAAGGTGGCTGTTAGAGGGCCCTCAGATCCAAAGCTCCTCACTGACAAAGGCCACAAGCCAGAAACTAGTCTGGGGACATTGGATGAGTAAGCACTAGATGGGGATTTTATGCACAAGCCTTCTGGAATCCATTGATTACTCTAGCTTGCACTGAGTGGCAATACATATAGAGTTTTGCCTATTTTAATGTAAGTAGGGATTAATAGATCTGGGAAATTTCCAATAGTAGAATCCATTACATTCCAAATATCAACTCTTACTCTAATTTTAATGGGAAAGTCCATTTCTTACTTATTTTTAATAATTATGCAAGCGAAGAATTTTAAGTCAAATATTTATTATATAATTAAATGCATTGTTTTTTCCAAGAATATGTGTAATTTTTAGGTTTTGTCCAATCAATCAAATGCTGGTAACTCTTTTGAATGGAAACATTTTTTATTGTTACACCTGGTGGAAGTTTTTGAAAGTGTTCAACCTTTCAACTCTGCATAAAATCATTATTTTGTACTTAAACTCAATACATTGACCTCAATTTTACAAATGAAATATATTCTAAAAAAATCATATTTGAACTTTTTAAATACTGAAAAAACTGAGTTGTAAATAGCAAAGGATATAATATATCATATGATGTGAAAATAAAACACTTCACAAAATAAGCAAGTTGTTTTTTATGTAAACAAATGAATGTGGAATTATGATAAATTTATCAAATTCTGCTTTAAAATCCAATATTTGCTTTATAATTATTGCAGTATTTGAAAATATTTTAACACAGTGCCAATTCTAACAGGTATGATATTGTGCATGTCATGATTTTCTTTGTTAATATTACTGTCAAATTAATTAACTTCTATTTTTAAAAATTAAACATAAATGAATAAAATCAAAGTGTATATGAGTATTATTTTAATTTTAAATAATTGTGAACCAATTAATGTGTATAAATAATCAAAAATATTTAATAAACAAATAAAAAGGAGTTTTTTTTTAATTCCAAAAATCATGTGTGAATATGAGATCACAATGTCAAAACACCTAAGAGAAATAGTATCATGCAGTTAGCAATGTAGTAAAAACCAGGTCTTTGTATCACACTGATTTCTTCAGATTTTTAAAGCAGACTTTCAGAAATTGCATTTTTTTTAAAAAACAACTTTTAATTTATTAGTTACAATAATGATAAAACATTAATCTAAAGCTGCAGAATTATCATTCTATTTTTGAAATAAGCAAGCCATGGAAAGATGAAAATGATCTTTTCAGTCAATTTATACAGATAAGGTAAATGACAATTTTGCATTAGTATATCAATTTGGAAATGCTGAAAAGTTTATTGACCATAGTTGACCACTCAAAACTAAAGATTATATATATAATCTTGATAAAATGCTGTATTAAATAAATTATAAATATTTGAAAATGGACTTTCCCATGAAAGTTAGATTTAATCATATATACATGAGGCTGTTTGCATCTGACATATAATCTTCTGATATATAATGGTGTCACTTTTGTTTGGAAACTTGCCAAATGTATTATTCTCTACATATATCTGGAGTAGCCTATTTTTGCATTGACATAGCAATCTAATAAATATGGGAGTGCAGAAAGATTTGTTAACACCATTTGATTGATGGTTCAAAACCAGAAACTACAAGAAATGATGGGAAAATGTATTTAGGTTTGAGTCTCAGACCATATTTGTTTTAAGGGAAATTCTTTTAGAAAATTCATTTTCTCTAACATGTCATTCATTAGAAAATTACCTGGATGGTTCTTTTTCAAAAAAGTTTGGAGGACCAGGATGTAGAGCATCAATCAACTTTTTTACACCTTTAAATATATAATCACATATAAGTATAAGAGTTTATTTAAAGTAGTATATAATTTATGATGTATAATATATGTATATAATTATTTAATTATAGTTAATGTGGTTTTATTTATTGCATAAAAATAATATATGTATATAAAAAGATAGAGGGGGGGGCTATATATATGTAAATATGTTATATGATTATAGAAAATGATTATGTAAAATGAATGTTGGGGGGATCAATGTGATTGTATTAGAAAAGTGTATTTTGAGGAGGTCCTAATATAGGGGAAAAACAATTCAATAATAAAGAAAATATTCATTTTTATATAGTTGTTTAATAATAGTTGTGTTGGAATCATTATTTAGTATTTTTTGTCTGCTGATCCTAGGATAATACTCAACATTGCTTGTATTTTAAATAAACTAGCACTGTGGCAGAGTAGCAGACTTATGGAACATGCTCAGTTCTCTCACCTCTGGTGCTCAAACTTTTTACAGAATTCCGAAGCAATAAATTCATTTGATGGTAGTGGTGGTTGTTGTTGTTGTTGTTGTTGTTGTTGTTGTTGTTGTTGTTGTTGTTGTTGTTGTTGTTATTATTATTATTATTATTATTATTATTATTATTATTATTATTATTATTATTGTTGTTGTTGTTGTTGTTATTGTTGTTGCTGTTATTATTGTTGTTGTTATTATCATCTTATGTTTAATGGTGTTCACATATCCTAATGGGTATTCATTTAACCTGAATTAAGTTTTTTTTAAAAAACCATGTACATATTCTGTTGAGAACTGATTCTGGAACTTTTATTTCTACACACTATCACTGTTCTAAACTGTAGGGAATCTATTCCTGCTAGGATGGACTCTTATAAATATAACTACAGTATTTCCACATCTAAGAGCTATATGTCACTTCTGTATTTTTATATTGGACTATTTCCTTCATCTAATATGTGTGTTGAATGTCTTTAGAAAAGTTTAATTTTATTTAAATATTCCCAAATACATTCAACTGTTAGTAATATCACAGCAAACAGGTTAGTATTTGCACCAATTGTTAGTAATCAACACACATATTAGATGATTGAAATAGTCCAATATAAAAATACAGCTAGAACACCATCATCACAAACCTTCAGGAAAACAATATGTCACTTCTATCATTAGGAACAATTGGATAATTAATTGTTTGGCAGGTCATATGGCATTCGAGCACAAAAAATGACAGATAAAACCTTGAGCAAGAAATCTAATTTCTGTATCTGCTTTTCTGTCAATTGAACCAAGCTGCTTAGAACTAACTATACTGATTCTTCTAACTAACACAATGAGTGAAGGTTGGTTATAAAATGCACACATAGTGAGAAAGGAATGGTGTGGGTTTCTTAATTGGTGGACTGTTGCAAGGTGATGAAGTTGAGATGAGAGACCCACTATCAAACCTTAAAAATATAACTGCAGTGTTATGGTCAGTTCCACACAAGGTATTAGAAATGGATAGAAACTAGTTTTTATTTTGTGTGAGAGATATAGTCGAGGAGCATCAAACTATCAATGAATGCAGGTGTGGAGATTCAGGTGTTTAATACTTCTGACTCACTTGATGATTGAAAGTTGTTCGTAGAATGCATTCATCATGAGAAAGAACATTTCTGAGTTTCTGGATGGTGAATGGGATATGATAGGAAAATATGCAGCTATTACAGTTAAACTATTTTTTTAAATATCACATGACTCCAAACAACCAATCATTCGATTTTTTGAAACTATTTTTGAAAAGAATCTTAATATGTACTTCTGACAAAAAAAAAAAGATTCCTTGATTTTTATTTTATACAGCTACAAAAAAATATATTTCATTGTTTTTTGAAAGTTTAATAGTAACTTTGTGTGTGTGTAGCTTTGAATATTTAGTTTGAATGCCTCCATTGTTTTAGGGTTTTTCTTTTTTATTATCTTCAGCCTCATTTCTTCTGTATTATCTGCATTATCTGAAGATATATATATATAAATTTAATTTTGAACTAGGAGAATCAATTTTGCTTTAAAAAGATTGTGTATTTTTCTCAAGGACTTGAACTAATCAGTCTTTCGTGTTTTAAAAAATGATTGAAGCAACTCCCAGGTCATGTGATCAACCTCATCTTTTTTTTTTAAAAAAAAAAAAACGTACACAATCAAAAACTTTAAACTTTTAATCTTACTACCTCACTAAAGTAGATTTTAATTCAATAAATACTTCTCTGTCTTTTTTTTTAATGAACTTTATATATATTTAAAAAAAAAAATAGTAAAGAGGATTTATTAATAATGATAAAAAAATCGATTTTTATATACGATGAATTGAGTGTTGTGTTAACGTTGAGAGCTTTTTAGTTTTATAATGCAGTTTTGATTATTGAGATGCTCAAAATAATTTGTGATCACGTGGTGATAAATTACATCACTGGCTATAATCTTTCGCTCATTCATCAGCATTGTTGGATTAGCAAGTTTATTGACTGAATAATCACAGTAATAATCAGTCACTGCTCCACCTGGCGTTGAAAATGGATAGAGACCAGTTTCACCTTTGCGTGAGAATGGAATGGTATATTGAAGAAAGACTACGGGAGTGGAAATTCAGCTATTGATACATCCAACTCATCTATAGTAATAGAGAGCTTTCGAGTTATCTGAATTTCTGTATGAGTGGACTGTTGCAATATGTTAGAGTAGAGAATATGGATAAACATTTGAAAATAATCAACTCTGATTATCCGGAGATAAGAAATAATTATGTTACTTTAATTGTAGCTCTTCCTTTTTAATCTATCCTCTGTCATATTAAACAGGCAAAACTCTCCACACTGTAGTGCCACCATGTGCCAACCAGAGTAACCAATGGATGCCAGAAGGCTTGTGCATAAAATCCCCATCTAGTGCCTCCTCATCCAATATCTCCAGACTAGTTTCTGGCTTGCGACCTTCACTAGATGGGGATTTTATGTACAAGCCTTCTGGCATCCATTGATTACTCTGTTTGGCACAGGGTAGCACTACTGTATGAGTTTTGCCTATTTAATAACAGTTATGTGCTAGCATAAGAGATGGTGATCATGATCTGTCATATTCTTGGGGATAAACTTACATAAATGGAATCTTCTTCTGTCATGAAAACCATGGTCAAGTTCACCATAAAATATTTTTTTGCTCAAATTCTTCATAAAGTACTTTTAAAAGAAAATCGTTTTTATCATTTATTCACACACATTTCCAGTCCAGTAAATAATACATTCATTAGGAGAAAGCTGAGGGTAGGGATCAATTTCATAATCCAACCACATTTTTATACTCTGAGAATATTTTGGTAGTAGCACCCATTATTGTCCATTAATTTTACCATACGATACGTAATGGATTGTACTTCTCAAAATTATATTTTCAAAATGATTTGGATCCAGTAACAAAGGTATTGTATAGGACTTTGTTTTTATGAAGTCTTTGATTTTATATCCATATATTCATAAAAGTATTAAAGAACATAAGTATTAAAAAATGACTTTATTTAAAGTTTGCATAGACCTAAAAATTATTGCTATATCACTGTTTGAATAATCATTTATCTTAAGATAGGATTTTTTCCATTGTAGATATTATTTATAGAGAAGTGACTTTCACATATATCTTTCTTATATCTAGAATTTTTGAATAATTTACCACAACCTTACAGATTTTTCATATTTATAGTTATTAAGTTCATATATATTACTATAATAATTTTGTAATTAAATTTCTGAAGAATCATTTTTTAACAAATATATAAACAATGCTTACTTTCACATATCAATGCAATCTATTAATCAGACAAAGAATTTCCATTGTTATTTCTTCTCCACTTTGTTATATAAGCAAATCAAATATAGATACTTGAAAGGGTGAAAGTCTATCTTAGCAATAATTTTGTAATTACGATTCAAACCAGCTTATAGTTTCACATAACTATCAAGATGACAAAAATTATAATTTTAATAAGCCTGTAATTACAGCTATTACATATGCAATGCTGAGATTATAAATGTATTCACAGAGCAATGGCACTGAACTTAATTACTCTATGAATAAGTTCATTGTTTATTTATGATCTTATTAAAATTATTAGAAAATATATTCTAGTATCTTTTTGCTTCTTTAAGATTTTAAAGCATCAAACAGATTGATTATGTTTGATTGATCTTAATTTGATTATTTGTAAATGGAAAAATATAACAAAGGTTTTCATAGATGAAGCTGATTTTGCAGTTTATGTATATATATAATTATCTTTGATATTTTGCCATTATTAATACTAATATAAGTTTCAAAACAGAGTTGATATATATTTTACTGCAATTAATTGAACTGAATATACTTTTAAAACTTGTATGTCATAATTATGGATAATCTTGATGATTTGCAAACATTGAAAATTTACTCCGTTCAATTAATTCCAATAAAATATATGCAAACTCTGTTTTGACATTTATAATAGTTTATATATATATATATATTGTAACGATATATAAATATGCCATTACATTAAATTGAAATAAAAACTTTTAAGTTCGCAAATAAAAATAAATGTATTAAAAAAAAAGACTAAACGCTAAAATTAAAATGTTTGTTAAACGTATAAAGTATTTGCACAGATGCAAAACTTTAAAAATATTTTTTTTTATAAATAAAAAAAAAAAGTATTTGAACGTACTTTTTTATAAAAAAATACAAGATTTAAATATAAAAATATTTTAATAAAGAAATAACGTAAGTAAAAATAAAAACAGGTATTAATAAATTCCTGTAATCTGTAAATGGAAATGATTGTTTATTAATTGAAAGGCAAGCTAGCCTTGGGGCTCTTGTGTAATTAAAAAGTCAGATGAAAATTAGATAGGAGAATAAAGAATTAGCTTGTCCAATATAGAAGCAGCAAATAAAGGCCTGGACCATAACGAAAAAATGGAACAGTGACATTTTTGTTTGTGGAATCCATAGGAGGATTATAAAAAGAGAAATATTAACTTTCCTGGAGTTTCCAGCTTGATTTGGTGAGACGAACGATAAGATGCACTTGTTGTTCTCTCTCACTTATTTTAAAAATGAAAAGACTGTGATACCAGAATAGAACCAGCTAATGCTACCTCCAAAATATCAGACCGGTCTTCCAGGAAAGTCTTCGTGGGAATTGCCAACAGGAACCTGGACTCTTCTACCGTAAGCAATTGAACTGAACAATTGTTAAAATCATAAAATTAATTAAGAACTTTAAAGATTTGATAAGTTAATTTAAATTTTAAAAAAAAGAACTTTTCTCTGCCTTATGTGTCAAATCAATTAATAATGTTTAATTTTATATGTTTTGCGTTTGATAAAAGTCATTTCTATTTTTTTTTTTTATTGTATAAATTATTTAAATGCCTGAAATTTAAGGTTGGGTATAGACATTGCATAGATTTGTTAGCGGTTGATTATATTTTGGTTTTCACATTCGATTGGAATATATAGGTCATCGATGTCACTGCGGCATCTTATGATGAATGCTATTGGGTTTTTTGTATTCCCTATGCAATTGACATTATCAATGATTTTGTATTTTGATCGGTTGTGTTTATTTTGAAATGTTTTTAACCGTGGAATCTGTGCAGCCAATCTATACTCAACATTATAAAACAAACTGTATAAAATTCATCTGTGCGAATGTATCTAAATGTTACATTTAAGTCGGGCGTGAATGGCTATATAGATTTGTAAAGTTATATTAAGGGAGGGTAATCTTAGGTTATTCATTTTGTAGTTGAATTAAGTCAATGGATTGGATATATTGGTGTAATTAGTAAATGTAGCAGGAGATCCGCTATGGGCAGGATTGCATATATATAAGCCACACACCTTCTGTTTGCCTATGGATGGGATTGTAAGTCGGCAAAAAGGACCGCAGTCCATTCCTATGGAGTTTTTTGTTTATTGTTCTACTCACCAACAGATGTAGCATTCCTGTTGGTTGAGAGACAATATCTTCTCTAACTCTACTTACTGTTCAGATGTACATTCCTGAAAGTGTAGTATTTTGTGTTGTTGTATTCATGCTGCATTGAATACATCGATATATCCGATGGATTGACATTGGTTTGGCTGTGAACTTTTGGCCTAAGGTTAAATAAGGGATAGAATATTTTCTTTTCAAATGCAGATCTATGTAGTCTATTCATACTCGACCCTCTAAATAAAATATTAAACTCATTGCAATCTATTTAAATGTAAAATTAAAAGTTAATATAAAAATATAAAATGTTAAATGTATTCCTCAAAATTTATTTATATGTGCGTTAATAAATGTTGTTTGTTAATTACTGGCAGTGGCTTTTATTTTTATATATATATATATTTAAGATGCAATGAAACAAGTTATTTATTATCTCTGCATCTCCATGAGCTAGTGACAATGGGCTAATGATCTGAATATTTAAATAAAGTGGAATCTTAACAGTGTATCTGCCTACTTTATAAATTTTTCTAGGTTCAAATGCCTAGATGGCACCATTGTAGTGCAGATTGCAGTTAGATTCGATCTTCACTTCCTTTGGATCGTTATAATATATATATAAATCTAGCATATACACTTGTCTTCAAGCAATAGTGTGACCAAGTAGTAATGGTTTGTCCTTGTTAATAATTTGCCAATGCTTGTCACCCTTGTGACATAACTTACCCCAATATTTAGAGCTATATTTTAAACTTGAATAAATCCTTTGCACCAAGGATCTCCAAACATTTTGTGTGAAGGCCAATTTTTTTCCCCTTTCCAATAAATATAAGCCAAATTAGTAAAATTGAAATTCTTATTACTTTACTTATATTTTTAAGTCTTCAGCATTTAAATGTAAAATACAAAATAAATAAAAGGTTGGTTTCAAAGAAAAGGTTTTGCTTTGAAATAACCCCAGAAGTAATAAATATTTCTCATATACTATTACTACTACTACTACTACTACTACTACTACTACTAATAATAATAATAATAATAATAATAATAATAATGGTGATGATGATAATGATGATGATGATAAAAGCAGTCACTTATAAATGAATATGTCCATTCCAACTAAAAAAAAAGAAAAGAAAAGATAGGGGAGAAAGAGAGAGGAAAAACTATTCTAAAAATGAATTTTGTGACGACTACCCCGAGCGAGTTTGTGAATCACAAATACATTCAAATATAGAACATGTTTCTGTTTTCTTGATATTTTATAATGTGGTCTTACTTCAATCCTATGTCTAAGTATATTTTTAACATTAGTTTTTAAAATTAATATAAATATACTTGCTATTTCAAAATATAGTAATAATATCACATCATTACACTTTATTTCCTGTAAATTTTACTGGATATTATACATATATAATAAAATAATTAAATAACAATACTTTTAAAATGTAATACTTTTAGCAGCCAATGTAATTTTCTAGCCCAGCTTTCCTTAAATTTGGTCAATTATCTTACATTACGACATCATTCAACTGCTTTGTGTAATGTTATCATCCAGACATCTCTTGCTTAAAAACAGTCAAAATTGATATCGTTTCATGTATTGGAGAGTGTTGAATAATGCTAGGAGATTATATTGACACTATATATTTATAACCATCTATACTAACCTAACTTGACATGTTTCTAAGAGCAACTGTCTTTATTCTACTCTTGAGCCATCTATATTAACCTTGAGTAAACATGGGAAGCTAGAAGATATAATGCTTTGAAATCTCCATATTGACAATGGTTTTACCTTTTGCCTTCATCACTGAAGAATAGGATCAAACCTGGATGTAATATGCTTTATCTAGCATCCACCTTTTATTTTTTCTATACTATTCAAATTAATAATCTGAAATTAAAAAATAAACAATGAAAGTTTTAAACTCATCCTAACTTATTTGTATAATTTTATAGTATCTGGGATCCTCTGATTACTCAAACTTAAAATAGGTGGCTCTAGAGTAGATGTATATTATTTGATTCTGATTCTTCTAATCATCAAAACCCTAAGTAATCTTGTAATTACTTGTTATTAGATTTTATTTAATAAAGTTATTATCAAATAATGTTGTGCTTTTGAACTCGTTTTTGCATGTTTCTTCTCACATTATTTTAAAAGATAAAGTTATCTTTAAAAAAAAAAATTTTTTTTTTTTATTTAAAAAAACATCCATTTTTAAAAAAAAAAAAAAAATATATATTTTTTTTTGGATAAAAAATCAAAAATAAAAATATATTAATATTGATTTTTCCTATTATTTTCCATTCATCTAATTTTAAATATAAATATGACTTTAAATTTCTTATAGATCACTATAGGGGCAAGCCTCTTCATTGGTCATCCAAAAAATATTGACAGCCATGGCTTACCATTTTTGGGTTTTGAAGTTTTCAGCAGTCTTCTATTATTATTTTGCCATTTATCCTACTATAGCTGGTTACTCACCAACTAATAAATAATTGGGTGGGAATATTGGCTGGTTATTTGAAACAAAAAAAGTAAGCCTTTTGTAACCTGAAAAAAGCTGTGTTTTAGGCAGATCAGATTTAAACTCAGGTCACTGAGGTCAACATAGGCTTTTGTATGATGATATATTTTAGAGCAAATCAAATAAATTATCTAATCTATAGCAAATTAGCATATAACCAGCATTTCTTAATTATCCTTCAGTAAATCGTCAGGATAGTATTACTGAATTTTATCCTATGGATGTGATCATAATTAGATGTTGGATTATCATTCAATTTATTCCTGCTTAATATAATGTGTAGTATTTTTTTAAATCACAATTTGTTTTGTGAACTCTGAGATATTTTCAAATGTGATATTACCAGAATGGTGTATGAATTGCTATATAAAATTCATGTAAAGGTCCAAGCACAATTTGTACACCTTATTTTAAACTTTGTTGCAAAAAATAAATTATATATATATATACTATAGGCACATAGCCTGACCTTTCAACTGTCTTTCAGTCTTACTCAAAGTTATATTTTTCTTTTAATTCTCTATCATTGATGATGAAGATATAAGGTATGAAGAGCAATGAAATATAGAAAAGTGAAAGAAAGCATCATAAAAATGAGTCTTAATACGGAAACATTCTTGAATTACTAAACATTTTTAAAGAGTGAATCTGTGCATAATAAAAGCATGAAATAGATGTTCATGAAATTGCATGATAGAATTGTGGCATTAGAAGAGGATCCATAATTATTAATACAGAAGATATCTTACATATTAATAATTTCACAAACAAACATTATACACAATTTATATTATGATTTAAAGTAACACCACATATAAGTTTTGCATAAGAAGATTAACCCTGTAGCATACATTTCTATCTTCATTTTTCCACTTAATGTAAGCTTTAGAAAACAAAAAAGTGGTGGCAAATTATGCTACTAAAGCAGAAATATGTAACCTTAAGACATGTGATAAACCGTGATGTTTTATTGGTTTAAAAGATTATCCACATGTGAAAAGCTTATTAATCAAATTCAACATCGGAATCCGCATACTACTATTTTGTTCAGTGACAGAACAACCTTCCACATGTGTGTGGAAAAGTTAATTGATAAAACTATCATGTTCAAATAGATCAAAATCTAATTTAAATTGTTGAATGAGAGTAAGGCTGTCATAATTTTAATTTGTTGTGATATGATGTTTATACTTGTTATATATAGATCTTGCAAAATAAGCTCTTAAGAAGCTTTGCATAATATCTGCAACCCCAGACCAGTTTCTGCTACTGGTGTCATCAGTGAGGTGATATTCTGCAAAGCTTCTTAAGAGCTTATTTTGCAAGCTCTATACATAACATTTGTAAATACAAGCTTATTAAATGAGGTCATGTGACATCTGACTTGATTTTTTTGTAGTGATGTTTATACTTCTACTTCAGGCCAAATAATGGGTTAAAATGTGTGCTAATACACAGCTGAAGAGAAGTTTATTCTTTATAATTGAAATATCAAAATAATGCTGAGGTTTCGAGACACACTACTCTCATAACCATAGTTGGATTCAGTTATAAAGTGATGTAGTGATAGTGTGTATCAGTATATATATATATATAGTAAAAATTTAAAATTTATGTCAAATAGCAAAAAAATAGAGTTCACTTTTTGGAGAGGGAGAATGATGAGTCTTTGTGATTAATAGCATGGGTGGAGTTGACCATGTAATATGTTTCCATAATTTTCCACCTTCAATAGTCTCTTTCAATATACTGAATTGCACTGAAGATGGCGTGAACAAATGCCCATGAATTTTTTCCATATATTCCCATTCTCACCAAAACCTTCAATAAAGTATTTGCACTTACTTACTGCTTCACTTTTCACACATGCCTTCCTCCTCCAATAGATTGCTAAATAACTCGAAGGATAAACTTGAACCTGAGACCACCTTGCTCTGTCTATGGAATTAAATGCCTTCACACCAGTTGAAACTCTATTTACTTCAGGGAATCTCAGGTGTCTTTGTCTACAAGATTGGCACAACAATAATATATTTACAAGAGAAGCAGCTACTAAGCTGGATTGCAGTTCAGTATTTTTTGAGCATCAGAAATTAGCTGGGCACTTGTTCACACCATCTTCAGCAGCAATTCAGTATATTAAAAAAGTCCATTCAATGCAGAAAATTAGGAAAACATATTACATAGCCAACTCCACCCATACTATTAATTGCAAAGACTCATCTTTCCGCCTCTCTAAGAAGTGGACTCCAATATTTTTTTGCTGTTTTACATATATATATATACACTTACACACACTCACTCCATCACTTTATAACTGAATCCAGTTATGATTATGAGATTAGTGTAACTCTTGGAACCTCAGCATTATTTTGATATTTCAATTGCAAAGAATAAACTTCTCTTCAGCTGCATATTAGCACATATCTTAACCCAATTCAATTTGTGGTTTGGTATAATTGAATCAAAGGTTTATAGAAATTTTTAGAGCTGGAACCATGTACTTTGACATGGTTATTCTATTCCTCGAAGCTCACAATGTTATTGCTGTCATTTTTCAATAGCATTCTACATCTAGTATATATAGTAATTAAATTTAGGCAACAATAGTTCATGATTATTTTAATAACTACTTTCCTTATTATTCAAATGACAAATGATTGTGAAGGATCTCACCTATAGGTAGCATGTTAACCTGATTCAATATCCTTAGTTTTTTTTGTCCGGGTTTTATTAAAACTAAAATATATATCTTAAATGAAATAGAGCTGTAGATAATCTTTAAAATCTTATTACTGAAATGATATAAAAGACAACAACTGAAATGCTTGGGTTTGTGTTCCAGAAATGAGTTGATTTTAAAATCTATGGAGATGATAATAATCACCACAGTAAAATTGATCAATAAATTAGTCCAATAGAGTATTATTTTGTTTATATATGTTCCTATTTTAAAGGTTTTTTAAATACAGTATATAATTTCTATTATTTTGCATATTAAATTATTTTACGATCACCTCTTTTAAATAGTATACAAGTGCTATTTAAAGATATAATTAAATTTCTGTTTCACCACATGTTTTTGAAATATATGAACAACAACATCCAAAAAACAAGGCAAAACTCTCTCCATACAGTATAAGAGATGGTGATCATGTGATGTTTACTGGTTTAACATCCACAAAAGTAAATAATCCCAAGATGCATTTCTGAATGATCCAGCACTTCATTTGGTCCAGATCACAATTTGTTTGATATTTATTAATATCAAATTACTACAAGTGATATATTTCTTTTTTTTTCTCATGTGTCATAGCATCAGTCAGAAGCGAACCTGCTAATCTGGGACAACTGCTTGTAAAACAGCCGTCGCTGACCTCTTGACCACCAATGCTTGACAAGTGACATATTTCTTGTGCTCACCATCACACATTTAACGCTGTCTACCTTAGCTAAATTCATTAATGATTGTTATTAATCATTAGTATACATTTAGTGTGTGATTTTTATACAGCTTAACTATTAAGAAATTACTAAGAAATGTCTAGAGTTTCCAATCAGGAGATAGATCTTAAGTCCTTCTATTCTGAAACTTTAGGTTCAGCAATCATTTATATGATTTATGGCTTGTGTTTGACCACATTTATTTAAATGAGTGGTTGTAAGTGTAATGACCATGGGTTGTTCTGAATCTTTTGATCAGTTGCATCTAAGAAGATCAAACTCAACTGTTTTTATTGATGGATCTAGAAAAAAATTGTTTGTAACCGCATCGGAATTCCATTTTGATGCCATATTTTTTTATTGTCAATTCTTGGTTGATATCCCAAATGGAGATCTTGATTTGCAATAAATCACAAGTGGTGAAAACATAACTTATTGGCAAGTCTGATGTGCTAAATAGCTGGGGGGGGAGGGTTTACATTTTCTGTGGAGCAATTTTTTTTCTAATATTAGGTGGAGAAATAGGTAAAAAGAAAGGCAACAACAGGAAGCCATTACAAAGATGTACACTTAAGTATACTAACAATATTTCTCATGGTAATATTTAATTGGGTACTTACGTATTAGTCCTGCATCGACATGTCACATACTTATTATTCTGGCAATAGTCTTCTAATCTACTGATCTCAGAAAATAATGTCTACACAAGATTTGCAGACAAACTTAATCGATTAATTAAAAATGTATTGGGAAAAATTATGGCCTATAACTTTATTTAATGGAAATGAAACAAATGTCTACTAACATGCATTTAAGTTTTTTGTGAGAAACTATCTTTCATCAAGTAAAGTTATAAACATTTATTTTGAAAAACGACCACCTATAGCTTTATTTAGTTGACATTAAACAAACACACAGTTATGTTTTTTGTAAGAGGTAATGAAACAAACATGTAGAAATATTCTTTCATGACATTACATCATTGCTTAAATCATAAAATGAAGAGAAAACAAAATTTTTGACTAATTACTTTCTCTTCATTGGAGTATTATCTAGCATTCACTTACAAAATTAATTCATTTACTTTCTTAGAGGATCGTAAATGTCTTAATCGGGTCTTTATATACATATTTGTTTATGCCTGTGACTTTCATCAGTGGATGACTAATATGTAAGTACCTTTAATTGAATATCGAGAAGTTTAATGCTCTAATATTCTCCAAATAGTTATAATATTTACCAGATAAATATGTTCACTCTAAGATAACTATCCAGAAAATACTTACATCATAATCTCTAGTACTGTCAGGCAACTTTTCAAGGAAGTTATTTCTAAAAATTAATTTTAATCTAACCTTAGGTAAATAAGGGGAAAAAGTCATCTACAAGTCAAAATTACACCTAAATGGTCTAGAATAGGATTGTGCTTTAGTCTATTATTGCAATTAATTGTATTCAGATTATGAGGTGATTCCCAGTTGCAATGTCTTCAATTAATTAAGAATAAGGCCACCAGTCCAACTTTCAGATTTTTATTGAGAGACTTTTATTTCAGGAAGTAATCTTTTTTGACGAGTCAAAGCAATATCATGATCTTAAATGAATTTCTTACATTCTGTTTCAGGAAAAACTGAACTCTATGATATTCTATTCTTTAATAGTTTGAAGCTTCTACTGCGATTGTCATTTAGTGTCATTTGAATTACTGTATTCAAGAGCATTTTGTGAAGTAAATTAATAGTTTTCCTACTTTTAAAAATTTTAGAACACTTTTTCAAGCAGAATCATAAGCTGAGGTTAGATCTGTAAAGATATCCCTAGTTTTGCATTTATTTTAAAAGCCTTTTTTGATGTGAGTTGTTAAAGATAAAACTTATTCACATCAGCTTCCTCTTGATCTAAATCCAGCTTGCTCTCTCTCTTTATATATATATATATATATATATATATATATATATATATATACATACACACAAGAAAATGATCGTCTTTAAGAAAAACAAATATATCAGTTAATCTTTAACTAAGTTTAAAATGTATATCTGATGTAAAAATAATATGACAGTATCTAGCCTAATATATAATTAGTAATAATCATTAGTATATCCGTGGTGGCTGGTAGCAAATATATGCATGCAAGAAATTAGGCACTTGAAGATTAAATGGTAATAAAAAAAATTATTGAATATATATTCCCTTTCTTTATATTACATCTATAAAAGAAATACTAAATTTAAAAAAAGATTTTTTTTTAAGAATTATTAAATGCTCCACGCTCTACTTTCTAATTATGGAAATCCTTTTTCATTGATCACATGTCTTCTGCTTTTGACAGCTGAGATTTGAAGTGGATTTGCTACATGTAGTCAAGTTATTAAAAAGATTTTATTGACAGACCATGATAAATTTAATTAAGCAGCGACTATCAATCTATGAATACTAAGTTCTATCATTGATCTGATTATTAATGAAAACATTTTTAGAAGTCAAAATATTGATGAAATTAAGCTAATATCTTTATTTCACTTCTATTTAGTAATAATTTAGTAATACATATTAAGATTGTTAAAATTATTTTTATATATATACTATATTTTATTCTGCTAATGATTCTTATCTATTTATCTATTATTCAACAACACCTTCAGTTTGAGTTTCTGTCCATATGACAATTTTAAGAACTTTTCATTTTTGTGGCTAGGTTTTATTGTGAATCATCATCATCTTGAATGATTTGCCTAAAATCTGTGGTATTTCTGGTATGGGTAATATATAACAGAATTTTATCTTAATTTTATTTATTTTTCTCTATCAGAAAAATAATCTACAAACATTAATTCACTAGTAAGTAACCCTAAGCCAACTATTCAGTTAGTAATCTTTAATCCAAAAAGCACCATAAATGGATTTTTTTTCCATTTAGTTTAAGTTACAATTTTCATATTTTAAGATTATTTTATGTAAATATAATATACACTACTATCAAGATAACATAATATACAGTGTAATAAACTGAAGAAAAATATAGTTACTATGAATTAAATTGAAATTTGATAGATGTATCTCTTAAACTTTTAATAACAGATTTATTACATTCCTCACAAAATTGCAATTAAATTTATGTATGCAAAATCTTAACTATGGCATTTTCACATTTATTTTTTTCCATTCATTTTTAGTGAGATTTGAGTTAATAATTCTATATTTTAATGTTTATAACTTTTATTTACTATTATAAATCAATAAATTGGGTTTGATTTGTTATAAATTTAATTTTACATATTAAAAAATTCTAAAAAATCATATTTGAATTTTGCAAATATAGAAAAATTAAAAATGTGAAATGCATGATGGAACAACGACTTTATGTTTACTGTTTTTTTGTTTTTATAACACTATTATAAAAAGAAAATTAACTAAATATTTGTAAATCAATTGTAAATTTAAATCTGAATGAATTATTATAAAATCTTAACAAATGTATTAAACATGAAGTGTGACAATTTAATTCCCAGAATAGCTGTGTGATATCACATGTGACCTAATTGTACGGAAATCACATAAGTATTGAATATTAGTGTTTGAACATGTTTTAAGCTAATGCGTGTATTAATTTTAAGCTGATAGAGGTAGTTGTTAGTTAGCTATTGAGAAGACAATAAATATTTGTGTATATACTTTGGCATAAAAATGGATCATAAGGTACTCATTGTGAAAGACATTTAGGCCAAAAAATCAATTACACAACTAGTCCTTCCTGCCTATTCACTTGACTTAGTTCCCTATGATTTTCAGTTATTTCCAAAATTAAAAACTGAACTGACAGGAAGAAGTTCTTTTATTTATAACTGGTGTCCAAAAGAATGTGAGTCAGTTATTCAACAGTATTTCTGAAAATGAGTTCCAGGTGTGCTTACAGAAATGGGAATGAAGTTTTAATTAGTGTATAGATGTACAAAGGGACTACTTTTGAAGGTAACAATAGTCACTAGTCAAGCATTGGTAGTCGAGAGGTCAGTGACAGCTGCTTTACAAGCAGTTGTCCCAGGTTAGTGGGTTCACTTCCTGGCTGATGTCATGACACATGAGAAAAAAAACAATAGTCACTAGTATACACTTCACGTGTATTTTATGAAGGTGCATTCCTAGAATTAAATTGACACACTTTATACTTATCTGAAATTAAAAATAGCATTTATATTCATCAAATGATTATAAAAATTCAGAATCACTGCTATTTGACAGTGTCATGACCATAATTGTTGCTGCTTCGGGTATAATGTTACTTCAAGTGGAAACTTAAATATATTTTATTTTAAGTTATAATAAATGTAAATAATAATAATAAGTTATAATGAAAATATTTTGCAAAAATAATTGCAAATAAATAAATCACACTATGAAATTATGTGCTTTATTTCCTCATTGTTTAAAAGATTAGAATGGAAGGTTCTTAATATTTATATTTAGGAAAATTAACCAAGCAGCAATCTCTAATTTTGTTGGGGTCTTTTGCTGTTGTTGATTTATTACTTACAAACAAAAAAGTTGAAGATATCAATAGTTTACAGAAGTGTCACATCACATGATCACCATTTCTTATGGTTGCTCATAACTATTATTAAAACAGGCAAAACTCTCCATAGAGTAGTGTCACTCAGCGCAAGCTAGAATAGTTCAATGGATGCCAGAAGGCTTGTGCATAAAATCCCTATCTAGTGCCTACTCATCCAATATCCCCAGGCTAGTTTCTGGCTTGGCACTACTGTATGGAGAGTTCTGCCTGTTTTAATAACAGTTATGAGCAAGCATAAGAAATGGTAATAATGTGATGTCTAGTGGTTTAATAGCAATCATTATTAATAGGATAATGGTGGCTATGGTTATTAAAGAATCAAAAACACCAAAATGTATGGGTACTGAACTGAGTTCAGACCTATATGACTATATAAGCTAATGAGCTTGGGTTGAAAACATTATTGTGTTTTTAATTTTATTCTCATAGTTTTGTAGTTGAGATAAAAGGTAGCTTCTGAAGGGTTGCATTAGATCTTAAGACTAGATGCAGTGCTCTCAGATCCAAGGCTCCTCACTGATGAAAGCCACAAGCTAGAAACTAATCTGAGGATATTGGATGAGTAGGCACTAGATAGGGATTTTATGTATAATCCTTCTGGAATCCATTGATTACTCTGGCCTGCACTGAGTGGCACTACTGTATGGAGAGTTTTGCTGTTTTAATGTTTCATTCATGTTTTTAACACAAATGATTGTGATTTAAAGCTGTAGAACAGCAGCGCCATCACAGTGCTTTATGAGAAACTATACTACATATAAACAGAGAATCAAAAAATAAACTGATTCTCTAATCTTTTTCTGCTAAAAAAATATATTGAATATGTCAGATCTATTGCTTTCTCCCACAAAGTCAAAAAAAAAGAAAGCATTTGAGGACAAATTACGCTAGCGTGCAAATAAAACTTTTTTTTGCAGTAAAATTTTAAATAGGTGGGTTTTACTATTCCATTTTGTTGTATTTAAAAATGCATTTTGTTTTCCTGTAACATGTCTGGTTAATTGACAATAACGCAAAATATTTTGTTAGTACATAAAATTTTCAATAATTTATTATTGATTGAATTGGATGTATTGCATACCAATTTAGTATACAGCTTGTAATATTATTTTTTTATAAACTAAACAATATCTTTTTGGAAACAATAAGATAATTTTATCACATGATCACCATCTCTTATACTAGCACATAATTGTTTATAAACAAGGCAAAACTCTCCATACAGTAGTGCCACCCTGTGCCAACCAGAGTAATCACTGATGAAGACCATAAGCCAGAAACTAGTCTGGGGATATTGGATGAGTAGGCATTAGATAGAGATTTTATGCACAAGCCTTCTGGCATCCATTGATTATTCTGGTTGGCATAGGGTGGCACTACTGTATGGAGAATTTTGACTTGTTTATAAGATAGTTTTATGTTGCTTTTACGTGTGTTTAACCTGTTCAGCAGAAAATTTCACTTTTCTTCTTTGAATGGGATCTAACAAGTATATTGGAAATCTAAGTGAAAAACATTCTAAAAATTAATATTTGATGTTTGTAAAATATGAAATTCTAAACAGAGTTATTTATAATATTAGTACTTGACATCATTGAACATAATTTCTATTATATAAAAGTTAGTAGACTGAAATATTAGATATTTGAATTTTAAGTTATTAAAAGAAGGATAAAATTAATAAGTTGATATATTATTTATTATTCATTTTTTTAATAATTTCTTTACCATTTTGATAAAGGCAATTTTAGTTTACACAATAGAAACTGCTTCCACAAAGCTATAATAGATTTCTTAAGAGTTATCTTTTAAAAAATAAATTGTTTGAAAGAAAATCTCCTATTAATGATGTTAAGTTTTTGGTTTAAAATGTCTTTTACAAAAATATTGCATAATAACCTTTAATTTGTAATGGAATTGCTGAAAATTACATTTTTTTTAGAAATGTAAATTATTCTGTTATTTGACCTTGGGTTAAAACACTCTGCCAATCAGAAATTGCCATTTCTTTTGACATCTAGGGTCATCTCCCTCATGACATTGTCATGCAAATTAGCTATTTTCCTTGTCTAAAAGATCCAAATAATGCTGTCATCTTCATGTTTTTTGTACTTACGTAGTTTGCCTTTCGGAAGCTTGGCATCCATTTTTTTAAATAATCCATTTTCAGGGGTTGAGAACACATAGTATAAACAATATGGCTAACTCTAAGTTATTGTATTCAATAATTATATATTTTTTTTATTTATTAAGATGATAAAGAAACACAAAAGTCCAAAGGGTTGTAATTCAAAAATATTTTAATGTAAAAACAATAAATAAAACTTTTAAAAAACATACGTTAGTAGACTATAACAAATGTGCAGACTGACATCACTTTTTGGCAGGCACTGCAGTGTAATTTTGAAAATATTCTGCAAAAATACAAAGGGTTGTAGGTAACATATAATGAAGTAAAGAAAATAAAACATGATTAATCAAAGTATAACAAATGTGTATGCAGACATTCAGGCAAGCACTATCATACAATTTTGAAAATATTCCACTGCAGTTTGTTCTGCAGATAAAATATTCTCAATTTTAATCATATTTCCAGTCTGTCAATGAAATATTCCAGATTTTAATAATATTTCCAAAAATGATACAGTAAAGAAAGATTGTTAAAACCACGTGAAAACTAAGGTTAAAAACAATTATGATAATTTGTCATGTGTTATCTGTTAGCCTTGTATTAAGTGCTCATCGAGTGTTAAAATTTTGGTGTTATCTTATGAACAGAATTTGTGGCAGGGCTAATACCAATTGTTTAATAAGTTATATTCATAATTCTAAATTGATAGTTAATTTTAAAAAAAAATTGAAACATTTTTTAATTCCATTTAGAACATAATGCTTAAATGTTAACACATGCATAGCACTTAATACCTGTTGCTAAATTTGTCCTTCTTTAAGAATTCAGTAACCAGTGTGCAAAATTATAAACATTGGAATTATTCATTGATAGAACTTTCTAGATAACAAGTGACAAATTATCGTAATTTTTTTTAACATTAGTTTACACGTGGTTTTTTTAAACATTTCTTCTTTACTGTATCATTCTTGGAAATATAATTAAAATCTGGAATATTTCATCGACAGAATTGGAAATGTGATTAAAATTTAGAATATTTTATCAGCGGAAGCAGATGGAATAGAATATTTTCAAAATTATGGGATATTGCCTGCCCGAAAAGTGATGTCGGTCTGCACGTTTGTTATAATCTACTAAATGATGTTTTTTTTAAAAAAAAAAAAAAAAATTATTTACTGTATTTACATTTAAAAAATTTTGAATTATAACCTTTTGGACTTTTATGTTTCTTTATCATTTTAATAAATAAAGAAAGACATAATTAATGAATACGATAGCTTAGAATCATTCATATTGTTTATTCCATGTGTTGTAAGCCCCTGAAATGGATTATTTAAAAAAATGGATGACAAGCTTTTGGCAGGCAAACTATGAAAGTACCATTTTTGTTCCCAGTAGTAATTTTAAATTTATATATGTGTAAAATAAAACTGTGTACTGGTAATGTAAGGTTATAGAAAAAGGTTTAAAACAATGAAGAGAAGATATAGTGACCACAATATCATTGTAATACCCAAAACTGCAAAATCTGCATGAAGTTTCTGCTCTTTTTACTGCAAACCATTAAGCCAGCAAAATTGATGTAGGTAATACATGCATATTAAATCCAGTGGTGACAGTAACATTTAAATTACCAGCCCTATTTGAAATAAAATTACAGTTATCCATACATAGTTTATTAATAATATAATCAAGAATATTTAAGAAAAAAAAAAGACACTTGTAGAATGTATATATACATAAGTTACTTTTTAATGTGATGTGATGTGATGTATTTGGCTTCTCCTTAAACGAAGTCAAGATAAAGCAGAATATGAGTAAATACAAGAAAATATTAAAATTGCCATGCCTATGGCAAAATATATGGCTGAATATGCTTCAAAATGCTGTTTAGAGGAGATATTAAGTGCCTAAGATTTCATAAAGGGCTACAGGTATATCAAAAATTTCATGAATAAAAATTAAAATACAGTAATTATATTCACAATAATACATGCATGGATACAAATAAAAGTAAAAGACACATAGAATGTGAGCTTGCTGGATCAAATAATAGGTAATTGTGAAAAAGGTTAGCCCAACATTTCCAACCGAATAAGATAGGATTAGGGTTTAAAACATTTCTGCTTTTACAAGAGCCTTTGTCTTCTTATCTATAGCCAAACTTCCATTGTAATCTTTTTATTGCGTATCTGGAGGAAGTTTATGAATAGGCAAAACAAAACTCAACTCCAATATAACAATATGACTGCAATACATATAAATAATTAAATGCACACAAACAATCACAACTAAAGTTATATAATTGGATTACAAAGAGAGATCCATGGGAACATCTCTCAGGATTTTATTTTACAACTGTAGATACTAAAAAAAGGATACAAAATTACACCCTGGCTACATGTGAAATCTAGGCATCATTTCCGGACTCGTGTTATCGATTTCCATTAAAACAGCCTATTTTCTATTTTACTGCAAAATTATATTGGCTGGTGTTATCGCATTTCATTAAAAATAAACAGATAAATTACTATTATTAAAATAAACATATAAATCACATTTATTTATAAATATATAAATAAATGCATAGATTGCTGGTATGTTTATATTTTATTTTTATGATGGCAATTATTTTTTATGTACAGTATAAATTTTAATGTATAAAAATAGTAACTATTTGCAGTTTATATAAGGACGCACTAACACACACATATATATACATAATTAGTTTGTGCTTATTGTTTCTTATATCCATTAGTAATATAATGTAAATTTATGTATAAATATTCAAACAGCAAACATATCAATATATGTGTATTTGTATATAATGCATATACATACGTACCCAGACATTATAAATAAAAAGTAAAATTTTAATTTTTGATAAGTATATAAAATTAATATTTTTTGTGAATTATATATATACTATATCATAAATGGTTATAAAAATAATTTATTAAAATAGTAGGAACTCTGTCCTTACAGTAGTGTCATCTAGTGCAAGCAATAATAATCAATGGATGCCGGAAGGTTTGTGCATCAAAATCCCTTTCTAATGCCTACTCATACAATATATCCAGACTAGTTTATAGCTTGTGGCATTCACAGTGAATTGTTTTAGGTCTGATTTAGCACTACATCTAGATCATTGGATTTAATGTAACCTTTCAGCATCCATCTTTTTAAAGTTAACTATGAAGCTGAGTCCAAAATGAAAACAATAATATTTTCAATTCAAAGTCATTTCCTTATATAGGTGTACAGATCTGAACTCAATTAAGTATCTATGAATTTTGATGTCTGGTATTTTAGTAACTATAGTATATTCCTGTAATTAATATTTTTTCTCTTATATATTTCACGAGTGCAATATTTTCTTATATTTTTATTCTAATGTATTTTTATTTTAGTTTTGTTTTTTAATGTTTTTTTTTTATATTTTATTAATTAATTTTTTTTTTGTCATGGGTTAAACTTTTGTATTGGGTAAATATATGCAAATATTCAAGATTAATCCCATTATTTTTAATTCTTATTGCATGATGTCTCACATCAGACTATATAATTGTGAAATAGAGATAGATGTTAATTATTACTTTGTCAGTGATGATTCACATTTGCTGTATCAACCAAAGTGATTATTCTATGCCATGTTTGCCTGACCCATTTTGGATTAATAGAGAGGATTCAACATCAAAGATGCTAAAGAGTTTTGAACCCAACCTACAGATAATCCTCACTATAAATGTTGTACTCTAATCTTCAGTATGACATATATCATATATAAATAAAAATATATCTATAGTGGCAAAGGATAAACCCTCTTTTTAATGGAATGTTTTATGGACATAATGGTCATGCAACATGACTGGATATCCAGTCTGACAATCATAGTTAGTTAGAACATTCGATTCAAATATAGTCAATGTGGTTATTTGTAGAACATATTATCCCTAGGGTACAAATTGCCATATTTTAGTTTATGTATATATAAAATGGGAAATCCAGTTTCTCAATTCAATATATATCTATCAATTTTTATTTTATTTTTGATAAATATAATTATAGAAATAAAATACCTAAATACATTTTACCTAACAAATGCACTAAAAAATTAAGTCTGAAGTCTATTTTCAAATGCACTCAAAAAAGGTTTTGTGAGTGAATCATTTATTTAAAAAATTAACAAGAGTTCAATAAACTGTGTTAACATTTTCAATTCCATAATATGCTTCTGAATAACATGATTCTCCATTTTAATTTTTAGAAAATATATTAAAAATATAAAATTGTGTTATACATCATTTGATTCTATATGAAATTATTTTTCATAGTACACCTGTCTTTTTTTAAGAGAATGGAAAGTTTAAATTACTAGTTTACTTCAAGAGTAATTTTTTTTCAACTTTTATAATAAAAAAAAAATTACAATTTTAAAAAGAATTTAAAATGCTTTTAAAATATTTTTATTATTTTTAAATACATTAAAATTTTATTATCATTATAATAAAAATATTACAAGTATTTATAATTTAATTTTTAGTATAAATTATTTTTAGTAAGGTTAAGTAAGTCATGGCATCTCATCTTCTCTGTTTTTACTTCTTTTTAAAGGTCTGCGAAAAAAATTCAATTCTCATTTGCTGAAAAACTTTTCAAGCTACAATCATATAATGTCATTAGAAAGGGTAAAAATGGTCTTTCATATGACATATCATCTATAGAAATTTGATTAAAAAAATTTGCTGAGATGTGAAAAATTGAAAAATATTTTTTATTTCAAAATTTCAAGTTATGATTTTTGAAAATAAAATAATAAAATAAACCTTTTTATATATATTTTACTAAAACACTAAAAGTTTAAGTTTAACATTACAATGTATTTCTCAATTTTTAGAATAAATTATTTTTCATATGATCACCATTTCTCATGTTTACACAAGCTTTTAAGACAATAGAAATTCTCTTCATACATTAGGCCACCCAGTATAAGCCACAATAATCAATGCCAGAAATTTGTGCATCAAAATCACTATCTAGTGTCTACTCATCCAATATCTCTATATCAGTTTTTAGCTTGTGGCCTTTATCAGTGAGAAGCCTTGGATATGAGAACACTGTATACAACCCTTCAGCAGACCTCTTTTACATTTTTAGTTAACAATAAAGTTACAAGTCCAAAGGGAAAACAATGATATCTTCAATCCCAGTTTATTCATTTATAGTCATAGAGAGCAGAACCCAGTTCATTATCTATATATTTTAGTGTATTTGTTTTTTTAATAATCATAGGCACCATCTCCCTTTGGCCAGGATTGGTATTAAATCACTAAAACATCTCATGATCATCATTTCTTATGCTTACACAAGCTGTTAAAACAGTATTTACTTTCTCCAAATGGTAGTGTCATCCAGTGCTAGACATAGTAGTCAATAGATGCCATTTGGTTTATGGATCAAAATCTCTATGCTCTGACTGGTTTCTAACTTATGACCCTTCATCAGTTAAGAGATAGGGATGTGAGAGACCAAACCTAGATCAGAATTTATAATTTTTGTATATGTGAGACACCTATTGAAAATTATATAGTTTTAATTGTGAAAATAATTTCATTTTTGTTGAGAATAAATCAATGAATCATTGGCTTCTAAAAATGCTTCTTTTATCATTTTTCTGTCTGCAAAAAAATTATTACATGTTAATACATAACTCACTTGAAATGGTGGAATCATTGTGGTATCTTAGGACTTAATAATGAATGTAATAAAAATATGATAATTGGTTGTGTCTTAAATTCTTTTACTTATGTTTGCATAATTTATTTTTTAATGCAAAATCTTTAGTGGAACATGCATGTATAGTTTTAAAACATTTTTCAATGTTTCTTTTCTTGGAAGAGTTACAATTGTACAACATATATGTTTTGCATTTGTCATTGTGAAGAAAAACTGTTCTTTTCATTCAGTATTAAAATTTAATGTTATTCTTTTTTCTTTTAACATATGATAAAATAGTAATTTTTTATAATTAATTACTTAAATCTATATACCTGTCACTTTGTGACTGATTTAGTGTATCATATGTGCCTCTGTGTTGCAAGCGAATGTATTCAAGCTGATGAATTACTAATCAATGTACACATCATTGTATATTTTTTCTTTCCAATCTGTATTAAAATTGTATATCTTTCTTTTCTTTGTACTTGTTCTAGACATTTTAGCTTCTTTTTTAAATTGTGAAAAATCCTATTTTCCCAATCTGTATTAAAATTGTGCGTCTGTCTTTTTTTTGTACCTGTTCTAGATATTTTATCTTCTTTTTTAAATTGTGAAAAATCCTATTTTTTATGATAAATTCCTTACATCTGTGTACCAATTATAACAAAAGCACAGTTATCAATAACAAAACTAACTGATATATGCAGCATCGTGCATTTTGATCGAATGCACATATATCACCCAATACATTCATCAGCTACATTGCCTGACTATACATTGCTGCCTCGCATTTGAAGAACTGATTTTTTCCTGTAATCACTATATATATCAAAAGTTGTGTCTCTTTTATGTATAATCATTTAGTCTAACATAATATAGTGCCAGTTTCCTTTTTTTTTTTTTTTTAAATTCAGATGATCACTTCAAAATTTCTTGTCCTCCAATGAAGTGGATTATAATCGATGTTTGCACATTCAGACTATAAAGTAAAAATAATCAATGGATTTTTGCTTGGCGTAATAAGTTGGAGTATTGGATATGGTAGAATTGAGTTGCTGTCCATAAACCTTGAGTCTAAAATCCGCCACTCTGTTGCCATGCTTTACTAAGCAGAAACAGAATGCTATTATAATATTAGTCAACTTTTTTAAGATTTGAATTTTGTTTAGCAAATTTGAAGGGAGGGTATAGTTTGTGTAATTAACCTATTCTTAACATTATAATAAATTATAGTTTCACATTTAAATAAGTAATTTTAATGTGCTTAGATAGCAACCTGACTAAAAGAATCTTTGTTCTTTGACAGCAGGAAACTCATTTTGATGTAAAGCAATTTCTTTTAATTTTTCATTTTTTTTATTTATTTTAGCAAAGCTCAACATTTTGTCTGTCACTTCTTTGTTGTTTTTTTTCCTTCTTTTAACTGCAAAAAGAAAAAAAATCCGTCTGCATTGAGAATACTTCAAACAAACTTGAGTTATAGAATTTTGATTTGTTATGTTTGCAAAAATAATAAATATTTATGTTTCAGTGTTTGAAAAGAAAATATTACTTGAAACGATGTTCTATAAGATAGCGTTTTAACAGCCCACTGCAAAGTCCGAGTTTGAATTTATTTCTTAAGATTTGGAAAACGTTTTTCGGCCAAGAAGTTTTGGATTTTGGCCAATATAAATTATAAACAATATTGCTATTCTCCATTTACTAATTATTTTTATATATTTTTAACTTTTTGGTTTTTATCAGTGCGTATTTCAACTTAGTTCTGTCATATCGTCGGGCCAATCTCTTTCTAAGAATGCATTTTGAAACTTCTACACTTTTCAAATAGTTATATATAACACGTTATAATTTAACTTCTTATATACATTTTTTTGATACCCTTAAACTAATTTTATATGTATTTTAAGATATATTTGAAACTTCTATTCCACCACTCATTCTTAAAACATATATATATAGGTTAATAGTATGTTTGCACAGAAGGTATTTTCACATATCATTCTTTTTATTATCAATCCACCCCAAGATGAATCCAGTTTTTGTGATCCATAATCTCCTTTCTCCACTTTCTACCGACAAATATCCTTTTTTTTTTATCTATCTCACATAGGGCCTTCTTCTAGGTTTCTCTCAGTTTCTTTGAACGCTGTTTAAGACTTCAATTATCAATCTGTTATCATATCCTCCAGTAATATGTTTAATGGTATATTTACAAAAGATACTTTACATGGAACTAATTTTTTTCTTGGTCTAATCGTAGTACATTTACTTTGTCCTGCCTATGATTCTGGTTGAAACCTGTGATTGAATTATTATGATGATGATGGTGAAGTATTTATTCTATATTCTATTTTACAAAAAAATTCATCAACTTCCTCCTCTAGATGTGTCGTCCAAAATAAATATGAAGTTGTTTAAAACTAAAGAAATTCCAGAAGTCACGTGCTTTACCATTTATCAATTGTTACCACTTTTTAATTTGCAAGATACATACTACGAAAATAATTTGAACTTTTGAAATAAAGATGTTTAAAACTGAAGAAATTCAAGAAGTAGCATGCTCTGACTTTGTGATTTGTTACCATTTCCTAATTTAATCAAAATGTCTGTCATGAAGAGCAAATTACGTTGCATAATAATTCAAAGCTTTATTTAAATAACAAATAACTGGAATACAGATGCTAACAGAAGAAGCTACCCTTATTTTCTGTGGATATCGTGCGAGTACTCATTTTAATGTCGCAAAAATAATTTTTATATAGATAGTCAAGCAGTTAATTTAAATATAATTTTAAATTGAATATAAAACAAGTTCTATAAATTTTAAATATCATTTTTAAAAAAAAAACTAACTAAAAGAAATCTATACCTAAGCCTACAATGATTCAAAATATCGCACAAGAGCCAATAGTTAAAATGATTTTTTAAGAGATAGCAAACCATTGTTAGTAATGTATATCAAACATCATCATCATCATTTTTAACCATTGCAGAATGAAGAGCTCTCTAAGTTTTGTCTAGTCTTCAAGCTCTATCCGCTCTGCACCACAACATGCAGCACATTTATCTTATTTCATATATCCATCTCCCATGTGGTCTTTTTTTAGGTCTTTTGCAAACTTTTGGAATACAGTTTAAGGTTTCAACAGTCCATCTACTATCATCTCTTCTAGAAATGTGTCCATCCCAGCTGCATTTCAGTCTCTTAATTATTTCTATGATATCAAAAACATCTGCTTGCCCCCCCCCATGTACTTTGTTTTTCACCTGTTCTTGTTACTCTATCTCCTCATACTTCATTTAGTGGCCTGAAGTCTTTGTATTGCTCTTCTGCTAAGTGTCCAAGTCTCAGATTCATGAGTAAGAGCTAGTATAACACATTTATTAATAATCTTTTTTTTCAAGCACGCACACATATTTTCTTTTATTATTTCTACAAAAGCATTTTATTAAAGTTTAATTCTGTGATTAATTTCATCCATTTATGTTTTTGTCTATTAACAATCTGTCTAAGATATTAATAATTATTGACTTCTAATGTAATTGTTAACTTCTTATAATTTATCAATCTTTATTATTTATTTTTTTTTTGAGAAAATCTATTAAACTTTTTAGCATGTATCTTTAGTCCTACTTTCATATTTTCATCTGATTTCCTTGTAATGTTTCCTGAAGCTGTGAAGGATTATTTGCAAAATCAATTGAATCATCTGCAAAATCAAGATGACTTCAATATTCTTCATTTATTTTTAATCCCTTAGCTTCCCATTTTAATTCATAAAATATTTATTGCAAAACCACTGTAAAATGGTTTGGGAAATATGGGGTCACCCTATTTTATATCTGTCTCAATGTTAAACTTTATAGGATCATTACATAATCTAATCATATCCTGGATCTATATCTTGATAATTCAATGCTTTAATTGCTCAAGGCTTATATGAGAGATATCCAAAAAGTACCTGGAAATTTTGTAATAAACAAATGTGTTTTTATCTTTTAAGCATTATAAATGGAACCTTCTGCAAACTACCGTCCATTTGATACAACACACTGATTTATGGTTTTCACTTTTCGAAGCAGTCCTGAAACAGTGCAACGTAATGTTTTTAATGCCCACATCATTTTTTTCTTTACCACTTCCAAATATACAAAATATTTTTTAAAAATCATTTTTCATTCAAGGGAATAAAATGAAATCACACTGAATGAAATCATGTGAATATAGTTGATGGCGAAGCTGGATTGTATACTGTTTTTAATTTAAAAGTGTTTCATACTCAATGCTTTCTGCACCGACACATGTTGTGGTGATGCTTGCATTCTTCACCTTCACACAAATCAGGACGTTTTTGTTTACATAAAATGCCGGACTATGACAAATGAATTCTGAATGCTGTTTGCATTTAAAAAAAAGAGCTTCATCTTAGCATAGTAATCATTAACTTATCAGATTTTTACATGTATTATAGTGATCTAATGGAAAGCAGGTTTTAGACTTCAAAAGAATTTTTTGTCATGTGGAATTTATCAAGAAGTAAAACACTTGATTACCATCAACAATAATTTGCAATTGTTTTTCTTTTATGTTTAATAAGAATTCTTGCTCCATTTTTAAAAGTATAGCATTACCTTGCATTTGCTGTCTTGATTATTATTGTTGTTATGACAACATCTCAAAATGTTGTTCATTGGCTTACATATTGAAATAGGGATTCAAAGTCAATAACAATTGTTTCTTGTTAATAACATATAACAAAATGACAAAATAATACATTTTCTTTTTGATTCATCATTCTAGGTAGTTTTATATTTCTCCTTCTTGAATAATTTCCATTCTATGCAATAGTTCATGGTAAACTCTGTGATGGCAACTACATTCTGTCATTAATAATATGTCCTATGTATTTGTCTCCACAGAATGCTGTTAAATCATTAAATTTTATCTGGCCGGCACGAACTTTAGTATCACATTCTGGTGGTCTTTATTGGATTTCTATTCTATACTATCTTATCCAATATTCCCAGACTAATTTCTAGATTATGGTTTTCATCAGTGAGGGAATTTTTTTGATCTGGGAGCAGTGTGCATGGATCTTTTGGATCCAATGTACCTTTCCTCTAGCAATCATCTTTTACTTCTTTGTTTCACTATCAAGATATCAACTTGATTGTACTGGATAAGAAATTATTAAGCACTAGCATCTGGAATCTATTCATCACTCAAGCTTACACTAGATGGCATAACTGTGGTGAAAGAAAAATAATTTGCTACTGAACATGATGCAAACTGGGATCATGGGATGTCTTATTGATGAACTTTGATATTAGGCAGTTATGCAATGCCATCATACACATTTTTGTTTATTGATTTTTCTTTATCACAACCAAATAATCTCAATTATATAAAAAGATTGGCCGAACTGCAGTTTTAAAGTGCAAATATTAATCCATCCTTTACTTTAGGCAATCTTTCATTATAGTTTTGACTGCAGCCATCATTAAATCCCTAATGCTTTATAAACTGGCATCCACATCCAGGCTGAATGAAATTCTTTTCAAGAAACTTAAATTTTTTCCCCCAAATAATTGGCTCATAAAGAACTCCACTAACCATCCAATGTTGATCAGTAAATGGGTCTTTTATTACTTTTTGTGTAAACCAAGGATGTAAAATTATTCAAATTTGCACTGAAAATTGGCAAGCCTGGAAGGTAGCATCTTCTTCCTCTATGAGGGGTTTCTGGTATGTTTTACATTGAGCTATTTATTTATTTTTTCATATGTCAAATGCGTTGACCGGGAAGCGAACCCGGGACAGCTGCTTGGAAGACAGCTATGCTAACCACTAAGCCACCAACGCTTGACTGAGCTATTTATTTAAATGGCTATTTTACCTTATTTACTAAATTAGTTTAATTTGAAAAGGATCATTTGCTAGGAATCACAAACTTTTTAATTAAGTTGAAATAATGTTTAAATTAGCTTTATATATATATAACTGTTTGTTTGCAGTTTTATTCAAAAAATATTTTTTCAAGAGATTAAAGTCTTGCCAGTTTTTTTTTTTAAATAAACGACAAGTTGTTTGATCTTAGTTACTATGATTAACTTCTGAAGATTATTAAATTTCCTCCTCGATGTGGAAACATTTCGAATTTTAATGTATTGAGGAAATGGAAAACTCCCTTCATCAGCTTTGTTAATATTCATCATTCATTTTTTTGATTGTAATTTATGTTAGAATTTTTTTTAAAAGGCAATTTTTATTCTGAAATTATTTTATCCCATTGGGAAAAGGTAATGGTATAAAAATGTTTCCCCAATTGGTGACTTAATTATATCTCTCTGATTAGGTAAAGATAAGAGCAGATGGACAAAAATTTAGAACAACATTGGTGGTTTAATTGACTAACTAATGTTGCTGAGATAACGGAATCAATTATTATAATTTTGGATGGATAATAGTGGCTAGTGTAATTAGGCTGCCACAAACCAAAGTTTGATAGCAACCCCTTCAATGTAACTGTTTACCCACATCATATATTTAAAATATAGATGTTTTTATTATTTGTTTATGTACTTATGTTACATTTTATTTTAAAAATTATACATCATTAAGATGTCAGTAATAACAATAATAATAATTTGATGGTTTTATTGCTTACGAGTTTGTAAAAATTGTAAACATTTCAAGAATTGGAATGAATCTGAGAATCTTAGAATCCAGAGTCTGAGATTTCACCACGTCCTAAACCATATAGGGTAAAGTATTAACAAAAATAATTAACAAATAGTAAGAAAAATGCAGTTATGAATAATACTATAAGATAATAAATTGAAGAGAGTACATTTACATACATTTCTTAGAGATTCACATGTACATTACAAAATAATGATAAATTAGAGCATTTTACAAAAGGATTCTATTAATCTTTGAAGATATAATTGATAATCGTTTAAATTTTTTGCCAAGTAATTTCACATCCTATTCACAGCACAATACTCACTGTTAAATTGTGCTTATTGTAATTTGAGTATTAATAATATATAAAGTCTGTACACACATGTTTAACAATTGGCATTCTGCCATGATTAGAGTGCAAAAATGTGTTTGGCAAGAAATTTAAGCTATTACAGTAGCTTCAGATATTAACATAGAGAGCTTTATAATTTGTTCTAATTTATCATTACATTTTATTTAAATATACACATACTGTACTGTACTCAAATTTATAAATGGGTTCCCTTAATCATTTTCTCAGAAAAAATAAAAATTTCCTATTCTTTTTGTAATGAATAAAGATAATGATGACCTTAAAAATATTACAAAAGCATTTTATCAATAAATAATTTAGTATAATTCTTTTCAAAACATCTTTTGGTAATGTCTTAATATAGATTCAATCTTTTTGATAATGCAATATATTATTGATTACCAGAACATTTTTTTCTTCAGATCTTCCACCTATAAATATGTCTCTTCAATCTTAACTAAGAAATCTTATATAGTAAGTGTATGTTTAGTAGTTTAGGGGATGAATAATTCTAATATGGATTTCTTTTCTGTTTAGTTTCATAATCTGATTATTTGTTTTTATTAAATATCCAGTCATCTTCTACTTACGTCTTTTTTCTTTCAATATTAAGTCAATTAAAAAAAGCACTTTGTGATTGTTTTTTAAATTTGACAGAATTGCTATCATCATTAACCTGTTAATTTATTTTTAAGTAAGTCTTCCATTGATGGTGCGATTGACAATGCATGTTATTAATGGCACAAAACTTACTTTAGGAAAGATTTTGTGTTGTTCATTAATTGTAATTAAAGTCTCTAGATGTCAGATGCTACTACAGATCAAGTAAACAATAGAAAGAGTTTATAGTCAATTATAGACCAAAAGGACTTATTCAAGTTATCCAGAAATGAAAATTAACTTTGTGAAGCATAGACTTTTCTTTGTATTATAAAAGCAGAATATAATTTTATATATAAATTATTAAATACTTGTTTCTAAATAAGTATATAAAATTTACATTTAGATTTTATAAGAATGTAGAAACATTTTAGCAGAAAATTAAATATCTGAACACTGGAAATATTTCTAATCAATAACATTATTTTTGCTGGATTTTTTTGCAACTATAAGTTGTAAATTAATATTTCAAGAAGCCTTATTTATTTCAAAGTTATGCTTTAATAAAATATGTATTAAATATACAGATTTTTCAAGTAATAGTCCTCCTTCCTCTCCCATTAAATGAATTTTTATCTAGAAAGCAATATTTTTTTTTTAATTATTGAAGTTGATATTTTATTTTTTTGAAATTTGTAAAAAATATAAACAATAAAATAGAAAATAAGCTTTTTTTATCAAAAAAAGAAACCAAGAATAATCTGAAAAATAAAAGGATAGATGAACAAAAAATGCTTTTAAAGTATTAACTTTGTGTTTTGGGATCATATTAATAAAATTTTCATTCACTGCAGAAAGTAATGAGCATAATGTTTTTTCCAAGGTTGCAAGCATGACAGAATGTGCATGGGAGATTAAATGGGGGGAAATAAATAAAATGGTTTAATGTTTGAAAATTCATATCAAAAGTGAGCTGGAGTGTGATCTATGCTCTTGAGCCCAGAATTCGCTACTCTACCATTATTCCAAACTATATCAGACAGAAATTAAGTGAATTTGTGGGACTTTAAAAATGTGCAAGAGAAGAAAATTGTGACTGGCTTATAGACAAAAGTAATATAATTTACAAATTTTTAATAGTTTTGTTATGTTATGAATATTAGCAGATTTTGAGATCAGAGCATATGGTATCACTATTTATTGTTGTGAATATTTTAACTTAAAAATGAAAAATCTGTGATTGAATTTTATTATGGGGGGGGGGGGTAAATTTATTTTAAATTTAAAACAAATACTTTAAAGTATTATAAAGTAATACTACTAAATATATGAAAAATATCTATAGCATCATTTAAATGTAATAAATTAAAGGGTTCTTTATGCCAAGCACCATCTTTTACAAATGGAAGTACAAAATGGTTCCATTAACTTATGTGTTCCAAAATGCATTCAATTTAATACTATTAAATTTTCTGTTCGTCATTGACTCTACATTGCTAATGAACCATACCTCTTTGATTTTTATATTTTCTTATGTTGAACAGAAAATCTAAGTGTTCATTGGAGCGCATTCTGAAATAATGCACTTAAAGGGACAATATTGTATTTCTATTTTTGCTGTGGATTTGAATATAATAATTGCCTTTGAGAAAATTGCTTTGCATTGAAAGTGCATTAAGAATGTATTTAATATTGTCAATATTTTATTTACAAATATTAAGTAGTAGTATTCTGTCATTATAACTATTAATGAAAAAGAATTACTAAATTAGAGTTTAAATATTAAAAATTTAGTAAAAATCTATTGCACCAAGTATACTTTCAATGCTTTCATGTCATATTCATGATTAATCTTCTAAGAACATTATTTTTTTGCTTATTTGAATGCTAAATGAACCATGCCTTTTTAATTTTATGTTTGCAATCATTTCTTTCTTCGCACGTAATTTTAACAATATTTGGAACACAATTACAGTTGTATTCTCTTTGAGTTAACAGCATCGGACTTTATCTTAGATTTTTATACATTAAAGAATGCTCGGTCAATTTTAGTTCTAAGATTTACCCGTGTTTCACCATAGTATACATACAAACAGTCTGTCTTTTTGACTGCTCATTAACAACATAAAGAATAAAATTCTAACATTGAACTGACCCAATAGTCTATGCTATAAACTGCAGCCAAAAAAGACTATCTGTATGTGTACTATGGTTAGACCAGAGCACATTTTAGAACTAGAATGACCCAGCATTCTTTAATGTATAAAAAAATCTAAGACAAAGTCTGATGTTGCTAACTCATCGGTCTTTTATAATCATGAAAGAGAATATGGTCATAATTGTGATCTAAGTGTTAAAATTATGTGCAAAGAAAGAAATGGTCACAAATATAAAATAAAAGAGGTGTGGTTCATTACACAGAATGAATACGTAATGAACCAAAAATCAAATAGCATTTAAATCAGTGAAAAATTAATGTTCGCAGATTAATTAATTTTCTGAAAAGACTAACTACAAATATGATGCAAAAGCATTGAAAGTAGACTTGGTGCAATAAATTTTTATTATTTAAACTCTGACTTAGTATTTTTTTTTTGTATTAAAAATATTATTATTGCCTTTAATTTAATATATGTGCTAATAGTATTATTATTGTTGTTATTGTTGTTGCTTATGGACGATCCAGCCTATTTCTCTATCATAACTTTGGCTTAGATTTAATTTAGGACCATCTTAGATATTGTTTTTTTAAAGTTGCTGAGGATTTTCCATGATACATTATTGAAGACTAAATCATATTTAAATGTCATAAGCTGGAACTTAATGATTCCAGAATAATTAAAATTGTTCATGTGAATGATAATAGAATATAAGTATTATAGTATTATGGTGCAATTTTTACTAGTAATGCTATAAGCCTATGATCACTGGCTTATAGTTTACCTTTAGTATGAGGTTAACAATATATATATCATTAAAAACCAGTCAACATATAGATAATCCCAATATCAATAACAATCAACAATTTCAAACTGTTGTCAAGGCAACCACCTTTTAACAATATATATATATATATATATGTATAGATTGTTGATTGTTAATGATACTAGTTGTTTAAGTATTGACTGCTTTTAAGTATTTATATTGAATACCTGTCTAGCCTTGAACATTATTAGGTTCATTATCTTAGTTATATATGGTTGGAGTGCAATTTGAAAGTTATAATTGACTATTTGTTAGTCTGTTTTCAGAACAGATTATATTTACATGTTTAATGAAGTTTATTTAAACTTCTTTGTATTAATAATTTAACTACTTGTAGTTAAGTTGCAATCTTTAGTGTCTATATAAACATATTTGACCATAGATAATAGTGGATTTCCACCTTTATTGATTAAAGATGTTGCTTTGCTGATTGTTAATGATATTGGTATTGTTCTGGTGTTGACAGCTTCCATGTATTTTTATATATTGCTACTCAAGATGGAAGAAGAAGCTGTAAGCTGGTACCAGCAAAGAAATTATTTTTTAATTTTATACAGGCATTTATAGAGTTATTCTAGTGTATTTTGTTTAATATATATATATAATATCCAGCACATAATTCTAACTGGATAAAATACATAAAGAACTACACTATCCACATATTGATAAAATAATCCAGTTCAACTACAACGTTGGTTCCACATTAAACTATCTTAATCATAAATGTATTAAAATACTGCATATTTAAGTATAAATAAGTGTGAAATTTAAATTAGCAGATATTTTTCAAACTTCATATTAAATGGTCCAAATTTAAACTAAAAGCAGAATAGACAATTATCTTTTGTAACACTTTTAACTACACACTTGAGTGATAATTTCACATGTATAGAAATATCCACTGCATAACTTTAATTAAAGAATATATATAAAGAATTATGTCATCCCCATAGCAATAAAACAATCTATATCAATTACAGTGCCAATTATTTATAATTTCTTAGTGACAACTAGAAAAGAATAGTCGAGCGTTGGTGGCCGAGTGGTCAGCACAGCTGCCTTGCAAGTAGTTGTCCCGGGTTAGCGGCTTCGCTTCCCGGCCGATGCTTTGACATATGGGGAGGACTAGAAAAGAATGGTTATCATAAATGTAAGAGCAACCACAAATAAATAATGAAATTTAAATTAACTTATATATAGCATTTATGAAACCAGAAAAAAAATCAGATTATTGATATATGTGCGCTTACTCACTAGTAAAGATGGTTGTATTTAAAATACATGTATAATAAACACAACCTGAATTTTTATATTAGATGTTGGTTTATGAAGCTCATGAAGAATATACTACAAATTCATTAATGTAATTCATTACTTCTAATGAATCATCTAGTTATTATATATATATGAATGCAAACATGAAATTTTTAGCCCAATGTCGATGAAGATTGTTGAACAATAGGGTACTTTAACCAAGCAATAATACTTAATCATCATCAATGGAAAGTTGGGCATTTCTTCCTCTATCTTGACAAAATTTGTTCCAACATTTCAGTATGAATGGTCTATTGTTCAGGAGTTCATAAGAATTCGAGTATCAGAAATAACAGATTGATTCATGATTCTAGACTCTATCACTTCGTTCCAGTGTTATATCTTTCAGGATATGGGAAAATAGGCTTGAAATAATTCTGCAGAATCTCCAAGAACTCATCATGGAAGAGCAAAGAAAAAGAATATAATATGAGGTCTTATGGATGAAATTTTGGTAGTTTTCTATGCCCATCTTCTAGCGACATGCTCATTTGCTGATTAATATGCCGTGGGAGGTTGGCTATGGAATGATTACCTGAATTCAAACTCAAATTATAGGCGTCGCAGAAAAATACATTGTTTGTGATTGAACTCTTTAAATATTTAAAAACACGTCTTAAATTTGTAAGACCTTATGATCCATATGTAGGAAATCTTTTTAAATTTGTATTATTTCTTTCATTTCCATTTTCTAAAGTCTGTTGTTGTTTTTTTTATTCTTGCAAACAAAATAATTTTGATTAAAAAAGAACTATTACATGAGCTTGTCTTTTTTCTTTTTTAACCTTCTAAAAAAGTTCCTTCAAATATTCTCGAATAAGAAATTCTAAACAAAATTGCATAAGTATTAGATTTATTTTTAGATAAAAAAAAAAAAACTTTATAAAAACAAAAAAGAAAAAACGAACCTATGTAATATATATATGTGAAAGGAAATACATTATAATTTTTAAACAAATTCGTATTTAAGTTCATTTAAAATAAATATTTTTAATTCATTTTATTCCAACTATTCTCTGCAAATTTTCACAACAATAAGTCTTTTTGTCAAGCGTTGGTGGCCGAATGGTCAGCACAGCTGCATTACAAGCAGTTGTCCCGGGTTCGCGGATTCGCTTCCCAACCGATGCTTTGACACATGAGAAAAAAAAGTCTTTTTGAATAATTTATCGTGTGTGTGGATGAGACTTATGAGTCACCATCAACTATTTTCACTCAATTTCAATCTTTTGAGTTATAGTTATTTTATAGATATAATAAACAGCTCCATACTTCCCCATTCTTTTTTATCTCATCCACCCATTTCATATATGATCTCTTTCTACATCTTTTACAATCTTTCAGGATCCATAGGTTTTTGTTTCATTTCATTATAGTAAAATTCTTTGTCCTAGTCATCTATCTCACTTATAATCTTTTTCTAAGCCCTTTGCATTGGGGGGGGGGGGGGATCCAGTTTTTTATCTTATGTACCCATCTCACACTTGATTCGTAGCTTCTTTTTCCATATCATTACAGATATCTTATCTGTACATTTTACATAAGATCTCCTTTTAAGTCTTCTACAATTTATTGGAATCAGTTTCGGATTTTAACAGTCGATTTATTTCCATCTCATTTAGAAATATGTCCAGCCTAACCCTATTTCAGTCCATTAAATAGCAATTTGCTCACATTTTTAAGGGTTTTTAACATCATTTATTTATTGGGGCAAATTAATTTGTATTATAGAAGAAATAATTATTATTAAACTTTACCTATTTTTAGTTATGAATTTATTTTTTACAAAGTAGCATTAAAGGTTGAAATTATAATGTTTCATATTAAAATATTTATTGTATATCAGATGTTGAACTTAGGCTCCCAACAGACTCCACACATAAAGGGTAGCGGAATAACGTTTAGCTATGACAATTGACTGTCATTAGTGAATAAGCAACTCCAGCCAAGAGTTTTTATGCTTCCCTTTAGGATTTGATTTTGGCTCATCTAAGATTAATTACTGCTTTGATACAAACCCTTTTATCTTCTCTCTATGCTCTTTCAGACATTCTCCTCTTTCTTTTCCTTCACTCACTTATATTGGTTTACAGCTCCATACTAGTGTAAGTGCAATCATGAACACATTTCTTTAATGATATGCACAGTGATTCTGATTCCATTTTTGTATTCAAATCTTCATCATTATCGACTTAGTGCAGAATGAATATCTTTAATCCAGTTTTCTGATTCATCAACTCATTTTCCACATTATGTTAACAAATTTTCTTATTTTGTCCATCTATCTCATCTGCAGTCTTTATCTAGGTCTTTTACTAAATTTTGGGATCCAGTTTAAGAATTTTACTATCTTTATAATCTCTTCTAACAATACTTCTAAGCCAGCATCATGTAAGCCTCCTGATTCATCAAAGACTTCAATGACATATTTTGGTTCTCTTACTTAAGAAGTTCACTTTCAATTCCTTCTTGCTTTCTTCATAGACATTCTTTCATACTCCATTGACTGGTCTAAAATCTCTATGTTGTCTTCTGATAAGTGTCCAAATACTCTGTTGTGTATTAAAAATGAAATATATCTCTCATTAAAACTTATTCTGACATTAACTTCCTTCCAATTTATTTGTTACTATTTAGTTTATTTCTTGAAATGAATATGATGATCAAATATATTCTAAGGGATGATTGAAAGTCTGATTCATAATTGGTACACTTAATTATGCATCTAAAGAAGAATTAGAGTGCATGGTTTTATGATTGATGATGATAATTATTGTTTACTCAGCGTAAAATCCCTCCAATTTGTTCATTTCGTCTGCATATAACGTTTGCAAAAATAACCCTTTTTTCACTATTAAATAAAATATTGATGGGGAAACCTAATGACTTTTTCCCACCAGAAATAATATTCAGCACTTATTATTAATTCATAAAAAGCAACCTAATGTTATATTTTGCATACTTCTTGAATCATCACATTGATCTTTTTTTATAGGCTCATTCCAGTCAGCACATAAGTAAGTGTTTTCTTTTTCTTTTATCGATTATAACTCCTATCCAGTTCTGAAATCTTTATTAAGTTTCATCTTTCATTCTGCTAAGGGTCAATGTATTTCTTTTAGTTTTATAGTCTTTCTTCTGTTTGTTTTATTTTGTATTCATGTCTGCACTAGCTAGTTGCAATATAAGATGATAAGGTCAGATGTTATCTAAAATGTGTTACAGCAAAACAATTCAAGTTGCTCGGAAGAAGCAATCATAAACTATTTCTAAATATTATATTTAAAAAAATTTATAAACAGAGTCAGAATGCTATTTGAATGATCACCAGTAAGTTGAATGGCACTTGCGGATTTGTAGTGAATTGAGTGGAATCTAAACAGCTATATTCGTCATGAGACAGCTATACTTTATAAACTTGCTATATTACAACATTTGGATGTCATTATTAAGTGTATACAAATCTTAGAGATTTGTATTCTATATTATAAATAAATAATTAAATAATTTATTTCTCAGAAATGAATAAAAAGTTTGAGCATGAGAATTAATAGAGTGGAATCACAGTTCAATGTCTGCCATATTGTTATTGTAATAAATCACAAAGAGTATCATACATCTTAATAATCTGGAATTCAAAATTTATGAGTCTCTTTTATGAAGATATTAGACAAATTATAAATGGATATATGCAAAACACACATTGTTGATAAAAACAGAGTTTGCTTTTAACTGTAAAAAAATTTATAATTTCTCAATGATTCTGTATGAAATTGAATTAGAGCAATAACTAATGTGCATTACAGGCAAAACTCTCCATACAGTAGTGCCACTCACTGCAAGCCAGAGTAATCAATGGATGCCAGAAGGCATAAAATTCCGATCTAGTGCCTACTCATCTAATATCCCCAGACTAGTTTCTGGCTTGTGGCCTTCATCAGTGAGGGGCTTTGGATATGAGAGCACTGCTTTGGATCTGGGAACACTGCACCTAGATTTAAGTGCAGTGCTCTCAGATCCAAGGCTCCTCACTGACAAAGGCCACAAGCCAAAAACTAGTCTGGGGATATTAAATGAGGAGGCACTAGATAGGGATTTTATGCACGAGCCTTCTGGAATCCATTGATTACTCTGGCTTGCACTGAGTGGCACTACTGTGTAGAGAGTTTTGCCTGTTTTAATAACAGTTATGAGCAAGCATAAGAAATGGTGATCATGTGATGTTTAATGTGCATTACCTTGTTTTTGTGTTGCAACTATTATAGTCATATAAAAGTTCACATAAGACTTAAAAACACCACAGCCATTGTTTCATCTCAGAACTTTAATAGTTCTTAACAGAGATGTCTACACAGAGTTTTTTTTAAAGATAGATTAAATATGTGTATTTTTTAAAAAAAAATTTAAATAGTTGTGATTGTTTATAACAAAAATGGTAGCCTTTGTTTTTCATGGCTATAAAGTAAAAGATCAGCCAAAACAAAATAGTTCTGACTATATTATAGACAAATTGTATTAAGAATTCTTGGATTTTATTTGAACCTTTGCATGGAAATAAGCAATTATATGTGACATGAAGGAAAATTGCTTGAATTGGAAGAACTGTTACAAATTAAATAAGATGATAGACTTTATGTAGTTAAAAAGAAATATTGGAGAAAAAAATATGCATATGCTTTATTATGAAAATACAAATATTGGAAATACAATTGAGATAGGATGCATTACATTTAAAAAATGGAACCACATTGTGGTGATTGAGTGTAAAATTGACATAGTGGCAAGGTTAGCTATTCAAATTATAAATAAAAGATAAAATAAGAGAATTTCTCTACTCTGGTGCCATCTATAGTGAGATTGAATAATCAGTGATTGTCAAATGTGAATGTATTTAAATGTAGAGGGCTATTCTTGTTTTATCATATATTTTGTAAGACAAAGATTGGTTGTTGGTGTTGTTGGAGGATATCATGAACAGATAGTTCAGATTTATACCCTAATGAGTTCTCATTATGATGAAATAGAGAAATTTTTACATAAATTTACAAAATACTTTGATTATATACAGAGTCTAATTCTCTCCATACAGTAGCTCCACTCAGTGCAAGCCAGAGTAATCAAATGCTGATCATGTGATGTTTAGTGGTTTAATACTTTGATCATACCAAATGACATTTTATGATTGTCATGGGAGACATTAGTGCTCGAACTAAAAAATGATTGACAGATGAAAATATGATGTGAAAATTTGGATATGGAACAGAAGTGAGAATGGTACAGATTTATGGAATTTGGAGAGGAAAAAAGATTATGAATTGATTTAGTTGGAAAATAATGGATGGAATTAATAAAAGAATTAAATGTGGATAAAATCCTTTTATTAGAAATTAGTTAATATTAAGAAATAAATATGCCTTTATGTTAAAAAGGCATTTTAGTAAATTCACTAAACCAATGTTTTATTTATGGATCTGACACTTCGAAACTTAAAGAAAGAGCAGTACAGAGATTACAGACCACACAATAAAATATGAATAGATACATATTGCAAGTAATAAGAAGAGATCTAAAGCAAACTGGAACCACTGAAAGAAATTAAGAAGCTGACATGAATGTGAGCTGGTCATGTGTTAAAAGAGATGATGATAGGTAGACATTTGAAATCAAAAATTGAATCCCAAGAGAATGTAAACCAATGTTTTATTTATGGATCTGACACTTCGAAACTTAAAGAAAGAGCAGTACAGAGATTACAGACCACACAATAAAATATGAATAGATACATATTGCAAGTAATAAGAAGAGATCTAAAGCAAACTGGAACCACTGAAAGAAATTAAGAAGCTGACATGAATGTGAGCTGGTCATGTGTTAAAAGAGATGATGATAGGTAGACATTTGAAATCAAAAATTGAATCCCAAGAGAATGTAAAAGATCTAAAATATGGTAGATAGATGACAAGTTTTATTTGGAGAGATCTTTATACAGCAGTGAATCAATCATTGTTGAAAGTGATAATGATGATCTATTAAATATATACTTCATTCGATATATTTTATTTCTGAAATTAAAAGTATGTATATATGAGTGTACATGTGGTTTTATAGTTGCATCTGAATTAAATATTCTTTTCATCACAATGCACAGGTCATTCAAGAAGAAAATTGCTTTCACAGGTATTCCACGTTCATACTCATACACTTCAAAAATGTTTCTTGTTCATGTTAAATTGCATGGAAAAAAATCTTACACTTCTATTATTTCTAATACTTCTTTTTAAAATGTAGTTTGATATGATTTTCTTGCTAGTTTAGAAAACCAATTTAAAAAGAGGCCAGGCATAGTAGAAATTTAAACAGTGTTCCTAAAATAGTATATAAATACTGTATATGAAAAGTTTAGCAAATATTAACTAGTTCATCGAAGAATGAAAAATTACTAAAATAAATTTATATAAACCCATACGCAGACGACACATGTCAAATTATTCATACGGATAATAGTTTAAAGCAATCGCGAACTTCCAACGATAACGTCGATTGGTTTGTTATAATTTAGTCACAATTATTTTATAAAGAGATTTTTTTTGATGTTTTCAAAAGAAAATTTCTAGATAAAATGTATAATTATATTTATATGTGAAATTATTGGAGGCTGCCTTCTTAAGTGGCTGACAGGGAATACTTAATATAACTAACTCAACCAGAGAAGAGTTGGGAGAAAAGAAAAATCTATATTGCAAATAAAGAGGTGGAATAGTCAGATTAAGTAAACCCAGGGGGATTCCAAAATAACTGGAATTTTGTCATAAAAATTATATATTTGTAGGTGTTGTGAATTGAATCACTTTAGAAAGTATAGTCTATTTAATGCAATGCATTGGTCTAAACCTGTTTGTCACTTTTCAAAGTAGTCCAAAAACACTCACAAAGTGATGCATTTTAACATCTTCATCATTTTCTCCACAAGTTCTAAGTTCTTAAAAAAAATTGACACATTTTTTCATTCAAGGAATTAAAACACATCTGAAGCAAGATCGAGTGAATATGGCTGATAGATAAGTTCGGTCATGCTGAATTTAATTAAAAAGTATTTCACACTCAAGGCTTTGAGAGATGACACTTTGTTGGGATAGAACTTGCACTATTTTTTTGCCACAAAACAGCATATTTATATTTTACCACATCATATAAATGTTTTAGAACATGCAGATAAAGTGCCTGACCATTACGAACTAAATTTGAGAAAAAAATACCATTTGCGTCAAAAAAATATCAGCATTGTTTGACTTTGTGCTTCACTTGCGATGCCCTTTTTAGGGACATGGTAAATTTAACATTTCAATTAAACCACTCATAAACTTGTGTTTTTATGAGATCAGCTTGCTTATAATCTCTTTCAAATGTTACAACATTTTTTCTAGTCGTTTTCTGTAAACAAAAACAATTTCATATTGTCGAACTTTTCAGCCATTACAAAAAAAATGATAAATATATGAAATGCACTTTACAAAAAAATGTGCTATGTGGCCTCATGATTTCATACAGTGATCAAGGGTTTCTGCAAGATGTATATAACTGCAGAAATATATACTACAACAGGCATGCAAACCAGAGAATGATTCCAGTTATTTTTGCCCCTCCCTTGTATATGAAATTTTGAGGAATTTCATATACAATTTAAATGTTTACCATTATGTCTGTGTGCAATTATTCAAAGCAAAACAAATGTGATGCAATGTTTCACTGCATTAATATGGTGATCAGATTTTTATTTTGAGTTTCATTAACTAATTATTTTACTACAAACTTTAAAAGTAGTGGATGTTGTTTAATTTATAGTTTAGCATTACGTATTTAATTTATTTGTATTTGTAAAAATGTTTATAAGTAATTATTAAACCACTAAAATGAATAATAATCAAATGGCTTCATTACTGGAGAGTTGATACGTTTAAGCATTAGAAGAGGCAGAAATGAAATTGATCCAAGCACTCACATTTTAGAGTCTGAATGATAGAATAATATCATAAATTTGAGTTTTTTGTACTACACTATCCTATTAATTGAAATTTAACATTGCATATTATTCAATACTACTAAATCAATTGCTTTTACACTTATTTTTCTTCTGCAATGTTCAAATTTTATTAGTTAATCTGATATGTTGATTATTCTACAATCTTCTTCAAAAATATCTTTTTGTCTATATTCTTTATTTTATGTAATGTTTAAACTATTAATTAATCTACTGCTTTGATTGTTCAATAATCTTATTCAAAGACTTCCTCTTTTTAGAGAAAAGAAGTTGCTGAAGAAGATTGTTGAATAATCGAAACATTATAGAAAAATTTATAAAGTTTGAACATTGCAAAAAAAAATAGTATAAAATTATTTTGATTTATTAAATAATACAATAACATAATTAAGATTTAATGTAATTGACTAAGATATTTATTAGCAGGGAGTTTCCAACTGTAATTTTAAACAGACATAATCAGTCTCTGCATATGCATTGTACTGCCATGTTAAATTAATGTTGTTTTTGTTGAATATGGGGAAACCCTTGATCCAAATCACATGACAGAGACTTTGAAAAGATAAGAGCAGCCATCTTATTTTTGTACCTAAATGCAATTATATAGGCCAATCATAAGAATCTTAGATTGAGAATATGAATATTTTTGTATTATTCAATTTACTTCCATTTTTTTATTATGTATATTAACACTAGCAAAATTTTAAGATTTGTTCAAATATACTTGTTTGATAAGCCTAGTGTTACAATTATATTTTTTGAATTATAATATAAATAGTGTTAAAATGTATGTGAAACTTTGTAAATAATTCTTGCACCTTATTCACTAAGAGAGGCTCATGATCTAACTGAGGAATTGAGAATATTTACTTCTATAATCTTTCATAAGTATTAATATTAAATATTTTGTCCTAATTTGTCTTATTAAAGCATGACTGGATAACACACCATGAGCAAGACTCATATATATATATATATTTGTTTTTGGTTTTTTAACTAGGAATTTTTTTTATAAATGAAAAATGTTTTTATTATGTGTAAAAATGAATCACTTTAATTTCAATATTTTATCAGGCTATTTATATTTAATTGGTTGAGAGACCTCTCTGCTTTTTTTTTTTGCATTATCTGTTTTTACTATTATTAATGAATCAAGTCAACATTGATGCTTGGTGATGATATGAATATCATTTCTACAGTTTGACATATCAACTGTTTGGATTTTAAACTGCTCAGAAGCACCTTCAATTATTGTGATGATGAAATCTACAATCAGTTCTCTTCATCTTATTTTAGAGCCATCTAGTGTAAGTTTGAGTAATCAAAGGATATCAGATAGCTTGATATAATAACTCCAATTCCTGAATCAGCTTTTGTCTTTGTCAGACTAGGAGTTCAAAGCTGAAACTAATATCTTTATGTGTATGTATAATTTAATTGATAAGTGTCAAACATACTGCACTCTCAAATTTGACACAAATCACTTAACGAAAGTATATTAATATTTTTTATTAGTCAGTCATTAGATTAAAGATTATCCAATAATGAATAATATTTCTGTACATAACTTCCACTATACCATTCTCATGCTAGGTAGGGACTGGTTTCTATCCATCCTTACCTTGCATGAGATTGGTATAGTGAAAATTACACCACAGAAATATTCATTATTGTTAAATGCCTTTATGTATTTAGCACCATTTTTTTATTTTTTATACTATTCAACCATTTGAGAAAATCATAAAGTATAAGAAGGAATTGATAATGAAATACATGAAAGAGAGAACAAACGGATGCCACTGATATCATTGAAAAAGTTAATAAACTGAAATAGAGCTGGGAAATAGAATAATGGACGAACTAATGAAGTCTTAAACTGATCCCAAGAGATTGTAAAAGACCTAGAAAGAGATCACATGTGTGAATGAAATAAAGAAGTTGCTGATATGAAACTATATTAAACTTAAAAAGACCTTCAACTTGAAGTGGATCAGTAATAATTGAAAATGATAATGAATCATTTTTAGTTATGTTTCTGTTTACTGATAGATGGGCTGACTTGAGAACTAACGATTTCTGAATCAGAGCTCAAACTTCTGGTTCTTTGATATCATTTCACAAGTGATTGATCACTTGATTATTATCAGCTTTTATTTATTTTGTTTTGATATCATAATGAATCATAAAACCATTTTTATATGCTGAATGTAATTGATTTTCATATATTTTTGAAGGTTGAGCTATAGTCTGTTATATGTAAGGAAGGCTGGCTCTACGTGATTTACTGAAGTGGTAGAAGGATGGATTTGGAACTGAAGATTCTTGAATCGAAGCTCAATTTCTCACTCCTAGTGCTCGAATATTAAATAATTTCTCAAACAACTAGCCATATAATTATTTTTTATTGCAAGGATTCAAATGACCACTTATTCTATGTAGTGGTCGAATAATGGACTCTGAAGCTCAAAGTTCATGAATCGCGGCCAAGCTCTATCACTTCTGGTGCTTAAACTTCATATGAACCATTCGATTAATTAATAATTGCTAATTCATTATTTTAATGGTATGTTTAAAAATCAAGCTGTATCATAATAACCAACGGTGATTATTTGTAATGCTGAAAAAAGGTAAAAATGTGTGAAAGAAAAAAAAAGTTAGTAGCTAATCTTAAAATGATGACATCAGTTAACGAATATTTCAAGATCGGGGGGGAATGCGTAAACAGCCTATCGGAAAATAGCTAGAGATGATGATCACGTGAGCAAATCTTTTAGCTGTATTTTTATAAACTCGTGCGATAGATTTTCTTTAGATGTTTCTTTTGGTCCAATTATTTCTAAGGTTTCCTGCCGCGAGCTTTACATCGTCTAGTCTGAATTGCAAATGATATCTATTAATATTTAATTTATTGATTATGGGTTTAAAAAAAATCAATAACTATTGAATAGTAAATAAATATTTAATATAAGAATGAAACATATATTTAAAAAATACCGAAATCAAATACAATTTTAGATGTTTGCTATTGATTTTTATGTGTATGTGTCCGTGCGTGCGGAAGATTAATATAGATAAAAAAAATTGTGGTTAGTAGTTCAAATTGCATTTAATTTAGCATTTTAGAAAACAAGAATTTTGAAATTATATTTTATAAATAAATACGTACAGTATTTACAAATCTGCATTTTCTAAATTTGATATAATTAAGTGATCTACTATGAACCCAGGAACTTTAGCTCTCGAATTCATGTGCGCACTCTCACACTGTATAGATGTAATCAATCAAAACTACCCCAAATCTAAAATTAAACCAGACCAGCATAAAAATAATATTAAAACACAACCTAAGGTTTCACTGCTACAAGCAGACTTCTCAAGTGTAAAGAACTACAAAAAAAACCACACATTATATATACTATTAAAAACTACCCACAAATCCATTCACTTCCCATCCACTCTTAATATTAAAAGAACTCTTAAATAAGTTAATTGCTTCAGAATAATAAATTTTCAATAATAAAGACTCTTTAATTCTTCTTTTGATTTCATTTCTCTCAAAGAAGACAACCTTAGCTTCATCAAAATCAATAGTGTGGCCTGTATCTTTTTCATGGACATACAAAGCAGAACTAAGATATCTATTTTTAACTCTACTTTTATGAACCTTTATTCTTTCATTTAAACTCAAACTACTCTGACCTATGTAAACCTTCTTACAAAATAAACAAGGAATAAAATATACCACACCAGGAATAGTCTTTCTATCAAAAACTTCTTTTGTATTATTTAATAAATTATTCAATGTAACACCCATTTTCCAAGCAATTTTCTTATTTCCAAACAATTTACTATTTCTACACACAATTTTATAAGAAGACAATTTAAATGGCAAAGAAATAAAATCATATTTTTCTTTAACCTTTACATCCTTACAAATATTACTATTAAATAAAATACTTTTAACAAATTTATCAGAGTATCCAACACTCAAATAATCTTTATAAAATTGATATTTCTGAAACAAAGCTACCCCACTAGAATTATTTAATTTAATATTCCTGTATTGATTAAGAAAAGTTCTTTATCAAAAAATAAAATTAAGGTAATTAAAGATTTGCTTTTGTTATTGGAAGATTCTATGTATTTTACTTATAGAGGTAATTTTTATAAGATTAAGGAAGGGTGGATAATAGGTTATATTATTTCTCCTTTAGTATGTTCAGTTTATATTAGTTTTATGGAAGAGGAAATTATTATTAAAAAGAATTGTTTATATGTAAAATTATTTGTCAGATATGTTGATGATTGTTTATTTGTAGTTGAGAATGATAAATTGAAGGAATTTGTAAATGAGTTTAATTGTTTTGATCCTTTTATAAAATTTGTGTTAGAAGGAGGGGGGTTAGATTTTGGTAAGTAAAATTTTTAAATCTTTTGGTGATTAGAAATATAGAAACTAATTGTTTATTGTGCAGTCATTTAGTTAAAAGTAAAGAATTAAGATCTATAATTAAACCTGATAGCTATCAGTCTGTATCTCATAAAATAGCTGCTTTAAGGAATTATTGTCATAGGAATATTAAATTAAATAATTCTAGGGGGGTAGCTTTGTTTCAGAAATATCAATTTTATAAAGATTATTTGAATGTTGGATACTCTGATAAATTTGTTAAAAGTATTTTATTTAATAGTAATATTTGTAAGAATGTAAAGGTTAAAGAAAAATATGATTTTATTTCTTTGCCATTTAAATTGTCTTCTTATAAAATTGTGTGTAGAAATAGTAAATTGTTTGGAAATAAGAAAATTGCTTGGAAAAGGGGTGTTACATTGAATAATTTATTAAATAATACAAAAAAAGTTTTTGATAGAAAGACTATTCCTGGTGTGGTATATTTTATTCCTTGTTTATTTTGTAAGAAGGTTTACATAGGTCAGAGTAGTTTGAGTTTAAATGAAAGAATAAAGGTTCATAAAAGTAGAGTTAAAAATAGATATCTTAGTTCTGCTTTGTATGTCCATGAAAAAGATACAGGCCACACTATTGATTTTGATGAAGCTAAGGTTGTCTTCTTTGAGAGAAATTAAATCAAAAGAAGAATTAAAGAGTCTTTATTATTGAAAATTTATTATTCTGAAGCAATTAACTTATTTAAGAGTTCTTTTAATATTAAGGGTGGATGGGAAGTGAATGGATTTGTGGGTAGTTTTTAATAGTATATATAATGTGTGGGTTTTTTTGTAGTTCTTTACACTTGAGAAGTCTGCTTGTAGCAGTGAAACCTTAGGTTGTGTTTTAATATTATTTTTATGCTGGTCTGGTTTAATTTTAGATTTGGGGTAGTTTTGATTTTATATTGACTAGTTTAGCTTTATGCTTGTAATGTTTACATTTTAATGAGATGTAATCAAATATTTTCTAAATTTATAAATGAGCATTATCTTGTTTGTCGCATCTTTTGAAGCCATCTTTACCATGTCCTCTATTAAGAAGTGATTTTTTTTATTTTTTCAGAAATAGACTTTTTTGTTTGTTTTGTGTTCATCATTTAAAATGCATTTATATATCATTCTTTATACCGAATGTTGGTGAGCATTTGGCTGGATATAAAACAGTAATTGGGTCAGTTGTAGAATAATATTAACTCCGTGGTAATTAGCTTATTGGTGAGCAGTTAATCTAGTAATAAGGCATGTTATTGATCAGTCGAAAGAATAGTAGAATAATTTACTAATGAGAACAAATTGGTTTAATAGTTTATATTAAATGATTAATTGTTAGCCGTGTGCGTATGTTATATTTACCATTATTATTTCTCCATTAAGTATATTGAAATCATTTTCGTCTCATCAGTTCATTGTAGGATGAAAGCTTACCGAATTTGATCCATATTTTACAATCCATAGCTTTTCTTCTCCACATTAGCCCAGCAAACTTTCGTATCTCGCCCATTTATTTCACATGTGGTTTGTTTCGAGGTCTTTTACAATTTTTGGTGATTCACTTTAAGATTTAAACTGTCCGTCTATTATGGTCTCACCCCCCCCCCCAATTCATATTAAAATAAAGACTTCTAAATAATAGAAGCAATTATAAGCAATCATCATCATCAACCATTATCAATCCATTGCAGGATGAAGGTCTCTCCAAGTTCAATCCATCTTCTCTGATCTTTAGCTTCTCTTCTCTACATCACCCCTGCACCCTTTCTTATTTCATTCATCCATCTCACATGTGGTCTCTTTTGGGTCTTTTACAATCTCCTGGCCTCCAGTTTAAGATTTCAATTGTCCATCTATTATCATCTCTTCTAGCAATATATCCAGCCCAACTCCACTTCAGGGTTTTAATTTTTTTAATGATGTCAGTAATACCTGTTTGTTCTCTTACTCATATGTTGCATTTTCAATCTCTTCTTGTTACTCCTAACATGCATCTCTCCATACTTCTTTGAGTTGTCTGAAGTCTCTGTATTGCTCTTCTATTAAGTGTCCAAGTCTCAGATCCATAAGTAAGAACTGGTAAAACACATTTATTAAAAACCTTAAGCATATTTCCTTTTAGTATCAAGTTATTTCTACCAAAAGCACTCCAACCAAGTTTAATTCTATGATTAATTTCATCCACTATATTTCCATCTATATTAATAATCTGACCAAGGTATTTGTAACTGTTAATTTCTTCTAACTCATGATAATCAATCTTAATTTTCATATTTTGAGAAAATCCATTAAACATTACTTTAGTCTTTTTAACATTTATCTTTAGTCCTACTTTTCTACTTTCATCTGATAACTCTTGCAACATTTCCTACAGCTCTGAAGCATTATTTGCAAAAACAACTCATCATCTGCAAAATCTAAATGACTTAAATAATCTCCATTTACTTTCACTCCTTTAGCTTCCCATTTTAATCCACAAAATATTTGTTGCAGTACTGCTGTAAAAAGTTTTGGAGATATGGAGTCACCCTGTCTTACACCCTTTTCAATGTTGATTTTCCCAGTATCATCATGGAATCTAATTGTTGCTGTTGCATTTTTATAAATATTCTTTAAAATATGACAATATCCTGGGTCTATACCTTGATGATCCAATGCTTTAATCACTGAAGAAATATTTATAGAATCAAATACCTTTTCATAATCTACAAATCCAAAGCATAATGGCAACTCATATTCATTTGCTCTTTTTATAACTTCTCTCAAAACCTGGATATGATCTACTGTACTAAAACCACTTTTAAATCCAGCTTGTTCTCTGTAGAGAGTTGTAATTATCTTTGTAAAAAAATTGTATAAAACTGATAAAAGGCTGATAGGTCTGTAATTTCTAATATCTTCTTTATCACTTTTTTTAAATATTAATACTGACATTTTTCAAATCATCTGGTGCATTTTTATTATTTAGACATTTGATATATAACTTTGTTAAAAATAATTCTATTTCTTTACCTGCTTCTTTTAATATATCAATTATAATTCCATAACTACCTGGAGCCTTTCCTTTTTTAATACATTTAATTGCATATCTCACTTCTTCATTTCTGAGCCATTCTGAAGATGTAATAGATATAGGAGGTAATTGTTCTTTATTACTATATAATTCTTGATAAAAGTCTTTTATCCATTTCATGATGTCATCTCTCTTTTTAATAATAATTCCATCTTTTTTTCTTATTGCAGATTAAATTTCCTACCAATACCAAAATGTTTTACACTCTTGAGACTTTTATTCTCTTCTTCAACTTTCCTTGCTAGTTCACAGTTATACTTTCTTATATCATTTTCAACTCTTTTCCACACCATTTCACAAAATTCGAGATATTCAATTCTTTTTAATGCATTATTTTTTTTATATCTTTATATTCCTTCTTTTCTTCATAAATTCTCTAGTTTCAGTAGAAATTTTATTAGTCAATTGCTGCTTTTTTCTACCAGCTATCTTTGTTGCAGTTTTTAAAAGTGTATCAGTTATTTTCATATTAATTTCATTCAAATCTGCATCATGTTCAAAGTCTACTAATACTTGAAACTGATTTGTAAGTTCTAATTTAAATTCATTAGAATGTTTCTGACGATTATGAATATCAACTGTAAATATTGTTTTTCTTAATAATTTTTGTCTCTCTAGTTTTGCATTAACATATATTTTACATCTTACTAATCAATGATCACTTCCTGTGTTAAATTTATTAAGAACATTACAATCTTGAAATATGTATTTTTTGTTAGCCAAAATACAATCCAATTCTGCTGTACCTTCATTTGGATCCATTTCCTTTTAACATTTTTCTCAAAAAAAGAATTCATAATACAAAGTTTTTCTTTTTCTGCAAACTCCACAAGTCTATGTCTTCTTCTCATTTCTATTACCATAACCAAAATTACCTGCAGCACTTTCATCTTTCATTTGTTTACCGTTTCTAGCATTAAAGTCTCCTATAACAATTTTAAAATGTTGTTTACTCTGATCAAAAGCCTTTTGTACATCTATATAAAAATCTTCTACTACTTCATCACTATGAGAACTTGTTGGGGCATAAACCTGAATTGTCTGCATTTGGTATCTGCTATTAAGTTGTATAACTAATTTTGCCACTCTGTCCGATACACCATAAATCTCCACAATGTTGTTCTTTCACTTTTTATTTATAATGAATCCTACTCCATTTGTATTTCCAATATTTGTGTTTTTGTAATAGAGTACATGTCCACTTTTTAAATCAATTGTCTCTTCGCCTTTTCTTCTAACTTCACAAGGTTCAATAATGTCCCATTTAATATAAGACAGTTCTTCTAATTCTTGCAATCTTCCTTCACTTGAAAGTGATCTGCAATTGTAGGTACCTAAATAAAGTTATCATCAAATGGCAACCTGGGTCCACAATCAGGGAATTCTTAGCACCCTCCGCCTTCGGCCACCAACTGCTATTAACTGAAAGGAGACCCTTTGATTTCTCTTGGAAGCCTTAAAGAAACTGAGCAAGGCAAAGTCTTAATGTCCACTCCATATGTTCTTGTCATTGCAGCTGTTATTACTATGTGATTATTCATATAGTATACGAACATGGATGGGCTGCTCACCAACACGCATTAGCCAGTGGGGTGAGTTTATTGGCTTTTTACCTCTGAGTTTAAGATCAAGAAACACCATAGTCTTTCTTCTCAGTTGCATGATAAGGCAGAATGAATGTTTGTGTAAATGATAAATATTTTTCCCAATAGATGTATACAATTATGACAGACAAAAATAAATCATGGCCCTTATTCCCAAGATTATAAGCGATAAAGATATTTAAATCGCTGCAGAGAAGAAACTAAAGATGCTTGTTGCATATATAACTAGTCATTTTACTTTATCTAATCTGCTTTAATATTGAAGCGGAAAAAATACTAAGTGCACATGAAGTTTAACCTTTAACGACTTTACAATTATACTTGTTTACTTTAAATAACCAGTTTATCAGCAGTGAAAACAAACAGAACATTAGATTTGAAGGTGGTATCGCTTTCTTTTTCATTTTATTATATATGTTAAGTGATAACTGATCTACTGGAAATATTATGTTGACAGTCAAAGTTTATTGGCAATGAAAATTTAGATTAAGCACCGCAAGCCATCTTTTTTTTTTGTTGTTGTTCTTTTTTGTGGATATTATTTCACAAATATATACACTGTATATATTATTTTATTAGATTTCAAGGAGACTGGGGAGGGGAGTACTTTAAAATATACAAACAATGTAGCTTGAGTATGTTTGCAGTTCCAACAAATTAAGATCAGCTGACACGTTCTTTGTAGCTTTATTTACTAGTATAAATAATTCTTTGTTTATTTAATAAATATTTACAATTCGAGTTGGGATCACACTTCAGCTTGAGTGAAGAGTTCACACTGCTTGTTTATTTAATTAAGAAAATATAAATATAGCTTATATATAAATATTCAATTCTTAAACTTGCAGTTATTGTAGAGAGCCATTTCTATTAGCCATTTACAATAGAATTACGAGATTTTATATATATGTAAACATGCTTGGTATATGTTAATTGTCTTTTTATATTTGCATAATGATTTGCATATTCTATGCTGTAGACATTACTAGGATAAGAAAGGAGTGAGCTCTGATAAACTGCTATTGAAAGAAAAATAATGAAATGTTTTTTTCCTCAGAAGTTCGTAAGAAGTTTCAGCCTCAGAAGTAACAGAACTGGAGTCTGATCCATGTGCCTTGGGCTCCACAGTCTACCACTGTATTCTCTGCACTAAATTATGCAGGGTAGTAGTAATAATACAAATAATTTGTTGCTTGGAAATTCACACGGAGTTCAAGCATGAGCTGTGATTCATAGACTATGAGCTCTAAGTTCACCATTCTACCACAGCTCTAAATCACACTGGGTAAAATAATCAAATTGATATTCCTTTGGGTTCCTAAAATGTTTTAGCACTGAAAGTAATAGAAATGAAACTATGATCTATGCATTGTAACATGTAAAATCCACTAAACTATACAGGATATTAGTGCAAGCTCTTTTGTTTTTCCTAGCATCAGCTTTAGTAATCAATAGGTGCCAGATGGTAGTCCTTAATAGATCCTTGTTCATTGCTATCTTATCCAAATATCTCCAGAATACTTTTTAGTTTGTAACTGTCATCAGATTTTAGCCATGAACTTGATCTTTTTCAATCTAATGCACCTTTCTTTTGGCTGCCATTTTTTATTTTTTTATTATACTCTCAAGCCACCTGCCCAAATTGATTTTTTTCCAAACTTATTTGCACAAATAGTTATACAGATTTAAAACTTCCTCAGTTTTTATATATTATGGTGACCTTAGCTTTTTAATACGCTTAGCTTACACTAAGTGGCAGAAGAGTAGAGAGAAGAAAAGCGATTGTTAATTAATAGCTATGGGTAAACTAGGATCATGTGATGTATTGTTTATCATGTAATATAAGGTATTAATGAAGTTCCAATGTATTAGTAGTTTGGATATTGCATAATTTCCCAGTGAATCTAACTTTGGCAGAAAAATGTATATATTTCATTTAATTTTTATATGGAATTAGCTGTACACATAGATTCACTTGCATTAGTAGAAAATTAACAAAGTTTTTAAAGACAAATACAAAAATTTACAGCCTAATAAACAAACTTTTCAAATTTATGTATAGAAGGATAAGGATAAAGGAAAGGATAAATTATAAAGGATTGTCAGTAACATATGCACAATAGAGCTGTCTTTAATTTATATATTCCTGAATTATTTGTTCTAAAACTGCAGTATTTGTTCTAGTTGTTGACTACAAATCTTTAATTCTTACCGAAATATTCGAATTGTATTATAAACCAATCAATGATGCTCACATTTGCATGTAATTATTTTAAGATATTTGTCAAGTTTAGGTAGAATGTGCTTTTTCTAAATCACTTTTAAAAATAATACTAGTGTGCATAATAAATTAACAATCTTTTGTCAAGTAATTTATAAATTACTTTAAACGCTATTAAAAATTATCCACTACGATATTTTAAATAATCCTTCAGATGTATTTTTAACCTTATATATTATAAATTTGAATTTTTATTGCCCCAATCTTCTTAAATATTACTTTTAGATGGTGAAAATTTTTTTAGAAATCATTGATATCACCAACTTTACTTAAGGTAAGAGCAAATTCCCCAATTTTTACAAATAATTAAATGCCACCAAGCAACAATCCATAGCCTATATAAATGTCCAAAACAAAAGAAAGAAAATCATGCATGATTCATCAAGATTAGCACAGTATTTGTTGAATTATTAAGTAACAAATAAACAAAACTTTCATATTTATATATGTAATAGATAATAGATTTTAACATAATCTTTGTAATCTATGATTAAAATTATTTTTTACAATGAAATTAGTTGAGTGAAAAGAGAGTATAAACTTTACTGAAAGTGATGAAAAATGTTTTCTGAATATTAAAAACCTAGCTATGTTTTTTTTTTAATTTGCATTTTTATTTTCATTTGTTTTTCATATAATATTATGAGAAAGTGTGAGTTCATATCCCGTAAGTGTCTGATGTAGACTAAATCTTGTTATCATTGTGCTTGTTTTATGGTTAGTGCAATAGAACCCTCCCAATTCTAATTCTCCAGGTTAAAATAGTTGATATTCGTATGTCAACAAAATATAGAATTGGTACAGCTCTGGCTGCAGACTGGATATAGGAAATATAAACTTGTTTAAGTAATATCTGAAATTTTTCTATACCATATCTACATTTTGACTCCAGGTCATGACATACTGGTCATTATAATGTTACGAGATCTTTTTCATCACCCTATGGGCAGATTAATGGAAAAAACAAAATTGCATATGAGTTAGATGGATATGAAAAGTTAATGGAATGATGTGGAGATTAGCTAAGAATTGAAGAGACTTCATTGTAAACTTAAAATGTATCAGTAATAATTCAAAATGTGACAGTTAATATTATCATTATTATTTTCAATGCACTGCATAGTGAGTATTATTTCTAGTTTAATTCAGTTTATCTGATCTATAATTTGTTTTTCATATCATTCCAGAAAAAAATCTTATCTCATTGTGGATCACACATATAGTTTTTTTTTTTAAATCCCTTACCATCTCTTGAGATGCGGTTCAAGATTTCATGTCTATCCTAGTTTTTCATATGTTTTCTAATAATGTCAGTGATACTATTTATGCTCTTTTTTATGTAGGTTCTCGATTTTTATTTCTTAATCCCATCATACACTTGGCCATACTTTATTGTGCTGCCTAAAGTTTCTTCTGTCCTAATCAGTATCTGTTTCTTATCCATAAATAGAATACATTTATTAAAAGCATTTTTTTAAAATGCCTATGTATATTTTCTTTGAATATTAAGTTCATATCTTCAAGCACCTATACATACCCACACACCATATTAAAACATGCACAACATATTATATGATTAATTTCATTCAGATTAATAAATTTTGATTAATGTATTTACAATTGTTAACCTTTTTAATTCATTACAATCATGTTTACAACAAGTAAAACTCTCCATACAGTAGTGACACTCAGTGCAAGCCAGAGTAATCAATGGATGCCAGAAGACTTGTGCATAAAATCCCTATCTGGTGCCTATTGATCCAATATCCCCAGACTAGTTTCTGGCTTGTGGCCTTCATCACTGAGGAGCCTTGGATCTGAGAGCACTGCACCTAGAAGGAGCCTTGGAAGGCCATAAACCAGAAACTAGTCTGGGGATATTGGATGAGTAGGCACTAGATAGGGATTTTATGCACAAACCTTCTGGTATCCATTGATTACTCTGGCTTGCACTGAGTGGCACGACTGTATGGAGAGTTTTGCCTGTTTTAATAACAGTTATGAGCAAGCATAAGAAATGGTGACATGATCTTTGGTGTTTTAATACAATCATAATTATTTTTGGAAAGATACTGAACATTATTTAAATTTTTGTATAACTTTCTGTGCTGTTGTTGATAGTTTTTATATCATTTTCTGCAATTTTGAAGTGTTATTTACTAACTCACCCCAAATATCTGATTATTTTAGACAGCTAAGAAATATTTTTTTATTCCTTTCCATTTTAATCTATTTTTTATAAAACTGTTGTGAAATTTTTTGTATAAATGGAACCATTCTACTATACACTGTAAATATGTTTAATCCTTATATAGTCTTCTTGTTGTGTTTTTCAGAATTTGACTGTTGCTTTTAATGCAAAATAACAATTCACATTTGTTTATTTTTTATGGTGTAACTTCTATGACTTATTCTTAGATTGACTAATTCTTAAGAATTATTATATATGAGATTAAAAATAAAACATATCTAGAAATGTTGGTATTTGTATCATAAAATTAATAAAAAACATTCAAACATTTGTAAAAAAAATATAGAGTGAAGAATGAAGGAATAAAATATGGAAAGGTGTAATTTGAGATTAACAAGGTGGAATGAAAATTGAAATACTGATAAAATTAAGTGGCTGAAATGGATTTGGGATGAACAAGTTTCTAGAAGAGATGGAATTGTGTTGAAGAAGTGATGATAATGAGCACCTGCAGTAAATATCTACATTTAAAAAAGTTCACCAACACATGACTGTATAAAACATGAACAGTAGATCTTGATGATGATGATATGAGATGAGATGCACTGTGGCTTCTCCTTTATCAGAGTCAGGAATCTCTCAGCTACTATGCCCAGAGAAACCTGTTAGTCACTTTTCCTTCCCATTCCATTCCCTGCCCTAAGTTTTTCTCATATTCTTCTCTATCCTACTCTGTCCCATTTCCACAACATAATCTTTGTTATCACCATGGTCTTTATATCTAAATCCCCATTATCTTTTTCCAAACCCAGCATAAAAACCAAGAACCCACCTTCTATATAATCCCTTTGTTTATATTTATTTTCCCACAACTTCATTATTTCTGCCTTTTTGACTTGCAAACATTTACATTTAATTATTAGATGTCTAATATTTTCTATGCCTTCCTTACACAATTTGTAGACTAAATCATCCACATTTTTCTATTTATGTGTATATTCCCTTGTTGCTATAGATCCTGTTCGAGCCTTAAACAGTAAATTACTTTCCTTGCTATTATCATAAATTAACTCGTACCAAATATTCTGTGTACTTCTATATATAGTTAAACTCTTTCTACTCTCCATACTAGTTCTCCATCTCTCTGACTCCCTATTCTTTATTAATGCATCTATTCGTCTATCCCATTCCTTGCAAGTATTACACTCAACAATTCTCCTAACAAAATCATCCCTCTTTTTGCATAAGTATACTGCCATAAATTCTTTATCCAAATCTTCAGTATACCATACTACCTTTCTCACCCATCTTGTTGCCTGCCCTTTACTCATAACCCAATTAAATACTATTTTGGCTATTCTCTTATTATCCATAAAATGTAATCTATCGAACATTTTCATTTTGCTTTTTGCATCTCTCATATAAAAACTTGACCATCCCATTTCTCCTTGAATTGCCTCCTTTGCCATCCACACATCTGCATTTAATGCACATCTTCCTACTTCTCTTTCTACTTTTTCTAAAAAATATAACACCCCTTTATTTACACATAACACATCATTACCATATGTTAACCCTGCTACAGCCACTCTATTCCATACAATTCTAGCTACATCATATGGTGTATTATGACACCACCTATTTTCATCTTTTACTTAGTTCATGATTTAAATTTGATAGCTAAGGTTCCAGCATGTCCAATATATGGTTGTATTTGTGATTCAGTTGTATTATAATCATCACCAGACTTATTTCTAGAATATTATTATTATTAATATTAATATTCAGAAATATTACCAAACCTACCACTTCCTTTCTTTTGTTATAATATCTTACATAAATGCAATTTATCCACACTACTTTAAACTCTTTTAGCTATAAACCTTTTATTGTACATATATGCATAAACAATCTTATATTTTGACTGTCCTGCTGTCTTCATCAGAGCCACTTTTACTTTAATTTTTTTTTTAAAAAAATTAAAGTAAAAATGCACTGAAGAAGACTGCAGGACAGTTGAAATGTAAGATTGTGTATGCATATGTGTACAATAAAAAGTTTTTTGCTAAAAAGTGTTCAAAATTGAGTGGATAAAATGCATTTATTATTAATATTATTATTATTATTATTTTGTTTTGACTTTTTTAATATGGTGATAAATAAACAAAAGACAAGTTCTCTACAAGGTATCATAAGGATAACTGATATACAAAATATAAATTGTCAACAGCATTAAAAGCTAGTCTAAGATAAAAAGATAAAACAAGATTTAAAAAAACACATGAAAAATGTCAAAAATTAATATATATCTATATAAAATCTTACAGCATATTATTGGAAAATATAAAAGTTCTCACCATATGACATATGAATAGTCATGGGAATAATGTCTTCTTTTTCATTATTCCTCTATAAAAAGATGTCCTAATATTGGCTATTTAAAACTTTACCTTTTTACTTATAATTAAAGATTTGTTGCAATCAGTTATTGCAAGGATATTTAATTGTTTCCAGTATGTGTGAATGCTTCTTTTGGCTCTAACAATCCCTATGTAAATCACAAATCTAACCTTCTTTTCACCAGGAATAACCATACTCAAAGTTCTATATAACTCCTTGTTTAGATTTCTTTTATTTCATTATGATCCTAATAACAATAATTGAATAGTTTTATTACTTTGGAGTTTATAAAAAGTTCTAGTACCAGACATGATATCTGGATGCAATCTATGAATGTTGAGCTTCTATCTGGGTGCAATCCATAAATGTTGACCTTCTAACTGGATGCAATCCACAAATGTTGATCTTCTATTTGGATGCAATCCATGAATGTTGGCCTTATCTGGATGCAATCCACAAATGTTGACCTATCTGGATGCAATCCATGAATGTTGAGTTTCCACATCTGACACCCTTTCACCACACCAAATCACTCAGGGAAGTTCTAGTGAATCAATGTAATTAACAAATGATTTATTGTTTAGGAGTTGTAAGAAATTGTAGCACCAGAAGCAACAGAACTTGATATAATTCACAGATTTAAATTCCAGAGTCACTGCACCAGACCATAAAGAGCATTATTATTGAATCATTATAATAAAAAATTGAATGACTATATTGACTGTTTGGGAATTCATAAGAAGTTTCTGCAGGCTCCAAAATCTGTCACTGTACCATGACACCAAACTATAATATTACTGTCTTCTGTGCTCTTTATTATTTTTTTACAATGTTTTTTACAACCCACTATTGACAGTTTCCATTGCTCAGGCAATCTTCTTCAGAATTTCTATTTATATTTCCAAGTCTCAAATTATAATACACCAACTATATTAGGGCAATTCTGCTGAATTGATATAATAATAAAATAATCAAAAGGTTTATTGCTCAGTATTTCATAAAAAAAATTGAATACCAGAAATGACATTTGGAGTCACGATTCATGCACCTTGAGCTTCAAAGTTCACCACTTTATTACTTCACCAAACCAGGCAGGATACTGAAGTAATAAAATAAAGCCATTGACGACTAGAGCACTAGACTAGATTGACAAAGTTCAATAATTTACTAACCCTAACTTCTAATTAGATTATATTGTTTTAATATATATATGTACTATTTCATATTTATATAATTATCAGATTACCTGTTCCTTAATCTTTTTTCAAGGCAATCGTAGCCGAATCGCTGATTAAGTTTTTAAGAATTTGCTTTCTCTAATAAAATATTTTTCTTCTAATAATCTTTAATGGAATGGGTAATATTTATTTAAAATTAAGTAAATAAGCTTAGATTTGTGAATCAATTTGTTACCATGGTTACTTGGAATAAAATATTATTTATTAGTAAAATACATTAAAGAATACTAAAAGCAAGATAGTTTTTTATTTTTTAAAATACATAGAGGATAATGTTCCTAAATTTTCAAGAAAGTGAATTATATTAATCAATAATTAGTTTTTACCAACTTCGTAATTTAAGTATTTGATATAAAAAATAGTTACTGCAGGTTCTCGTGTGACAAACTGAAAATTTTAAATATTAAAAAAAAAAAATACTAATTTTTATTTAATTATTAGTAAATTCAAATTTTTTTAAAAAACATTGTTTATTAACTTTTCTCGTTACTAATGTCCCGCGTGTTTTGATCATGCGCAGACTCGCAACCCAGCTTGTCGGTTCCGGTGATTGATATTTTTATGAACTCCCAAGGGTTAATCATTCAATTATTTTATTATTATTAAAATATTTGAAAATGAACTTAATTTGATAGTAAATCATTATCATCAATCAATTAACAAATTGGAAATCTATATATGAATTAAAACTATTTTTTTTCTATCTCGTTTGGTTTTTCAAAATCCCATAGTTACCTCTTTTTTTAGATTATATCCGTTTTGTTTTTCTTTTAACTAGCGCTATAAATAAGCAAATGTCCAAACACGGAAGGGAGGGTGCTATCAAATGGAAATGTCAAAAAAAAAATCAGTTATATTTTTTTAAATTTCACTGCTTTGTTTTGCTGCGATGTTCATTACTTGGTGAATTGAGTGCACTTAGTGGGCTCAGGCTTTATATAGCATCACATTAGCTGTTGATCATTATGTTACTTAGTCCCTGAATGTCCTTAGCGTATTTTGCTCATTGTCATCTGAATGACTGAATTGCAAGATTAATCAATACATGCAATGAAAGAGAAGGTTTCTGTGATCATTTCTAATCCAAAGGTGAAATTATCATTGATACTATTAACTAATGAGATATTTATTTGTGATTTATTAATGAATTTTTTTGTGCCTTTACATTCAAATAAACTTCATTAAATAATTAAAAATGTCACAAATATATTGTACCTACAAATTGTTTATGTGAAGTTACTGCATTCTGTGGTTTTGTGCAGTGGTGGGTTAGCTGACCCTAAACTGAAGGTTTGTCTATCGCAACTCTGCACCCCTTACGTAGTTCAAAATTTTTCTGAGTAATAAACCATTTCGTAAATTTTTTTATTTGAAGTTATAATTTTTTAAAGGTTTTCTTCACTAATAATTATAATTAGTGTATGCATTATTTTGCGATAATTTCATACTTGAGTTATTTTAATTCATTAAATTTACATTATACATAAATTAAAGTTTAAATACAATTATGATTATGAAATGCAATTTAAGGCGGACGAAATCAGCTAATAATTGGCATTATTATTAAAATAAAGATAATAGCGAATGCAAATAATTATTATAGAAACATATAAGAAATTATTATCTTTGGAATACTTAATTGTTTTTTAAGTTTTAAAAGATTGATGTTTTTAAATTTTTTAAGATTTTTTTTTTCATCGGTTTATTTTTTCTTTTTATCAAATGTGAATTTGTTGAAATGGAAACCAGAAAAGAGCAATTAAAATAATTATACTAGTTTTAAAAATGTGATTGATCTTGAATATTTTTGATGCTGAAATTATTTATAAACAATTATTATATTATGTAGTGTTTGTTTTATTATTTATAGTAATAACTATTATTGTTAAAACTAACAAGCTAAAAAAAAGCCCATAAGCACTGTCCTTTTCTACAATCCATCATGTTTTCCATTTGTTTATCTCTAAATATTTGCCCAATCCACATTCTTTCTTTGTTTTTTAATTAATCGTCTTACTTTTAACACCGGGTCTGTTCATTTTTTCTATATTCCTTATGGTTCTAGAGCATTCAGTCCTTTGTTTTTTATTATTGTTTATATGTGCTCCATGTAAAGCAAAACTTTAAACAAAATATATCATATGCTTCTTTCTTACTGCTAAACTCTGCAACACTTCGAAAGTAGATAGCAGAGTGAAGAACTATAATATGTTTTATACAGGGAAAGTGTTTTGATGACAGCCATATTTTTATCTAACACTCTGTGGTGATAGATAACCTTTTACTTAAAAATAAGCTAATGATTATTGTTAATATATGTTAATACATTTTGTTCTATGTACATATTAATCAGAATTGATATTTCAACTCTTTCCTGACAAATTCCATGTCAATTTAACATAAGACTTCCATTTCAATTTCTCAGATATGATTTATCTCTGATGACATTTGAATGGTCTTAAAGACGGTACTTTTTTTTTTTTTCATTACTGCAACAAATACTTGCGAATCATTGGCAAAGATTAAATATTTCAGTTTTTGTTTTTATTAACAGAAGTGCAAAAGAACAAAAACTAGATACATTTAATAGTGAAATACATTCAGAAAATGAAAAAAAGCATCAAAAATGAGACAGTGAATTAAAAGAAATGTATTTAAAAAATGAAGAAATGCAACAAAAATTGGAAGAAAGACAAGAGATCAAGATATAAGCTACGTAGTTCAGTGATTAAATTGCAGATCTCAATTTGCACAAAAGGGCAGCATTTGTTCACATTTATGTCTTAATTATTTTGATGTTTTTATGTACACATTTAAGTTTCAATTTTAGGCATTTCAATGGCGCTGCAATCACTACTTCTTTTCTATGTTGTTTTAAAGTGTATGTATAACTTATATTAGGGTATGTGATGTGTTGTAATGTATCTATCTCTGAAGCTAAGATTTTAATGCACTCATCTTAAAAAACACCAAGATATCGGCATTATGCTAACTTTTATAGAACTGTATGTGTGATTGACAGCACCTATTGTTATAACAAAGATCACTTAGAAATGAGATTTGTGACTGACTGATGCTTTAGGTTGCTAAATAAGATAATAACATGATTTTCAGTAATTATTAATGATTATGATGCAATATTTTTGTAAAAGACTGTTTATTAAATCAAAAACTACATCACTAGTAGGGGATTGTCTTTGAAAACATTTTATTTGCAAAAAGACCACTCTTAGAAAAACTTTATGAGAAACCAGAAGCTGCCATTACCAGCTTTAAAAAAAAATTGCTTTTGTAAAAACTATAAAATATTTTAATAATAAATAATTTATTAACTTCTGGAATTTTTTTTGTTTCCTTGACGATGACTAATTCTAAATATATCACTTTTTAATAACATAAAATTCTAATATTCTAACTTTTTCAATAAGTAATGTGCAACCAATGTACATATGCTTTTTGTTCTCAGTAAGAATTTTGTCTATATATTTTCATAATTTTTAAAGTATTAAATTTAATTTTTTTTAGGTATAGTCATTTGAAAACTTAAAACATACATACAAAAATTTAAATTATTAATGTAAAAAAGTGTGCAATATGGCATACTGTTTAATGAAATATTTTTTATTTAATAAATGTAAAATATATTTACTTTTTCTTCTGTTTTTAAAGGGATTTAAACTTATATCAGTTGGGGGGGGGGTGTTATTCTCACTAATGTAAAATGTAAGCTTTGCTTTTTAAAAAAAAAATAGGCAAAACTCTCCATACAGTAGTGCCACTCAGTGCCAGCCAGAGTAATCAATGAATGCCAGCGGGCTTGTGCATAAAATCCCCATCTAGTGCCTACTCATCCAATATCCCCAGACTAGTTTCTGGCTTGTGGCCTGAACCTTGGATCTGATAGCACTGCACCTAGATCTTAGGATCTAATGCAATCCTTCAGCAGCCACCTTTTATCTCTACTTAACTACAAGTCTATGAGAATAAAATTGAAAACAATAATATTTTCTATCTAAGCTCAGTAGCTTATATAGTCATATGGGTCTGAACTCAGTTCAGCACCCATACATTTTGGTGTCTTTGGCTCTTTAACAACCATAGCCACCATTATTCTATTAGGCAGGATTGATGTTAATCCACTAAACATCACATGATCATCATTTCTTATGCTTACAACTCTCCATACAGTAGTGCCACTCAGTGCCAGCCAGAGTAATCAATGATCTATTGAGCTTAGATTGGAAATATTATTGTGTTTTCAATTTTATTCTCATAGATTTGTAGTTAAGTAGAGATAAAAGGTGGCTGCTGGAGGGTTGCATTAGATCCTAAGATCTAGGTGCAGTGCTCTCAGATCCAAGACTCCTCATTGACGAAGGTCACAAGCCAGAAACTAATCTGGGGATATTGGATGAGTAGGCACTAGATGGGGATTTTATGCACAAGCCTTCTGGCATCCATTGATTACTCTGTTTAGCACAGGTGGCAATACTGTATGGAGAATGTTGCCTGTTTTAATAACAGCTATGTGCAAGCATAAGAAATGGTGATCATATGATGTTTAGTGGGTTGTTGTTTTTTTTTAGTTAAATATGTTTTATAATAATTTTTTTTTTTTTCACTAATGTTAAAAAATAAGTTTAATAATAAATTTGATAAAAAGTAGTTCAATGTTGACAAAAATATTACTCTAACCCAAGGTCACATATATGAAAAATTAAATTTTGCAAATTTAGTCTGAATTTAATTATTGTATTGTCAGTCAATGGTTTGAGCACACATGTCCTCATTCAAAACAATAAACATCATTTGATCTATTTAACATCATGTTTTTTTTGCTTCTTCATTTTACTATCTATTAACAGACTATTATTAATGTTCTTCCAATGTCACTACATTTATTCCATGTACAGTAAGCTCTAGAAATCAATAAATAATAGGGTTTAATAAATCCTTATCCATTTCTGTTCTATCCAAATATCTCCAGATGAGTTTGAAGCTTATGAGTTTCATCAGTGAAGAGCTAATGCACTTTCCCTTTAGTAGATTACATGATATTTATTGACTTAATACCAATTCTGGCAAGAGAATAAAGGTGGCTATGGTTATTAAAAAAGTGAGTCACTGTAATATATAGAAACTGAATTAGATTCAAATCTATGTTACCTATATAAGAAAATTGGCTTTGATTGAAAAAAATTGTAGACTTTCTATTTGGATTGATGCTTGATACTATAAAGGGAATGCTTGAGAAAAGTATATTAGATCTTAAAAGATTCATGTGAATTCTTCAAAAACACGAAATCTCTTTACAGATAAAAGCCAAAGCTAGAAATTGGTCTGGTAATATTTTGATAAGAGCACTGGGTAAGGATTTCTTAATATCATCTGGCATATATTGATTACTAAATCTTAGATTAAAACAACACAATGATATTAAAAGAAAATTGCTAATAGATAGTCAATAATTTCCTCATGTACTTATTCGGGGGGGGGGGGGTTTCAGCATGTATTGTTCAGAAATATTGGAACACAAAAATGGCAGAGAGAATATAATTTTAAATTTGCTGGGCTATTTTTTTTTTCCATTTCTTAGTCCACAAAATAAATTCATGAATTTTGTGATTAGCTATGATCTACTCTTTTCACTAGGCTAAATAAATTAAATTTGTTTAAAGCCTGTCCATTAAAGTATGAAGATTGGCTATCTTAATATAAAGCTGAGTATTGATTGTATATATGTGTGGAGATAGGAATCTGGACCAACTGATGATTTCTGGTTTAGCATGAAATATGTATATTGGTTGAAAAGATATGTATATTGGTTGAAAAGATATGGTTGAAAATCTTTTCAACGTGTGTGATCAGGTGGGTCAGCAATATGAGATGGCATGGAGAGTTGAGGGTCATGTGAAAGTCTGAGTTCAAATCCCTTATATATTAAAATATTTAATGTAATTTAAAAAAATAACTGAATCTTTTATAGTTTGGTCTTTTGAGGTTCTATGCAATTCTGACTCAAGAATTCCTGAAGAGCATTGGCGCTCACCATTATCTACTATTTATCTTAATTTCTATGTCTTATTTATTATGTATGACAGACTTTACATGCAATCAAATGCAAATTTTTATATTCAGTAGATAATAAGGTTTAATAAATCCCCTACCCAATTCTGTTCTACCAAATAATCCCAGACTATTTTCCAGCTTATGTGTTTCGTTACTGAGGATAAGTTCATTAGATTCAAACGAACCAAGTGAAGTAATCAAAAAGCTTCACTCTGATGAAAAACAATGTACAAACTATGTTGGGTTTATTTTAATAGTACAGCACCAGATTAGGTTTTAGTGAACACTACCAACTGGATCTGTTAATTATTAAAACTTGCACTAAATGTAGTGATAAAAAAAAGAAGGTGTCAGACTTCTGATTTAAATTATTAAATTTCTCTTGACCTGTATTCATTTATTAACAAATATTGTCAAGTAAAATCTCAGCCTAAACTCATATTCTTACCAAAACATAAATATTTTTGCAAAAATAATTATAAATAAATTATATAAAGTATACAATTATCTCTGTCAAAAGTCTACTCACATGAGAGCAGACATACTGCCAATTAACAGTAATTTTTGGCTTGTTTACATTTGATCCTCTGTAACTCTGTTCAGATTTTTTAAATTAATAAATCATATATTGTAGTTCCAGTTTTTACTATCTAATAAATGCAAAACTAGAAAACAAACTGCAGATAGCCATAAGAGAACGAATTTAAACTGAGGTAATCATATTGCTACTATACTACAAAAAAACAAAAACAACAGAAAACCAATTTTAACACAGAGGCAAAATAGTATATATATATAATTAGAATAATAAATTTTCAAGTGTTAGCAACCTGATTACAGTACCCTCTGGTATCAAAACAACCTCTAATAAAAATTGAATCTATTTTCCATTTGCAATCTACAACTGCATGTATATAATAAAGTTAGACAATATCTCTTAGGATAAATATATACACAGCACCATTCAAATTGATTATAATTTGTATTCACAAGGTAAAGATAACCTGAACTCACTATAATAAATAATCTTGCAAACAACCAATCAAGTATCACATATATAAAATTTATATTGTGCTGTGTTAAATAATATATACAATTGGAACAATAAAACTGACAGTGTTCTCTATATTAATAAAACATTATCATGTATTAATAAATTTTATTAACTATTCATTAGATTAGAGATTATCCAATAACTAATAATATTTTTGTAGCGTAATTGGTAATTTTTACTATACCACTCTCACATAAGATAAGGACTGGTTTCTATCCGTTTTTAACATCTGGTGGAGGGATGTATACCAAGATGCACATTTCATGCTGATACAACACTCATCAGTTGGCCCATTTATTATTACATGTCATTTAGCGTTATGTAATTAAAAGTTATTTTATTTGATATTTGGTCAGTTTTTTGCAAAGTTATTAAAATGTTTAGAACTTACACAGAGGCTAAACTATCCATGCAGTAAATGTAACCCTCCAGCTACGCCTTTTACCTTATTAGCCAACTATAAAATTTTGAGTTGAAAATAAAAACACAAATAACTTTTAATTCAAGCTCATTAGATTGTACAGTTGTATAGGTTTGAACTCAGTTCAGCATTCATAGTTTTTGGTGTATTTGTATCTTTTAATAACCATAGTCACCATAATTCCCTTGGACAGGATTGGCATTAAACTACTAAACATCACATGATCACCATTCTCTATGCTCACTCAAGCTGTTTACACAGAAGCTAAACTCCATACAGTAGTATTAGATCCAAAGATCTAGTTGCAATGCTCTCAGATCTGAGGCTCCTCACTGATGAAAGCCACAAGCTAGAAAGTAGTCTGGGGATATTGGATGAGTAGGCACTGGCTAGGGATTTTATGCACAAACCTTTCTGTATCCATTGATTACTCTGGTTTGCACTGAGTGACACTACAGAATTTAGCCTCTGTGTAAACAGCTTGTGTAAGCATAAAGAATGGCGATCCTGTGATGATTAGAACTTAAATGAAACTTTATGAGCATCTTTTTGAATTTGACATTCATTTTAATAGATATCATTGTCCGAGTCTACTATTTATAAGATTGTAAGGAAGGTGAATTATTTTTTTGCATTATAGTCTGCTTTGAAATTAAATGGTGTTCCATTAATATAATGGGAGTTTTATGTCATGAACTATTTTATGACTATAATCTGAATTTTATACATGTAAACCTGCCCCCAGAACACTTTAAGTCTAAAAAATATCATTATGGTAATTCAGAGGTCAGATTTCCATAGAATCATTTAAATAAACATACAAATAATGCCAATCTATTCAACAGATATCTAATAACGTGTAGTGAACTCATCCTAACTCAACAGAAGCTTATCCTCAAATAATGAACTTGTCTTTGCTATATTTGTATCCAGATCTGATTCAAGTTACAATAAGACCTTTCAATGAATTTACGATGCAAGAAAAGAAATAGCCAGAAGCATAACTAGGCCAACTAAAAACCTAATTTAAGTGAATTTGATAATTTTCAGTAAGATCCAAGATCTTACTATACAGAGAGTCCATTTGAGAGAGAAATCAGAAAATGCCAAATAACTGTCAGAGTTGAACAGAAATACACAAAAGTTCACAAACAGTGAGGCAAGCTTACTGTAGAGCTGGAAATTCCTAGTGGTATAATGATTATACCTTCACCCTAGACAAGCCACCCATAGGATAGAAGTGTGAGGGTCCTAAAAATAGTCATTTTAGCTGTATGCTATAGTTAAACTTGTATAATTTGTTAACTGCAACAGAGCCCAAGTATTTAATGTAATTCCTTGTATGTACTTTATATATAAAATTATATATATATTATTGTTATTTTTATTATCATATTATTATTATTATTATTATGAGAGTTGTGTGTTATTCTTAAAAGACAAGGGATATTATACTATCATATAACAATATAAACCTAAGTAGTCGTTATATGTAAATTTGTTTAAATGATTATTTAGAATCTGATTTGTCAATTGTCATAATACTGTTTGCAGACTTAGTTGTTCTGTGAATAAATCTATATTATTCGCATTACATATTTGATAAGCTGTATTTATTTACAAGTAGCTTGAAAATATCCCGGTAAGGATTGCTGAATATAAATAAATATTCCCAAACATAAATAATCCTTTGTGGTTTAGCTCTATAATAAATTGGCAATTTTAACAATTATAGGTTTCTGGTTTAATTTTTTGACGAAAATAAAAAAAAAAAGCTCAGTTTGATCAAGTGAATAGAAATTCCATGCTGAATCTGGCAATTAGGTAGTCTAAGATCACATGATCTTGCAAGCAACTGGTTTTATGGTTAATTTTTAACGTATATAGATACTGATACGTGCATGCACACATAATGGCGCTGCAAATTTATAATGAAATTTTATCTTTATAATCTCAAAAAAATAATGAATTTTAAAATAAAAGTTATTTGAAAATAATAAATTGTTTTAATTAAAGTGCAAACATTAATTTCATTTTGTTAATTAAAATATGAAATTTAGGTGCATCGTACGTTTACAGCTAGAGGCAATGTTTAGCGTAGATTCTTACTGCTAAAAGTACATTTCCGTGGATATTTCGCTTTTTAATATTTAAAATTAATTGAACTCTTAACCCTTCAATATAAAAATTGTGTTTGTTGAAATTAATAATGTAAAAGTTTATAAGCCATTTATGGTTTATCTTTGAATCTTTAAAAAAAATGTAAATGAACTATTTGTAAATATTTAACATAATTTATTCAAGAACAGAGGCAATCAACCGAGAGCTTTTACTGTTACCCAAGATTTACATACGTTTGTTGCTTTTATATTTTTTTGAACAAAGGCAATCAACAGAGAGCTTTTACAATAACAGAAGATTTACATATGTTTGTTGTTTTTACATTTTCTAAAATGCTTTATTTCATAATAACGCATATATTAGTACGATTTTTGTCCCTCCCCTAAAAAATAAACGATATCAACTTAATTGTGTAATAAGTATATTCTTTTCTACTAAAACGTGCCAATCATTAAATCGTTCTCAGAAAACTTCAACAAACATTGAAAATACTTCAAAAGTTCCAAAATTCCTGCTTGTAAATATTATATGTACATTCTAAGTGGAAATGACATTTGAGTTTAGAGTTTTTGTTATTGTTATTATAATGGTTATCGTTATTAGTCTTGTTATTGTTATAACTTTTGATATTATTATTGTTATTGTTTGTTTTTAGTATTATTATCGCTAGTATTATTGCTGTTATCATCATTATTAATATATTACAACTGTTATTGTTGTTTTTGAGGTTATTACTATTGTTGTTGGTATTGTTTTTATTATTGTTGTTTTCTACTGTTATTAGTGTTGTTTTTGTTATTAATATTATTGTTGTTACTACTATTGATGAGCTATATGGTTTTGAAATAGCAGACTGATGGATTTAAGACATTAAAAATTCTGATTTAATCTCATTTTCGGTTCTTAAACAGCAAACAACGTGAACGATAGCTCTCCTCAAAATTGAAATCAGCAGGAAAGGGGGTATCAAACCCCATTCCAAACCCCTAAATACAAGGTAAGAGAAGTTTTATATATTTAAAAATGGAATGTGATAATGATATAGATAATATACATAGCAATTCAAGCTTAAATTGTCACACTCAGTCGTTCAACAGAAACTATGGCCGAAATCTTCATAGCTATAATAAAAAATCTCAGGCTCCATCTGAGATCAAAAACCTTCCCATTAGCAATGCTAAGCACCAAATAATTACTGACAACATTAAAATGCAAGAAATTATACAAACTTCATCAGTTATATGCAATAGCGTTGGTTTCCCATCGGGCGAAATAACAGCCAATATTAATAATACATATGAAAACAGTAACAACACTCACCGTATTTCCCAAACTCCTTTAGGAGAAGTAAATAAACACAATTCATCCACAACCGTGAAACACTCTCAGAATAATTTGGAACAAAAAATAAAATATCAGCAAAATCTATCTGAAGAAAGGGGAAAAAAAATTTTAAATCACCAGAGGTCACCAAATTCGCTGCTGTAACACCAGAGACTGTCAACAGTATTTCGGAAGAAAAAAACGAAATAACAGATAAAAAAAAATCAACAAAACCCATTCACAAACAAATGAAAATTTCAAACTAGATGAACCTTTAATATCTACATCGTTGCACATTTCAAAACAGACTCACAAATACAAACCCTTCCAAAAAAATCTATACCCTACGCTAATGCTTTAAGTATCAACAAAGACATTAAAACTGCGGAGACTAACTCGGTCAGCAATATTAATGAAATGCTTATAGGCATATCGGAATATGAAAGAGAAATCACAACAGAAGACAATCAACACCCCCAATCAATTAAGATATTAAATTATAATAATATTACCGATGAAATGCATCAAAACATAAATTATAATTTCAACAAAACTATTCCAAACATGCTCTATAAATCTTTCCAAGATTATTACAATGACAAAACTCTAATCCTAGCAGTGAATGAAAACTTATCATTATACAAATTCCCCATGGAGCATTTATATTCTGTAATTAAACAACATGATTCAGAGTTGGGGATTTATCAAATACTAACGCATCCTAATGACAGATATGTGGCAATAGAATTTAAGACCTGGGCAGACAGGCTCCAATTTAAAAACAATATTAAAATACTGGGAAATAAAATACTTTGCACTGTAGAAATGAACAGACCTATGATACTACAAGGGAAAATCAAAAACTGCCTAACAAGATTCACTGAACAAGAGCTCCAAAATATCCTCAATCCCTACGGCACTGTATCAAAATTTAAATTCCTTCCAGACCCCATCTTGAACGGAAACATAATATCAAACATAGCAATCTTCTCACTAGCCATGAAAAAAAATGTTTCTCCCACTGACATCCCTACTGTAGTTAATGCAAGAGGTTCACCAATGGTCTTAACATTCAGGGGGGTGCGGCCTCAGTGCTTTCACTGTTTACAAAGGACACACTTTATAAAAGTCTGTTTGGCACGTATCTGCACTACCTGCAATCAAAAGAAAGGCAAGTTCCACCGCTGCAATGGAAAGAATATAGAAACAACAACCACTACAGACACCAAACAGTCACCTAAAACAGACAATAATATTGAAAACCACACTGATAAACACAGGGCTTCAACATCAAACTATACCGAATCTATAGATATAACTCCCACAGATGTAACACCAGACCACATAATATCTAGAGATGAAGATCAAGATGAAAATCTTTCCCAACAAACTGAAATGGAATTCCACAACAATACAACCAAAAATAGAAATGATAAACAAACAACTACATCAAGTACACCTCATCTCATTTCAAACCAATACACAGATAATATTCAGTCAATAAACAGTACAACATTGGAAAAAAAGGGCTATGAATCAATGCTTGACAATCCTTTAGACTTGAAATCACTTCCAATAGAAGAAACAGACACCAGAATCAAAATAGACAAAAAATAACACCCAATCACCTAAAAAGTCACAAAGTAAACAAAATACAATAACTCCACATCCTCAAAAAGAAAGTAGCAAAACCAATAAACCAAGGAAAAAATTCAATCAAGCACACACCAAAACTCCAATCCTGGGGGAAAAGTATAGTTTATCTGGACATTGGAATCAGGATCTTTCACAAGAAGTAGAGCTAACATGACAAGCTATACCAAATATTAATAAACGGAAATCAGATGTTCCGGATAAATCAAGCTCAGATGACGATATGAATTCTGGGTTTATAACACAACTACCTACATTAAAACCAGATTCACAAGAATCACAAAGTAAACACAAAGTGTCATGGGAAAAAAAGAAAAGAAAAACCTCTGAGCACTCTGATACAGATTCAGCACCAATGGAAGATGATCCCTATTTGGAATTACCAGATTCTATGGAAAATGAGGACCCTCTAGTACTCATGGAATCAAATCTACATCAACTCTCATTGGAAGAAGCATCAGATCAAGAAACCAATTATAATCATTTACTTCCAAATTCTCCCTGAGACCAGGGGCCAGCTGGAGGGGCAGGGACACTATATTATGAACTATAAAATTGCAGGGATTAATGTCCGTGGCCTCAACTCATTGGCCCGTGCTCACGCAATTAGAAATTGGATAAGCATTAACTCTCCCCACATCCTTCTAATGGGAGAAACCAAATTCCATAATAACACTGACACTAAAATAGAAACATTAATTGCCACTATGGGCTTCACTAAATTTTCAGTTGGACATTCAGCAGCTGGAGGGGTTGGAGTATTAATTAACAAAAATTTCCTCCAAACAAATTCTGTATTCTCTATTTGGATAACAACTTAATCTTACTAGAAATAGACTATTGGGGCTACAGCATAAATCTAGCTTATATATACACTTCAAACAATCCTACTATCTATCACAAAATAATTCAGATTTTAAATGCTATCTTTAGCAACAAATCAGGCTCTTTACTTATATTGGGAGATTTTAACACCACATATGGTCGCTTTAACCTAAAATTTCTTCCACTGATAAATAGAAACTTGATGTGTGGGGAAGGATTCCTTCCTCCCAGATCCTACTCCTTTTACACCAAATCCCACCAAACCCTAATAGACCTATTATAGTATTCACCAGATTTACATTTTCATCTAAATGCAAAACTTTTACCGGTGTCGTTTTCAGACCATATGGCCCTTGTAGTTACTCTTAAAACCATGGCTGGCCTCCCAACCCCAGAGGCTCTTCACAAAACCATGCAGATGTTAACAAAATCAAACATGACAGAGGCCATAGTGTCCGAATCTTATATATATTTTCACAAAATCAACATCCTTTCAAGACCAGCTGAAGAAGCCTGGTTTTCATTTATAGGCATTCTACAGACAATATTAAAACACCACACCATGAAAGTCAAAGGCCCTAATGGCCTCTTCAGAGATCTTCTACAAATAGAGAATCAGCTTCAGATGCTCCAAAGTCAACCTATCAAAACACAAGATATGTATAGTCTTAAAAACCTATACCGATCAAGACAAAAATCCCTGGTGGAATACCTATCCATTAGGAGACCCAAATGTTATTTATCACAACAACATCACTGGACAAAAGGCTACTTGAGATGGGCACTTGGAGGGAAAAATAACAAAACCACTCCCACCTCCATCATTGCAGATGGGAAAACCTTACTGGGAACACCTATGATGAACACAATAAAAGAACACTTCCGGCAAAGAATGCAAACCACAATCTTCAATGGCACACAATCCTGGTCTGAAGTTGATCCACAGGCACCACATGGGATCACAGAAAACCTACTCCAACAGAAAATATCTTCCCTTCCAGATGGTGTACATCCTGGATTACATGGATTCCCAGATTCCTAATCCTACACCTCAGTCAATTTGCAATTCCCATAATGAAGAAGATGGTGGATTACCTAGCCACTGGTAATAGAGTGATACCTAACCTTTACCCAGTGGCACTAGTTCCATTTATAAAAAAAAAAATCAGGTTATGGATCTCTCAAACATCAGACCTATTTCCATGACACCCCTGCTAATTAAAATTGTAGAGTCTGTGATCAAAGACCTCATCCAACCAAATGCTTAAAGCACATATCTAACAACCAATATGCCAAGAAGGGATCCTCTACTGCACATGCAATGGGCAACATAATCTCTATCATTGACTATGTCAGAATCCACCGGAAGTCAGGGCCGATAGCTATTCAACTGGACATTGCTACAGCCTTTGACTCGGTACATATAGACATACTCTTAAATATTTTGGCCGAGTATGATGTTCCTGCAGCTGCTGTCCAGATCATAAGCAACTTACTATACAACAGGGAAATTTTTATCACTATGGATGGTAATATCACCTCCGGATTTAAACCGACACAAGCTCTCCCTCAGGGTTCCCCCCTCAGTGCCCTATGCTTCATCGCATATATAAATCCTCTCCTGATGGATTTGGAAAAAAATCTACCAGGTCTTTTTATACCCAATTTAAGCAGAGAATTCAACACGTTTGCCTACATGGATGATGTAATGATCATCCTACCATCAAGAAAACATATTCCTTTGCTACAAACAATATTAAGCCGATATACTGAGAAATACAGGCTGCAATTCAACCCCAGCAAGTCTGTCTCCTGGCAAATTGTTTCAGGAAGGAAAATTAACTCCCTCTTCTCTACCAAGCCACAGAGATATCTTGGGTTTTCCATATTCAAATCTACCACAGCAATGACCAAAGAGATTCAGGATAACATCCTAGAAACAACAAATAAATTCATCACTTTCTTGTCACAAGTCTACCTTTCCCTCCCTGGCAAGGTAGCACTAATTAACATGAATGTGATGTCAAAAATAGCATACTTTCTTCCATTTATCAAATGCAACAAAAGCTTCATAAATAAAATAAATGGCTTGTGCTCAAGGCTTTTCTGGAAAGGTAAAACGGTCGCGATCAGCCTCAAAGGCACTCAGCGACCAAGAAAGCTAAATGGTCTTGCTCTCCACTCCATTCAGGCATTGATTTACCAAAAAACCCACAATGTCATACACAACTTGGTAGCATCATATGGTTTTAACACAATTCTCCAAAAAACTTTCCTTCAAAAGGTAACACCCACTGACCGACCCCCACCAGACAGACAAACATGGATCACTAGAAACACAAGCTTTATCAAACAGCACTGCCCAATAACCCACTCCACATTCAATTCTAAAATATCATTATGGTAAGCATACACAATCCTCCATCCAATCTTACATCCTATAATCAACACATTTTATTACAATAATCAGAAACTGGTATCCAACTTTAACCTTTTAACCGCTAATTTTATCATTGGTTGTATCAGATAAAAATCAAATCTTTTAATTGGCCAACTCACAAACTGAAGACAAAGCCTATTGTTAAAACATATTCGCCTATAATATTAAATTCAACTCAGATACGTTTATAAAAAGTATATTATTAATTTTTCAGGTTATGAAGAGAACGAAAGTTCTTTCAAAAATAAATTGCTATTTATTTATTCTAAAATATTCAATATCGGCAACATAAAAACTATAATATAAACAAAAAGATCGACTTTTACGTTATAGAAAAGTAAATATTTCTTTTTACTACATCTTCAATATTTTTACTTAAATCTTCAATATTTTTCGAAAATAATTTTGTTTTTTTATTATTCTCTCTGAAATAATTTTAATTTCTCAAAATATTCTTTTATAATAATATTAAATCGTATTCGAAATGAAAATCTCAGCGTTTTTCTTTATTTTCTTTGATCAGGCAGTTTCTTTGTTCTTTCCAGCCAATCAGAATGTCTTTTTTGGCTGAGAGCATGCTAAGAACCAATCACAAATAATGTTCCTTCTTTGTTTAGGTTTAAATGCGTTTTTTTTCTATTTTTTACTTGTAAAATAAATCGGAAGATGGCACCATCTTACAGAGCTTTTAAAAACGAATTCAATACGTGTTTAACGAATATTTTCGTATCAAAACTGGCTGAGTTAGAGTGATGTCAGATGTCGACGAGGAGCCTCGTAAGAGGCGGGCAAAGAGTTAAAAGATGGAGTCTAGAGGCCAAATACCTAGACTTCCTCATTAAATACAACATTAATGGACTACCTACTAATCACTTCCTCTTTTACAAACGTGGACACAACATAGACCCTACTTGCAGCATTTGCATGAACGGCGATGAGACATTGGAACACCTTTTCTCACACTGTATGGGATTCAGAGTGATCCAAGAAATCATATTCTCCAACACCAAGATAGATTTCCAACTGATCTCATCTCTGAAAGATAGTATCAATACTAAAACCGATCCAATAATACATCTCTCGGTGTTTTTGAACTATGCCATATGGGTTACACGTTGTAAACTAATCATGGAACACCCACAACCTAATATAAAACAGGTTTTTTCCAAAACAATGATTAAAATCCAGAAGAGAGACCAACTCCTGGCATCGTCAAAAACATTTGAAGACACTTGGACATTATACAATATGCCAAACTAACAACAAGGCAAAAGGGGGGGGGGGCTAACAATCAGATAACAAATATGTGAAAGTTCTAATGTTCACACCATATTGGACAACATAGACTCATCAGAACCCAAATGGAAATAACAAGATAGTTAGAACAACAATGTAAACCCCAATTGTATGATTACACATCACTGTATACATTAGAAATAATAAATTATTATTGAAACTAAAAATTCTGATTTAAATTCAATCTGTTATATATATATATATGGTTCCAAATATTCATTTATTTTATATTATTATTACAATAATAAATAATATTTTTCTTTTTTTTCTACTTTTTCAAGCAATGCTATTTATTTTCCTTTTGGATATTTCAGCTAAGCCTGCAGTCTTTATCAGAAAAGTGTTGATGTAAAAAAATTACATATATAAAAAAAATTAACAAATATCTGATGAAAGGTATAGATTCAGTTGAAACATTCAGAAGGAAATGCTTGAAAAAGAGAAAGGTTTAACTGGATTAAATCCAGAAATTTAAAAATAGTGAAGATACTGTGTCATTGTTTTATTATTATTGATTTCATTAAAAAAATCTTTTTATAATCTCTTTGAAAAATGTTTACTTAGATTAACTGCCTGTAGACAGGTAACTTCTTAAAGTATGCTTGAGTGGAAAATGTATATCTATTTTTTCACCTTAGTATCCAATATTGTACCGGTCAGAATTGTATGTTCGTCTAACAAGAATTAGGACCTAAGCAAAAGTACCTAGAGTTCAATCTTATACAAGATACACAGGTCAGGGATACTCATGAACTCCGCCCTGTTGCCCACTTCCCAAGTCTATCACATTACAAACAACATTTCTGATGATAGCAGCCTACTCTTTAATTTACTCCGGCCCAGGAAGGTTCAGCAAAGATACAAGAGACCTACGGCTTAACTAATTGATAACGCAAAGTAATGATAGACGTGCACACACAAACCAACGAAAATATCCAAAAAATAGCTTATTAAATGTGAATTTATTAAACTTGATATTAATGATAATTGATTAATCATGTGAATCACTAGATATGGAGATTTACAATGAATTAGAACATATATATCTTTTGAACACTCGATTTAGGTTTCACTTATAGTCACCTGGGCATTCGATGTCAAACCGGATAACATAACAAGGTTTGATGGATACGCACCAAGAAATATACATAATGATAAATTAATTATTTTAAATCTGCGGCTTAGTATGCTAATGTGATTTAACGGGTTGATATTGATCACGCTATGATATTTCTAAGTTAAGGAAAATAACCCATGACAATAATTTTTAGAATGAATGCTTATAAGATTTTAAATTACACAGAATATGATCAAACTTAATAACGGTACGAAGGTTTATTTTATTCAACATATGATTACATTTGGATTTCATGGAAGGTACATTAATTATAAATCAATTGTTGCGGAACCCTATGAGATGACTCATTTATTTCTTATCTATGAAGAGAAATAGGGAAAAATGATCATTTTGAAATTATCGTGCGAGTCTACATTTATAGATTTTCTCAATAGTTAATTAATGATGTATTAATAGCGACTGAATGAAGGATGGGTAGCGCTAATAAGCGATAATGTATATATACTAAAGTTAATTAAATTTAAACTATAACGAGAGTTTTGGGATGACTTAGGGAAATTATATCATTACGGCGTATAGACATTTGAACCATATGGAAGGATAAGAATGATAACGTGTGAACCGCATGACAAGGCCTGAGTGGACGATGGCTTCATTTATTTGGGAGTGAAGAAAATTAATCTTATCCGCATTTGTGACGGATATCATTGGGAATTGGTTGGCAGGATACTATGGTTCCAACTCGTAGGATGTTAACCTATAGCAGTGCTTACCTAACCTAAGACAATCTGTAAGAACTGGGGCCTCCACACTCTGTCGAGAATTGTGCTTATATAAGTCTTCCATTATCGAGAAAATGCATGACAACATCATTTCTGAATTAGGAATGTTATCACCGGGACACATTACGAAAGCCGTCAGGTTTGATTTACCCTGATTTATACAGCCTTAAAATACTAATTAAGTCTAACATAATGAAATAATGATCTAAAAGCAGTCCCAAACGGGGCATACAACTTACTTAAAGAGTATATTCAATATCTTAAGGATAAATATTAAAACATTAAAATTCCTTCGCTAAATGCATATTAACCCACCCGAGAACTAAGTGACTTAAATTATCGTTAGATGGCGGGCGATTTACAAAATGAATCATCTAGACATACGGATCTGAATTAAAGTTATATAACAATCAATTTTCATCATGTTAATCAATAGCGTGGAGCAATAGTAAATCATTTATTTTAAATATTAGTGAAAAGCATAATATTCATTATTAAAACATAATTTAGGAAAATCTCTCGATCGGGCGAATTTTATAATGTGAATACTCTTACGTTTACAATTAAATATTCCGCAATGGCAGAATAGCAAAAATAAATAGGATTGATTCGCCAGATCGAGTTATTAGCATACTAAAAATTGATATGATTTGCATAATATTAAATAAACATTGCCGCATTAAAATAAAAATACAAGGAAAGTGAGAACCTAGCAATCGAGTTTAGAAAGTGAGAATTACAGTTGAAATATACAACAAACAGAAATAATAAAACAAAGAAAAGAGGTCATTATTTAGGCAGTTAATCAGCTTAGCACTACCGATCACAAAATAAGTAATTACATTTTTATATTAGGAGAAATTTCAGAACTAAAAATATTACATTTATATTTTACAATAGAAAAAGGTTATTAAGATGAAAGTTCGTTTATACGGCAAGGAATTACCTTTCTTTCCGATGAATTTCCAGCCGGGTGCGCACGTGTTGGTTCCATGTTTGATAATGGAATTAATTTATTACAAATTGACGAAATTAAGGTTTCGGTCCATTCTTTATTCAATATTAAGTTCATTTTGGCAACAATTGATGAACGATGGTTTCCGAGTATTTAGGCATCGGTTAGATTTTTGGAGAGATCTGGGGAAGCAAATCTATGTTTTATTAGCCTGTCATGTGGCCGTTCAAAGGGGCGTGACTTCCCCTTAGCAATGCGTTAGAAAAATGACATGTCTCCTCCTTTAGTTAGAAAATGTGGTTGTATTTATACTCGTTATCACCGCCACTGGGTAATTCCCGGATGTTTTAATAACTACAATGATACAGCATATTTTGGACTACAAACGAGATTAAGTTCGAGAGTTAGTTTTTATCTAATTCCCGGATGTTTTAATAACTACAATGATACAGCATATTTTGGACTACAAACGAGATTTAAGTTCGAGAGTTGGTTTTGGTCTACTTTAAACTGAAAATAGACCTGCGGAATCAATGTTAACTAATCATGACGCTTAAATAAATCTATATTACAATAAAACAAATTTTGGTCGTGGTTTGCAGACTGTACTGTCGCCGCTAGAGGCGCTGTTTCTGTGTTTTCACACAGAACATACAGGGTAGGGGCCTCAAAAGCAGACGATGCTTTTTCTGCCGATAGGTGGCGCTGTTCACCATGCGTACGCACAGGAACTTTCCACAAGCTGGCTGGCAGCTTGCGTCATCTGCTACCAAGAACCTAGGTGGCGCTGATTGCCGTAAACACATCGAGCTTATGTGTCGTCTGCTATCAGAAACTACCAAGATTCTAGCCCACTACGCGGCGCTGTTTCTCCACGTTACACACGGTAAAAACAGCAACCTCTAAATGCCTCATTGCTAACGTTTATGAACATAGTACTTAAAACATTCAGGGCCTATAATGTACAGGGGTGAATAATTTATAAAGTCATAACTATTTAAATATACGGTCAAACGTAATAGTTTTACATTCTATTTCACCATTTCATGAATCGATGTATTTTTAAAGTATGACTTTGTAAAAAGCGATCTGTTTTTTTAATTATTTACTCTAAAAGTGGTTTTTTTTTTTTTTTTTGTAAATAAAACAAAACGTGATTTTCGGTCTGTTTTTTTTTTTTTTTTTTAAAAAAAAAAAGCTAATTTTTTTCCCTACGGCAGTATATCGTTCAAAAATATATTATTTTAAAAGATTATTGTTTGTAAAACTTTTTTTTTTACACTTTCAATTAATATTTTCAATAAATTTTAAAGTAATATAAATTATATTTCGGTTTATAGATTACTATTTCGAAAAATAAAGTGTTATTTGCGTGCTGGAAATACCGTGTGCTTGTTACTCGCGAGCAATAATTCGAAGATATGTTTATCAAAACTTCCTCTCACAATAATATTAAAGGCATAAATATTTATTGAAATTGTATTTAAAATTTTAGAATCATTTTAATAACTAAAAATATCATATACTCACAAGGAAATTTCAAAATAATAGGTTTAATATGTGCCGTATAAGAAAAGTAAGAGTCAGAAAAAAAAAAGATTTAGAGCAAAATATATATACATTTAATATCTTTATTGATGGTTGGAATTTAAAAAGTTTCTTTCAAAACTGATGCTCGTGTTAGGCTTGTATACTGTTAAAATTAAAACTATTCGTCCTCATAAATAATTTGGAAGACATTGCCTGTCAAAATTGGATAATCATTGAAAATTATATATGAACTTAATAGTCTAAAATTCAGAAGCCTGATAGTACTGTCTTTGCCAGTGCACTGTTTCTTTCTTTCATTATTGATACATAAGTAAGAACAGGTAAAACACATTTATTAAAAATCTTCCTTTACAGACACGTAGATATATTTCCTTTTAGTATCAAGTTATTTCTACCAAAAGCACTCCAACCAAGTTTAATCCTATGATTAATTTCATCCATTATGTTTCCATATGTATTAATAATCTGACCAAGTTGTTTGTAACTGTTAACTTCTTCTAATTCATCATAATCAATCTTTATTTTCATATTTTGAGAAAATCCATAAAACTTTACTTTAGTCTTTTAACATTTATCTTTAGTCCTACTTTCATCTGATAACTCCTGCAACATTTCCTGCAGCTCTGAAGCATAAGTTGCAAAAACAACTACATCATCTGCAAAATCTAAATGACTTAAATAATCTCCATTTACTTTCACTCCTATAGCTTCCCATTTTAATCCACAAAATATTTCTTGCAGCACTGCTGTAAAAAGTTTTGGAGATATGGAGTCACCCTGTCTTACACTCTTCTCAATGTTGACTTTCCCAGTATCATTATCTAATCTAATTGTTGCTGTTGCATTTTTATAAATATTCTTTAAAATTTGACAATATCTTGGGTCTATACCTTGATGATCCAATGCTTTAATCACTGAAGAAAAGTTTATAGATTCAAATGCCTTTTCATAGTCTACAAATCCAAAACATAATGGCAACTCATATTCATTTGTCCTTTCTATAACTTCTCTCAATACCTGGATATGATCTCCTGTACTAAAACCACTTTTAAATCCAGCTTATCTTGGTTGGGGGAAATCCAATGTTCTCTGTAGACGAGTTGTAACTATCTTGGTAAAAAATCTGTATGTAACTGATAAAAGGCTGATAGGTCTATAATTTCTAATATCCTCTTTATCACCTTTTTTAAATATTAATATTAATACTGCATTCTTCCAATCATCTAGTACATCTTTATCATTTAGACATTTGGTATATAACATTGCAAAAAAAAAATTCTATTTTTTCCCCTGCTTCTTTTAATATATCAATTATAATTCTACTATTACCTGGAATCTGGAATCTTTTCGTTCTTCATATATTTAATTGCATGTCTTACTTCTTCATTTAAAATTCTGGGTAATTCAGAAGATGTCATAGATATAGGAGGTATTTCTTCTTTATTACTATATAATTCATCACATGATCACATTTCCTATATATGATCATGTGATGCTTAATGGTTTAACACCAATCCTGCCTAATAGGATAGTGGTGGCTATGGTTGTAAAAGAGCCAAAGACACCAAAATGTATGGGTGCTGAACTGAGTTCAGACCCATATGACTATATAAGCTATTGAGCTTAGATTGAAAATATTTTTTGTGTTTTCAATTTCAATCTCATAGTTTTGTAGTTAAGTAGAGATAAAAGGTGGTTGCTAGAGGGTTGCATTAGATCCTAAGATCTAGATGCAGTGCTCTCAGATCCAAAGCTCCTCACTGACGAAGGCCACAAGCCAGAAACTAGTCTGGGGATATTGGATGAGTAGGCATTAGATAGGGATTTTATGCACAAGCCTTCTGGCATCCATTGATTACTCTGTTTAGCACAGGTGGCAATACTGTATGGAGAGTTTTGCTCTGTTTACTATTTACTATATAATTCTTTATAAAAGTCTTCTATCCATTTCATGATGTCATCTCTCTTTTTAGTAATAATTCCAGCTTTTTTTTTTTATTGCAGATATGAATTTCCTACCAATACCAAAATGTTGTTTTACACTTTTGAGACTTTCATTCCCTTCTGCTGCTTTCCTTGCTAGTTCAGTTATACTTTCTTATATCATTTTCAAATCTTTTCTGCATCATTTTACAAAATTTGAGATATTCAATCCTTTTTAATGCATCATTTTTGTATACATTCATATTCCTTCTTTTTTTCATAAATTCTTTAGTCTCAGTAGAAATGTTATTGGTCAAGTGCTGCTTTTTTCAACCAGCTATTTTTGTTGCAGTTTTTAAAAGTGTATCAGTTGTTTTCATATTAATTTCATTCAAATCTGAATCATGTTCAAAATCTACTAATACTTGAAAATTATTTGTAAGTTCTAATTTAAATTCATTAGAATGTTTCTGAAAATTAGGATTATCAACTGTAAATATTGTTTTTCTTAATAATTTTTGTCTCTCTAGTTTTGCATTAACATGTATTTCACATCTTACTAATCGATGATCACTTCCTCTGTTAAATTTATTAAGAACATTACAATCTTGAAATATGTATTTCCTGATAGTCAAAATATAATCCAATTCTGCTGTATTTTCATTTGGATGCTTCCATGTCCATTTCCTTTTAAAATTTTTCTCAAAATAATTCATAATATAAAGTTTTCCTTTTCCTGCAAACTCCACAAGTCTCTGTCCTCTCTCATTTCTATTAACATAACCAAAATTACCGCCAGCACTTTCATCTTTCATTTGTTTACCAATTCTAGCATTAAAGTCTCCCATAACAATTTTAAAATGTTGTTAACTCTGACCAAAAGCCTTTTGTGCATCCATATAAAAATCTTCTACTACTTCATCACTTTGAGAACTTGTTGGGGCATAAACCTGAATTATCTGCATTTGGTATCTGGTATTAAGTTGTATAACTAATCTTGCCACTCTGTCCGATACACCATCAATCTCCACAATGTTGTTCTTCTACTTTTTATTTATAATGAATACTACTCCACTTGTATTTCCAATATTTGTGCCTTTATAATAGAGTACATGTTCACTTTTTAAAACAATTGTCTCTTCGCCTTTTCTTCTAACTTCACAAAGTCCAATAATATCCCATTTAATATAAGACAGTTTTTCTTCTAACTCTTGCATCTGCTGTTGTAAGTGCCTAAATAAAAAAGGCATCATCAAATGGCAGCCTGTGTCCACAATCAGGGGATTCTGTGCAGCCTCTGCCTTCGGCCACCAACTGCTACCTTGGTTGGTGACTTTAGTCTCCTGGGAATAAGGGCCATGATTTATTTTTGTCTGTCATAACTGTATATATATATTGGCATTTTTCCATTATCATTTACACAAGCATTCATTCTGCCTTATCAGGCAACTGAGAAGAAAGTCCATGGTGTTTTTTGATCTTAAACTCAGAGGTAAAAATCCAATAACTTCGTCGCGCTGGCTAATGTGTGTTGGTGAGCAGCCCATCCATGTTTATATACTGTATGAATAATCACATAGTAATAACAGCTGCAAATGACAAGAACATATGGAGTGGACATTAAAAATTTGCCTTGCTCAGTTTCTTTAAGGCCTCCAAGAGGAATCAAAGGGTTTCCTTTCAATTAATAGGATGACAAGAAATTTGTAACCTCCTGAGTGTAGACAATTTCTTGCATTAAATCAAATCTTAATGATTAATCAAAGTAAATTATAGTTTATTAGTTGATATTGTGAAATTGGTAAATATTTAAGTGTCTCTGTTGGGTGATATATATTAAAATTTGTCTATTTAGAAATTCATTTATAGATTCATTAAACCACCTAACTACTCACAAACATTATATTAGAAAATTTGTAGAGATTCTAACCAGTAAATAAATTCAAGTATATTTATTATCTCCTTTAAGTTTGCCACTGTTTTCTGTTTGATCACAAATGCTATAATACATCATAATGACAATTCTAGAGATATCGTTGAGGTATAGATCCAAGATATTGTCATATTTTAAAGAATATTTATAAAAATGCAACAGCAACAATTAGATTAGATAATGATACTGGGAAAGTCAACATATTAAAGTAATTTCCTTGAATTATTAAATTGAAAACATTTTTATAAAGCATGTTTATATATATTATTTGAAGTATATTTCTAATATTTAATGTAATGGGTGCTTTATAATTAACAATTTTATAATTAATGAATATAAATAAATATAAGAAGTAATTTTCTTTTAAGTGGTATGTTAAAGAATTATAATTTCTTTGTTCCTAATATGAAAGATACTTTCTATATCTGTTTTCGTATCATTAATTTGAATTATTTGAAAGTAAGACAAAAGAGTTACTAATGAATAATATTTTTACCTAATTTTTCATATTGTTAGGTTCAACTCTAAATTATCTTAAATATCATAAGAATTAAGAGGTTATTAAATGTTTAGGTATTTAGCCTTTATTGGTACATAATTAGATATGAATGAAATTAGAGTTTTATTTTGTATATTATTATCTTTAAAATGAATCACAAATTATGCTTCCCCCTTCCCTAATGCAATTTGAGAATGTTTGTAATTTTTATTTTTATGAGATTAGTCAAATAATTTAAATATTTAGGTTCAAGAATACAAAAATTGGACAGTTACAATAGTTGTAGGCTACATAATTGCCCAGTCACAAAATTCAGGTGTAGCTGCAGTACAAGTTATAAATAAAATTCTATGGAGAAGTCCAAAGATACTAAACCATTTTAATAGCACTTTATAGTAAAAACAATTACTGTGTGCATTGGATTTCCGACTTTCAATGCTCATATCTTAATTAAAAACAATCAGGGAACAAATAATTTTAAAAAATTTTCAGGAGAAAAAAAGAAAACAGACAAAGAAAATCTTTGACCATTGATCATTTTTTATTAATCTGAGCTAGGATGAAATAGTGAATGCCCATGCCTTATTCACTCCAATTTTATTTAAGTATAAATTTGGTCACTTAACTACTGGAGGCATTCAATCAAGAGCACGATGTGCAGTGCTAAATATTCAAGAAATTAATATTTGTGTTGGGGCAGGGAGAATCAATGGTCTGGCATTCGGTCAACTCAAATACAATTACTAGCTTTTTAATAACAGTGATTTTAATATACATCATTAGACCTGAAATTATCTTGACTGCTATAAAACAGACTTATCTTCTGATAGATTTTCATCTCACCCAAAGCAATGCCATTCTGATTGTAATGCTTTGCATAAGTCTCATTTACTAAGTCAAAGACTTATGATTTGGAGGTGAATAACACAGGTGATGAATGAACATATAAAAATTTTGCAGTTTTAATTTTAATAAAGAACAACTATTGATAAGCAAATATTCTATAAAAACAAAAATAAATGAATTTAGGAAAAGTTACTGATTTTAGCTTTTTCAGAATTTCAAAATATGATATACATGTATAAACAACATCCCATTAATAGTTAAATCCCCCAGCCAGATAGTTGATTAATAAAACCTCAAAATATCTAGTCAACATACCATTGCAGTCAAATTCCTTACTACATTAGGTGTTTCAATTCAAATAAGTCTTTAGACTATTCTGGAGAAACAAAAACAGTCCCAAGCATTATACATATTGACTTGAAAACAGGAAATGTTTATCTGAAAATTTGTGATGATAGGGATTTTACCTGTAATTATATATTGAACTATTTCCATCATCTGTTAATAATTATGAAATATTTTTAAAAGATATCTAACTTTATTTAAACTTTTAAATACATTCAACTGTTAGCAAAGCATACAGATTAATTTATTACAACATTTTGAGTGCTCTTTTTTACTCATCTCTTCTTCAAATGTTGCTGGCCTTACCAGTGAAAGTACTAGCATGGAAATTGAACCTTCGATTTTAGTTTTGTGAATTTAAGATAATGCTTGCTCTTACTAATTAGGCTATCCTGAAAAACCAAGTCACTAGAAATTTTATATATTTATCTATGAAGATTCTCTTGGTTTCTCCAGTTTTTTTAAGGGCAAAGTTAATGAGTAGTTTTGAAATATTATGAATTATTTACATTAGACTGATTTATAAAGTTATCTACTATAAATGTGAATGGTTTATACAAATTTTACTTTTTACTTTCTGCCTGTTATTTTTCTTGTCCAATGTATTTTAGGTCCATTTGGTTTTTTTTTTTAATCATTATTTTTTGTTCTTTTAATTACGTATTTTGAAATGAGTCAGATGATTTCAGCCATATATGTTCTTCCATATTCACATGGTATTTCATAGATGCAGTTTTTGTTTTTCAATATTTGCTGTTTGTGTTTTATAGAAGTTAGACTTTTTCATAGGGCACTTATGACTTTGGAAAGGAATCTTAATATACTGATCACAGATTTACTTTAGTTTAGCTGCAATTACTAATATCTATGGATATGCTTTAATACCTATAATTGTTTTTATGGTGTTTCTTTTAATTGGCTATTTCATAATGATAGCTGATGGATAAGTATTTTTCATGAGAGTTTATGCTTTATGATTTTTCTTTTTCCAAGTTATTGGTTTCTGAATAAGAATTTTTATTCTGATTAGAGTGTGTGAGTTTTCTGTTGATTGTAATTTTGATTTTGCTATGAGGGAATCTTGTCAAAAGAAAATTAAGAACTGTAATGTCTATTCTTGTTTTAATTCTATTGTGAACTTAATTAAAAGAACATAATTATTGATAGTATCCAGAATGTTTGTAGAAATGCTTTACTGTATGGCCATAGAAAAGCCAGACTTTAATTGTAGATAGAATTTTATTTATGGTTGTAGTTTCAAGTTCTTCCATGTAAATATTGCTGATCAGAGATAGCAATAAGGAATCAAAAAGCATCTTTTGATTTTGTTGGAAGAATTCTATAGTATATAATAATAGTATGCTGTGCAAAATGTTAAGTGTAATAAACTATCAATTGGAAGAATTATTCTAGTTTGTACACTACTATTGGTATTTAATCTTTTTTTTACATTAGATAATGCTTTATCACAGAGTACTTTTGTGATTAAGTTTTTCACATCAAAATTTCCCAATATGTTAGTTCTTTCATTTTTCATGTTGATTAATTCTACAATTTTCTTAGAATCTCTAACATAGAACTGTCTCTTCTATGCCAAAGGACTAAGAACATTAGAATTTTTGATATAGTGAGTTTTCAGAATTAACAATAGATCTTAATGAAACCTGGCCTTTATTGATTTTAGATGACCACAAAGATGTGGAATTTTTGCCAAAATATGTCAATCTAATTTTTTCTGAATCATTGAAATAGTTGTGATCAGGGATGCTTTCTGAATAATATTTACAGTTGTGATTCATAGCTAGTATGGGACTTTTAGTCTGTTGGGAGAAGCTCTTATTGTATCATAATTACTATTATCCATTTACAAATGTTACATTGCTCTTGCTAGCAGGAAGAATGCTTATAGATTTGTCTAGTTTAAGATTTAATAGATTTTTCTCTCAACATAAGTGATATTAGATTTGTATTGTTGGTGTCTCATTTTCCAGCGTAATTTTGCTTTCTCTTAACAAAGACTCACTTGCAGTCTAAATAATTCTGTCTGGGAATGAATGAGAGGATTTAGGTATAAGCTTTTAGAAGCTGATTGGAAAACTTATGAAATCTTTATCAGTAAATTTATTTTTTAACAAAGATTATTAAAGTCAACATTGAGAAGGGTGTAAGACAAGGTAACTCCATATCTCCAAAACTTTTTACAGCAGTGCTGCAAGAAATATTTTGTGGATTAAAATGGGAAGCTATAGGAGTAAAAGTAAATGGAGATTATTTAAGTCATTTAGATTTTGCAGATGATGTAGTTGTTTTTGCAACTTATGCTTCAGAGCTGCAGGAAATGTTGCAGGAGTTATCAGATGAAAGTAGGACTAAAGATAAATGTTAAAAGACTAAAGTAAAGTTTAATGGATTTTCTCAAAATATGAAAATAAAGATTGATTATGATGAATTAGAAGAAGTTAACAGTTACAAACAACTTGGTCAGATTATTAATACATATGGAAACATAATGGATGAAATTAATCATAGGATTAAACTTGGTTGGAGTGCTTTTGGTAGAAATAACTTGATACTAAAAGGAAATATATCTACGTGTCTGTAAAGGAAGATTTTTAATAAATGTGTTTTACCTGTTCTTACTTATGTATCAATAATGAAAGAAAGAAACAGTGCACTGGCAAAGACAGTACTATCAGGCTTCTGAATTTTAGGCTATTAAGTTCATATATAATTTTCAATGATTATCCAATTTTGACAGGCAATGTCTTCCAAATTATTTATGAGGACGAATAGTTTTAATTTTAACAGTATACAAGCCTAACACGAGCATCAGTTTTGCTTCCAACCATCAATAAAGATATTAAATGTATATATATTTTGCTCTAAATCTTTTTTTTTCTGACTCTTACTTTTCTTATACGGCACATATTAAACCTATTATTTTGAAATTTCCTTGTGAGTATATGATATTTTTAGTTATTAAAATGATTCTAAAATTTTAAATACAATTTCAATAAATATTTATGCCTTTAATATTATTGTGAGAGGAAGTTTTGATAAACATATCTTCGAATTATTGCTCGCGAGTAACAAGCACACGGTATTTCCAGCACGCAAATAACACTTTATTTTTCGAAATAGTAATCTATAAACCGAAATATAATTTATATTACTTTAAAATTTATTGAAAATATTAATTGAAAGTGTAAAAAAAAAAGTTTTACAAACAATAATCTTTTAAAATAATATATTTTTGAACGATATACTGCCGTAGGGAAAAAAATTAGCTTTTTTTTTTTTTAAAAAAAAAAAAAAAACAGACCGAAAATCACGTTTTGTTTTATTTACAAAAAAAAAAAAAAAAACCACTTTTAGAGTAAATAATTAAAAAAACAGATCGCTTTTTATACATCGATTCATGAAATGGTGAAATAGAATGTAAAATTATTACGTTTGACCATATATTTAAATAGTTATGACTTTATAAATTATTCACCCCTGTACATTATAGGCCCTGAATGTTTTAAGTACTATGTTCATAAACGTTAGCAATGAGGCATTTAGAGGTTGCTGTTTTTACCATGTGTAACGTGGAGAAACAGCGCCGCGTAGTGGGCTAGAATCTTGGTAGTTTCTGATAGCAGACGACACATAAGCTCTATGTGTTTACAGCAATCAGCGCCACCTAGGTTCTTGGTAGCAGACGACGCAAGCTGCCAGCCAGCTTGTGGAAAGTTCCTGTGCGTATGCATGGTGAACAGCGCCACCTATCGGCAGAAAAAGCGTCGTCTGCTTTTGAGGCCCCTACCCTGTATGTTCTGTGTGAAAACACAGAAACAGCGCCTCTAGCGGCGACAGTACAGTCTGCAAACCACGACCCAAATTTCTTTTATAATTTGGAAGACGGTAAGTCTTTTATTTACTAATTTTACGTTCCCCTCTTGAACTTTCTCTCTATGAAAATATATGTATGAATAAAATATACATTATGCAACGCTTTAAATTATTAAAGTTGATCTGTTACACACACATACGCACGATTGTTTACCGTAATGAAAATATATAATTGTTTTATGATTATTAATTTTAAATGAATTTAAAGTTTACAAATACATAAACAATCACGCGCATTGGTATACCTTCACTCCCTGGTGGTCTATAATTAAATGGTTAGGTTTGAATTCATGTTTGGAGGTTTCAAACATTATTAGAGAGTGAAGCTGAATGTGTGCAACAGATTCCGCTTCATATGCCCCTAGATAAAAAAAAATCAATAAAAAAAAAATTTTACTTGGAGTTGACGCATCCTTTCAGGTAACAAGAAAACGCACAACACAGTTTCCCTACTTTGATATTTACACGGTTTGAAATCTATTCTTAAATTGGCTTTAGTAAACTTTACTCTACCTAAATTCAGTCAGCCTCTTTGACAATTAGTTAGTAACTACATTCTATATATAAAGCAATGAAACAAGAAAGAAAAACAACTAGAATATACATTTAACTATCTTACAAGGTCCAGCAGTCTATTTCCTTTTTTTTTCTTTTCTATTCTTCTCTTTCCCTACGTGGGCTCTCTTCTCCCAGGGTCTGGTGGTATATATTGTTTCGCGTGTGAATCATATGCCCCAGCATTGCGGTAGCCTCCTGGTCCTTCTTTCCGAGGTTTATCTGGCTCTGGAGCCAAGTTGCCATAATCGAGAGATGTTAGAAATCGGGACATCTTATCTACCTCAACGATCTGACTTCTGAGCATCAATTTCTGCACCCAGGCAGGCATATTGTGGCGGATAGTCCTAATAATTCGGGGGTCCGAATACGCAAACGCCGTCAGAGATCGGAACCTTGCCACTTGGCGTACAAAAAACTGCGTGTGAGTTCCCTTGGAGTTGGGCCCGTACTTTTCCATGGTCAATGCTTCCAGGATCCCGTCCTGCCGCTCTTCATCCCAAAAACTTCCCAGCACTGCTTCCTCATAGTCTTTAAAGGTTTTGGGCTTCATGACCAGAGAGCCCCACCAATCCTTCGCTGTGCCCCTTAGGTAATGGCTGGCTATGGCCACTTGCTCGGCATTCGTAGCAGAGTTGAAAAAAGAGCTCCTTTAAGCTTCCTAGATGTGCCTGTGGACTATCCCCTGGCTCCCCCCAAAAGGGCTGTACTTGAATGAATTTAGCCATGTTGGAACTATTCCCGTGATTAATCCCATCTGGCTCTCGAGCACTTTCTATGATCACTTCCTTAACCATTGTTTCGTCCCCTTTTACGACATGGTACTGGCATTCCATTCTCCCTCCTTTTATGTTGGACTCTGGGGGTGACTCATCTTGGCTGCCTGACTCACATTGTGGCGCCGGTCCATTCGGTCCCAGCTCCCAATGCAGATCTCCAATGGTTTCTTTCAACCTGTCGGTCTGGCGTAGTTGGCCGTATTCTTCAGTCTTCATAGCATGGGTATTTGCACCATCTGCTTGCTGCATCCTAATTGTTGTTTCCTGGAAATGTCTCCGGGACTCTTCCCTCACCTCCTGGAGCATGATACGGAACTCTTCCCTGGCTTCCTTCCTGCTCTCCTGGATCATGATCCGGAGATCCTCCCTGGCTTCCCTCCTACTTTCTTGGACCATTTTATAGAATTCTTCCCTGTCCCTTCTATTTTCTTGCATGATTTTATGGATTAGGACGAGTAGGCTCTGATTATCATCGTTGATCCCCGATTTTACCCGCTCATGATCCCTTACACCTGGTTCTTTAAAAATAATTTCTGACCCGAACTCCTCACTGCCTACACTCTCATTTTCATTTCCCGATTCGCTACCTTCCCTACCGTTCATTAATCTTTCCATTGGATTCTTTCTATAGTTTGCGATATCTAGATCACTCCCCCTTCCCCTCCTTAACCATCACCTATGCCCAAAACTCAACACCTTAACTATTTTCTTACTACCATCTAATCTTATACTATCTCCCATTACTGCCAAAATATTTACGTTCATACTTTTATCAAAACTAATACATATTAAATGAAATAACATGTTAAAGACTAAAGAATCAAATTTTTACCGTGACGTTGCTTTGTCATATGAGCCGTTCGCTCTCTTGCACCTGAAATGCACCTATATATAAAAAAATTTTAATTTCCCCCTTGTACAAGACATATGAAACCAATATGATATAATGACCCTTTCTTTGCTCATTCACATACTTTATTGTTTTCGCGAGTGTTTACCGGTTGACAAAATTTATAGTGTGTATAATACATGGGCGCCATGTCAACACAGTCGGCTTATCACTCATAACTATCTTTGGTCTGTGTGCACATCTATAAGTTTGACTGTTTAATTAAATTTGAAAAAAAAAATTGACATAAAAAAAATTGAAAGCAAAATGATTTAGCAAAATTTAGTAATAATATCGCAATCATTTATCTGGTCGATATTATAAATTCAAAATGAATTTTGAAATCACCCCTATGGTGTGTCCTTTAGGTTCAACAACAAAAATTCACGACTCTTTTAAAACTAGAGGATGTTACATCACTGGCCTCTACAAGACTATATGACACTATGTTTCTTGGACTTTTTTACAGGAGGACATGTAGGCCATCGAAGCATTTTTTTAACTACATCTGGCTGCTTGGCACTACATAAAAGTTTTTAAGGGTCTTCACCTATTTATGGTTACTCTAAATACATGAGTCATTAAAGCATTTTGCCAACTACATCTGGCTGCTTGACAACATAGAATTCAGTTTATATGGGTCTTCACCTATTTACGGTTACTCTAAATACATGAGTCATTAAAGCATTTTGCCAACTACATCTGGCCACTTGACAACATAGAATTCAGTTTATATGGGTCTTCACCTATTTACGGTTACTCTAAATACATATGAGTCATTAAAGCGTTTTGCCAACTACATCTGGCCGCTTGACAACATAGATTTCAGTTTGTATGGGTCTTCACCTATTTACGGTTACTCTAAATACATACGAGTCATTTTACTTCATCAAATCATGAATACCGGACTACTTTATAAAAACACATGTAGGATACGTAACATGACTAAACACACTAAAGTTCATATAGCTACTTGGGAAGACAAATATTTCTGTTACAAAAACGCTTCATTTGTTTGAGGACACGACCAAAAAAAAATTTTGCCATACATCTACAATTCGAATAATCACTAGGGTATTACTTGGTGTGTACAATTTTACCATGGCAGTACCATTTATGGGTTCAAACCCAGAAAAAAAATTTTACATACATTTATTAATATTTGGGACAGGAATGAAAAAATATATATATATAATATCAGATGCTCTGTAGGGTATTGCAGGGTGTGGTAATTTAAAAAAAAAAATTTCTTCAAAAAAAAAAAATTTTCCAAAAAAAAATTTCACTTTCAAAACCTATGTTGTCTATTGCCATTTATCACCATCTCAGGTATATGGGTGTTTGTTTCGAAGCTCCAAACCCGGATAAAAAAAAATACACTGTACCGGTCAGAATTGTATGTTCGTCTAACAAGAATTAGGACCTAAGCAAAAGTACCTAGAGTTCAATCATATACAAGATACACAGGTCAGGGATACTCATGAACTCCGCCCTGTTGCCCACTTCCCAAGTCTATCACATTACAAACAACATTTCTGATGATAGCAGCCTACTCTTTAATTTACTCCGGCCCAGGAAGGTTCAGCAAAGATACAAGAGACCTACGGCTTAACTAATTGATAACGCAAAGTAATGATAGACGTGCACACACAAACCAACAAAAATATCCAAAAAATAGCTTATTAAATGTGAATTTATTAAACTTGATATTAATGATAATTGATTAATCATGTGAATCACTAGATATGGAGATTTACAATGAATTAGAACATATATATCTTTTGAACACTCGATTTAGGTTTCACTTATAGTCACCTGGGCATTCGATGTCAAACCGGATAACATAACAAGGTTTGATGGATATGCACCAAGAAATATACATAATGATAAATTAATTATTTGAAATCTGCGGCTTAGTATGCTAATGTGATTTAACGGGTTGATATTGCTCACGCTATGATATTTCTAAGTTAAGGAAAATAACCCATGACAATAATTTTTAGAATGAATGCTTATAAGATTTTAAATTACACAGAATATGATCAAACTTAATAACGGTACGAAGGTTTATTTTATTCAATATATGATTACATTTGGATTTCATGGAAGGTACATTAATTATAAATCAATTGTTGCGGAACCCTATGAGATGACTCATTTATTTCTTATCTATGAAGAGAAATAGGGAAAAATGATCATTTTGAAATTATCGTGCGAGTCTACATTTATAGATTTTCTCAATAGTTAATTAATGATGTATTAATAGCGACTGAACGAAGGATGGGTAGCGCTAATAAGCGATAATGTATATATACTAAAGTTAATTAAATTTAAACTATAACGAGAGTTTTGGGATGACTTAGGGAAATTATATCATTACGGCGTATAGACATTTGAACCATATGGAAGGATAAGAACGATAACGTGTGAACCGCATGACAAGGCCTGAGTGGACGATGAGCTTCATTTATTTGGGAGCGAAGAAAATTAATCTTATCCGCATTTGTGACGGATATCATTGGGAATTGGTTGGCAGGATACTATGGTTCCAACTCGTAGGATGTTAACCTATAGCAGTGCTTACCTAACCTAAGACAATCTGTAAGAGCTGGGGCCTCCACACTCTGTCGAGAATTGTGCTTATATAAGTCTTCCATTATCGAGAAAACGCATGACAACATCATTTCTGAATTAGGAATGTTATCACCGGGACACGTTACGAAAGCTGTCAGGTTTGATTTACCCTGATTTATACAGCCTTAAAATACTAATTAAGTCTAACGTAATGAAATAATGATCTAAAAGCAGTCCCAAATGGGGCATACAACTTACTATATTCAATATCTTAAGGATAAATATTAAAACATTAAAATTCCTTCGCTAAATGCATATTAACCCACCCGAGAACTAAGTGACTTAAATTATCGTTAGATGGCGGGCGATTTATAAAATGAATCATCTAGACATACGGATCTGAATTAAAGTTATGTAACAATCAATTTTCATCATGTTAATCAATAGCGTGGAGCAATAGTAAATCATTTATTTTAAATATTAGTGAAAAGCATAATATTCATTATTAAAACATAATTTAGGAAAATCTCTCGATCGGGCGAATTTTATAATGTGAATACTCTTACGTTTACGATTAAATATTCCACAATGGCAGAATAGCAAAAATAAATAGGATTGATTCGCCAGATCGAGTTATTAGCATACTAAAGTTGATATGATTTGCATAATATTAAATAAACATTGCCGCATTAAAATAAAAATACAAGGAAAATGAGAACCTAGCAATCGAGTTTAGAAAGTGAGAATTACAGTTGAAATATACAACAAACAGAAATAATAAAACAAAGAAAAGAGGTCATTATTTAGGCAGTTAATCGGCTTAGCACTACCGATCACAAAATAAGTAATTACATTTTTATATTAGGAGAAATTTCAGAACTAAAAATATTACATTTATATTTTACAATAGAAAAAGGTTATTAAGATGAAAGTTCGTTTATACGGCAAGGAATTACCTTTCTTTCCGATGAATTTCCAGCCGGGTGTGCACGTGTTGGTTAGATGTTTGATAAAGGAATTAATTTATTACAAATTGACGAAATTAAGGTTTCGGTCCATTCTTTATTCAATATTAAGTTCATTTTGGCAGCAATTGATGAACGATGGTTTCCGAGTATTTAGGCATCGGTTAGATTTTTGGAGAGATCCGGGGAAGCAAATCTATGTTTTATTAGCCCATCATGTGGCCGTTCAAAGGGGCGTGACTTCCCCTTAGCAATGCGTTAGAAAAATGACATGTCTCCTCCTTTAGTTAGAAAATATGGTTGTATTTATACTCGTTATCACCGCCACTGGGTAATTCCCGGATGTTTTAATAACTACAATGATACAGCATATTTTGGACTACAAACAAGATTATGTTCGAGAGTTAGTTTTTATCTAATTCCCGAATGTTTTAATAACTACAATGATACAGCATATTTTGGACTACAAACGAGATTTAAGTTCGAGAGTTGGTTTTGGTCTACTTTAAACTGAAAATAGACCTGCGGAATCAACGTTAACTAATCATGACGCTTAAATAAATCTATATTACAATAAAACAAATTTCTTTTATAATTTGGAAGACGGTAAGTCTTTTATTTACTAATTTTACGTTCCCCTCTCAAACTTTCTCTCTATGAAAATATATGTATGAATAAAATATACATTATGCAACGCTTTAAATTATTAAAGTTGATCTGTTACACACACATATGCACGATTGTTTACCGTAATGAAAATATATAATTGTTTTATGATTATTAATTTTAAATGAATTTAAAGTTTACAAATACATAAACAATCACGCGCATTGGTATACCTTCACTCCCCGGTGGTCTATAATTAAATGGTTAGGTTTGAATTCATGTTTGGAGGTTTCAAACATTATTAGAGAGTGAAGCTGAATGTGTGCAACAGATTCCGCTTCAGTATCCAATGTAATTTTTTTATTTTTCAAAAACAAAAATAAATAAATTAGTATTTAGTTCTGAGCGGTTTGGTGCTGTGATTGAAGGTCACACTCTGGGGATCACAGTCCAGGCTCTCACTTCTAGCACCCGAATTTTTTATAAATGACCAAACTTAATTTAATTGTATCTTATTTATATTTAATCTTTAAATTCTAATATGTGTTAAAATTTTACTTCTTTCACCAAAACGACTCATTTTTGAAGTGAAATAGACATTTGATTTTAATCTGATTTTTGAATAACTCTTCTTGATTTTATTTTTAAAACTGTGAAATTTTTAAATTGGGTATTTTTTTAACTTCAAGTACTTTAATGTTTAAATCTCTTTAAATGGAGAGTTTTTGCAGTGAGGTGAAAGTCTGTGTAGAATAAATAATCTTTTCTGACTTTGTATGCATACATGTATGTGAGTATTGTAGTGTTGTATTTTATAAAGAAAATGGCAAGTACATACATATATGTGTTAAAATGATAGCTTTTATAGATAAAAAGATGTAATTAATTTTTCAGATGTTTCCCATAAATATGGTTGCTTTCTATTATAACATCATTCTGGTTAGATGACATTACCATTACACTGGTAATACAAGTTACTTAGTGATTTGTCTTGATAGAGTAACTTGTAACGAGAATGACCTACTTGTTGTGTGACTTACATGTTAAATATTCCTCCCAATCTGGAATTGAGAAAGCAAATTAATAGTATGTATGTATGTATGAAAAACTGTACTTACTATCATTTTTGATAGTTTTTTAAAGGGGTGTACAATGTGCCTTAGTGAAAAAAAAGGCAGTTTCTGGTTACTTCTCTGAGCTGCTTGCAATACTGTCTCTGATTCAGCACATTTGTTATGTAACAACATATTAGAAAAAATTTAAGGAGCTAATGTGTCTGAATCGTAAGTCATGATACAAAATGTGTGTCTCATGTCTTAACCTATGTTGGAACAATTTGATAATATGAAATTTTGTTTGGAGTAAAGGTGCTAGTGAAAAATTTGAAATGATTGAAACTGTCCTATGGCAATGAAGCCATGAGTAAAAATAATGTTTTTAAGTGGTTTAGCAAGAAGTGCATTGAAGATAATTAACAAAGATAGAAAACACAAGTCACATTTATCACAATTCATGATCCAGGTATGCCAGCATTTAAAAGTTTTTTGGTAAATAACTAAATTATGTGGCTACATAATGTATGTGTTTGTTTGTGTTTCAGTTTGTTTTGGAGAGTGAAGTCATCATTTTAGTGAATGTTCCCAGACTTTTCAGTGTTGTTGATAATGATTATGTTTCAATATAAACTTCATTAATACTTCTTTAATACTTTAATCTACAAAATTAACAAAGCGTATGCCACACTTGAATGAGAAGCTATAACGATACACAGAAATTATTCTACGCTAAGCGCTTTCAAGGTCTTTTGCCTCATATTCATAGCGGTACTGTGAGCTGCAGAATGAAAAAACAGGGCAAGGGAAACAAAACAGTATGCAAAGCATATGCAAATGAACTAGATAGTCCAACGTTTGGAGATGTCAAAGCAGGTATCTCGTCTATTGATGGAGTTATTATTGCCAGCTCACAGTACCGCTATGAATATGAGGCAAAAGACCTTGAAAGCGCTTAGCATAGAATAATTTCTGTGTATCGTTATAGCTTCTCATTCAAGTGTAGCATACGCTTTGTTAATTTTGTAGATTAAATTATCGAATGAGAAGTCTTAAAATCTTTAATACTTTAATACTTTAAGCAAATATTTTTTATTTATAACAGTTTCGACTGTCCTAGCAGTCTTCTTCAGATCTTAAAATTTTTACAAGATCTGAAGAAGACTGCTAGGACAGTCAAAACTGTTATAAATAAAAAAATATTTGAAAGTGTTAAAAGAGTATTAATGAAGTTTATATTGAAATATGAAGAAAAAAATCAAAATATTGAGGTAGGAAGAAGTAAATAAGAGCTATATATGATAATGATTATGGTTATTTTAATAATAGTAGGTATTGCTGCTTTACTCATCAGCACTTTTTCTCAAATTCAAAGTCGACTTTTATAGCATTTTAGGCATGCCAAGCATTCAATGCCCCTCCTTCACTGAAGAGTTAATGGTTGATTGGCATCTCAACAAATAATTGAATTACGTACCACTAATATCAATTTACATCATAATGTGGTAGTATTATGTCTTCTATGTCCAATCTCACTACACTTGGTATTCATCTTCATTCTACTCCATAATTGTAACTTTTTTCTCTTTCAGTTCCTGGTTAATTTTTTGTAATACTAAAATTGTATCCAGTTATAACATATAGCATCAGAAAGCACTCGACTATGGCATTGAGGTTTAACTTTTTAGTTGTGCATAGTTTTTGGCAATCCCTATCAGCCATCTGGATTAAATTTCCAATTATTTCAACAACTTAACCTGTTTATTTTTTATTATATTTCTTCAATTTTCAAATTACATTTTAGAAATATAATTTTATAAATAAAGCATTCCTAATTTGATAATTCATATTCTTTGAGAATCGTCAGACATTTGCCTCAAAAAAGTGTTACGATTCTGCTGCTTCAGAACATTGTTTACCAATAACTTGTCTTAGTTTAGGATTTTTTAAATAATGTAGATTTTTCTGTGCCACTTTCATTAATATTTAATTGGGGGAAAATTTGAAGAAATCACTATCTTACAGACTGCAAATATCAATCATTTTTACTCAATTGTTCTCAAAGGAGATACTTCTTTTATGAGCAATGGTTTCTTCTTAACCACATTCAATGCAAAACTCATTGTGCAACACCATGATCTATCAAAATCGACATGGTTACCTTTTTCAAATATTTTAATAATTAAAAGCAAATGTTAGACTTTAAAGAAGAATTTGATATAAATTTATTACAAATCCACATTCATTCATTAATACTTTTTTTTAAAAAAAATAAAAAAGAATTTGTTCATTTTTTGAAAGAGTGTTCATACTAGCATCATTAATGGTAATTAGTTTTTAAATATTTAAAAACATCAAATGTGACTTTTTAGAATATTATTTACTTATAAAACAAAATAAAAAAGAAATCAAGTCCAATTTATCGAATTTTAGTGTAAAATAAAGAATTTATTTAGAAGGGAAAAGTTGAGTATTTTCAAAATCTTCCACCAGGTGTAACAATAAAAAATATTGTGGAAATGTGATGGAGCAGAATATAGGAAAACTTAGACTGGGAATGGAAAATAAAGTGGCTAACAGGTTTTTCGGGGCATAATTGCTGAGGAGATTCTTGACTCCATTTAAGGAGAAGCTACAATACATCACATCACATCACATTGAAAAGGTTAAAAATAATATTTTAAATTTACAAATAAAGAAAAAAGATAATAAACTGAAATACATAATCAGCTTTTGTTATTTCACATTAGCAAATAAAAATGTATTGTGAATGAAATAAAATTAATTTTAATTGCATTTCGAAAGCCTGCATGAAGTATTGTTAACATTGCATCGAGTGACAAAATTATTGTTAACGTTACACCAAATGATAACATTTTTGTTCAAACTTGAAAATTCCATTTGTAATTATTTAAAAATGACAAAAAGTAACAGCTACCGTGATTATGGTAACATTTCTTCCAGATTTAAATTATTACATTTTTCCTGGCTTGTCTTCTAGATATAAACATTTTCAAATAAAATCTGAGTCTAATCATAAGTAATCTTATAGTAAAAAATATTTCCAAATATTTTACCAGAAATTGTAAATATATAAACAAAGTACAGAAAATATATGTTTTCATTTTTGAAATTTAAACAAAAGAACGAGTGCTCTAAGAAGTTTTGCATGTGCTCTCATGCTTGAGCAAAAAGATTACCAATCAGCAACAATTTTGGCTCATTTATATTAGATTCCTTGTATAATACTAATCATTTCAATTTTTTTAATTAAAAAAAATCAATATGTATTTTAATTACAGCTTTTATCATCAAATGAATGCAAAATCAAAAAACAAATCCTACAGGTAAAGTGAATTTAAATTTAAATGACACACTTCCAATGCAGTTTCATAGTGTATAGGAGTTTTAGGTGAAAATTAAAAAATCCTAACTTCATTAATAAATATGAAAAAAAAAAATCATTTATCAGAAAGTGCCATAAAAAAACCTTATCAAATCATAGCAAATCTATCAATTTCATTTTTTATAAAGTAACACCTTCAAAATTCATAATTGGATTAAATGATTGATAAATAAGTGTGTTACAAGTAGCCTGCAGTTGATTTTTGGATATTAAACTAGGAGACATTAAAGGATAGTATCCAGTGTTTACCTGAGTTTACAATAGATGGCTTGGAATAAGGCAAGTAGAATGAATTATTTCTTTACCAATATATCTAGCAATACTAAATGCTACTGAACTATGCATTATTCAAATAATAGTTGGTGAAGTACACTACTTGATAAAAACATGGATTCACATATATATAAATCCAATATTATTTGATCAAACTAATAAGCAAATAAACTCACAAAATGTTTGATGTGGAGTAAAATATACTTTTAACCTATTTAAATGTTGACAAATAAGTTTTAATTACTTTACCAACATATTTTAAGTACTTTCCCACCCTATCCATGGCTAGTGTTTGGAAAAATGTCACACAAATAACATACCATGCAATTGAAATTCTAAATCCCATTTACTTAAACAGTATTGGAATGTTGGTTGAGGATATAATTTAAATTAGAAATGAACCATTCTTCTTTTATCTCTCATTTCCAGTGACCTCTTTCCTCACATACACACACAACACCAATATTATTAGAATTAAATATGTAGTTCATCTCTTTTATGATTTAATTAAGTGAACTACAGTTATCATATGTTTTGATGTCGTAATTTACTTTATTTTTACATCATGACACATAAGCCCATATATTCAGTCCTGAAAATATCGGAATTGCATATGATGAAAGGGGTCATCAGAAAGACAGAATTATCATTTCTAATTCAAATCATAATCTCAACAAATGTTTCTTTTGATAGTATTCAATTAACTTATAGTTGGGATTTTAATTACTAACGCTTTCTTGTTTGTGTAACATTATTTAACGTTAACCATATGTATAGTATGAATAACCTGCTCTGCATTTTTTTATACCTTGAAAGTTTATTTAACTCTGCATCAACCATTTTGTGAATTTACATATATATAAACAAAGGGATTAAATCACTCTCTCCGGGTTATGAATTAAAAACACTCTGAATGTTGAACATTTGATAAACGCGAATCCAAATGAATCTACTCATTCCTGAAAGCTCAACTACTTATAACCATATCTTTGTCAACATTGTTGGTAATTTAGAGTGAAATTAATTTAGTAGTCAGATGGAATATGGCACTTAAGAGTTATTAAACTCATAATTAATTATACAAGACTGGAGACAGTATCTCACCCTTAACACCTTTATTGTATAAATAATTAAATGAGATATGTAAGCTTTAAATTACACATAGTTCAATGTATATATAAGTAAAGGGAATAAATCACTTTCCCTTAGTCTATAAATTAAAAACACGCTATTGAATAAAGGATCAAGAATAGAATTAATCCACCTATTCTTGGAGCCTTTATGTTTATAATCATACCTTTGTCAACATTGTTTATAATTTAAAGTGAAATAAACATCAGAACTCCCAAGAGTAGGGGGATTCATTCTGTTCTTGTTCTTTTAGAATTGGCACTATTCATGAGGAAAAGCATCATCAGAAAGAAAGATAAGGAAATTATGTTCTCAACCAACATTTTAGTAGTATTCAATTAAATAATAATTGGAATTTTAGTTAATGGTGTTTTGTCTTTTATGTAATGTTATTTCAATAAGCCAAAAGTATGGTAGGGAAGTACTGAAAACTTGCTCAGTAAATTATGCATAATTGGAACATTTATATGCTCTGCAGTGACTATTTAATGAGTTTATATATCCTATTCTATCAGCATGTTTTATATTATCAAAAGCCTTGTTATATCTCTTTCAATTTTGTATACTTCTCAGTTGTCTAATCACATACTTTTAGTTTTGATGGATTTAAAATTTTCTCATTTCTAATGCCAAAATATATTGAACCGGATTGAAATCCGATTAATGGTGATATTACAAAAAAAGAAATTTATTAAGCTTTTAAATTTCACCAAACGTTTAATGTTTAAATTTTTAGTATTATGTAAAAAGAATAAGTGTATCAAAATACACACGCGTTTATATGTAAAACGGATCATTTCAATGTTTATCGATTTATTTTAAAATAGTTTTCATAAACCGCTTGTTTTTACTTTAAATCAATTAATTAAAAACAAGCAACCTAGCTAATTACCTTCCTGTGGCTTTTATTTTAATTATTGTAAATTAATTCTAAAAGTGGAGATTTGATTTTTATGTAGTTGTTTTCGTTTCAATAATCCCTGGGTAGAATTCTTAGATAGATTGAGCAGGAGATTAATATTTGCCCTGCCTTAGGCATAGAATTCAACAACAAGGAAAGTTTCGTGGGAAATGGAGCAAGGTACAAATAGCCCCAAAAATTTGGAGAGTTAGTTATTAATTATTCTTAACTAGACAAGCTTTTTCTCAAGTGAAAGTTTATATCAACGGACATTTAAATTCTTAAAGGAAATTCACTGTTATTTAAATCCTTTTGCTTGCAACAAGATGACAAATACTATTTGTGTTATCACTACCAGAATGGCCTGCTAACTTAACAAAAGATGGATCCCTAACTTCCAAATTTGCTCCAGTAATGCCTTAGACATCTAGAAGAAGCCGGAACCTCTTTACATCTACCTTGCCACTGTCTAATGACCTGAAAATGAACTAAAATAATAGTGTACACTCTACGTGAACATTGTTTTTATTGAAAGGTAACTATTTTCTTTTTTATTCTTCCCAGGGTAAATTAATTCTCATTAAATCTCCACTCAGTCTAATTAAAAAAAATCTGTATTCATAAGCTTAAGTAATATTTATACTCATATTTAATCTTTATTGTGATTTCTAATATTTTGCAATGTGTTTTGGAATCTTCAAAGGTTTAAAATTTTTTTCTCCCTTCTTTTTTTTTTTTTTTTTTTTTTTTTTTCACCCCCCCCCCCCCCCTCTATTTTTTTATTTTTTTTTTTTTTTTTTTTTTTTTTATACTTATAGGAAAAATTATTTGAAAGAGAAGATTCCAAGTTGCTTTCAATTTTTGTTTATTGGAGAGAGACGAATGAGTTTTATAGTTTTATGCCTCACTTTTTATAAATGCTTTAGCAGTCATGTATATTTAAATGCTTACCTGTAATTATTTTATTATTCAATAATTAATTTTAAACACTGTGTTTGCGCTTTTGCAAACCTCCAAAATCTTTTGGCTGACGACTTTATTGTCTAATTTTCCGCAGGTGGGGATTTCGTTCTTATATCTCTGAATGCGGAAATTAGAATTGTTTTTCTTTGTAATTTTATAAGTCGTCAGCAGGAAGATAATAGTTATCCTTTTTTTTTAAAATTACAGGTGAGCGATACTTTCGTTCTGCTAAAGTATTTAAAACTTTTAATATTTTCGTACTCATGTGCACTCTCCGATAGATTTATTTTTGTATTTATTACGTGTGCTTTAAATTTATTAGAGCGTGTACTCAGAATTTGTTTGTAATTCATTTTCTTTAATTGCTGGGGCAGACATAACTGGTTTTCTAAAGATTTACATGTCTCCTATTGAGACCTTTAATTATTATTAGTTTTCGCCAATCATTTGGTTGGGATTCGCCAGTTTCAATTGTTTTCCTTTCATTTGAAATTATATTTTTCAGATGTTCTTGGGGTAAATCAACCACCTTTATTTTAAATGTAATAATAGGTGCAGATTCTACCAACACTTGACATTCGTGGTCCGACACATTTCTCAGGCCTCGGAAAGCTCGTCGGCGCTGGTTTTGTTGATTTGTTTCAAGAAGGTATTGTTTAAATATCTGAAAGTGAAAACCAATGTTTGGGTGAATCCTCTGCTGAATCAAATTGCTTCCTCCATTTATAATTTGTTATTGAAGATCAGTCGGTCTGTCATAGCTTTGCATTTAGTATTTCTGGTACACACCTGAGTTAACCCTATTTACTGTGTCATAAATAAATTATACTTCATAATTTATTGTCTCTTAATAAAATTTTAGAATTTGTTTAAACTTAATTTGGCTGACGTTTGTCTTTGTGCTTTTGTCTCAATTGTCTAAACAATTTAAGATCTCTTGTTTCTCCCTGAGTCTAGTCGGCGCAAACCATCATCATCATCCATTCTGATCACAGTAAATAAATTTTCCAGATACGTAGTGATCTGGTGGCAATCTCTGTGTCAGAATAGATTGAGTGTCCAGTATAATATATTCAATTGACTGCAAGGTTATGTGATAGTTGGAAACTAAAATATTAAGAGCATAACAGCAGAGAAATTTTTAATGTATGCAATGTAAAGTCACAATTTGAATCCTTAGCAAAATCAATGGAGAACAAAAAGGACATATCCTTGTTACCATTTTCGAACTAATTAGCTTTCTAATGGTAAGAAGCATTGAATTTTTTTTTCTCCATTCAATTGCTATCTTTTATTTTATTGTTAAAGCCACAAATTTGAAAATGTAAGCTGTTTATGGTTTCAAATCCAAGCCAGTTCATCAATATAATTTCATAAATCTGATATTAGGACATTTTTCTCATCTTTATTATTAGAGGGTAGCTTTATTGGTTACAAATAGTCTATTTTTTTGGTCATGAATATCATTTTGACACAGTCATAAAGTGTTAGACTTAAGAACCAAAGATTTCTCCATCAACTGTCAACTTAATAATCTTTTTGATCACTTGAGAATCATTGTTTTCAAATAATAATTTGGGTGCTTGGACGTAACCAGACACTTCTAAAAAATAATTATGTGAATAAGGTTAGTTTCTGAAATCATGCAATGTTCAATTTTATTTAATGGACCAAACTGAATTTTTTGTTTTTACTTTTATCAATAAAAAAATCAGTCCTAGGAATTTTTAGATTACGAGTCCACAAGTTCACACCCAAACTAAACTTCGGAATGCACGAATCAATCTAAGAATTTTTCCTTGCTAAAAAGCTTTTTTACTCTTATCCAATAGCTCACAATTATTTTTAAGGAAAAGTGAAAAGTAGTATAAAGAATTATTTGGGATTTTGCGGAATTGTGATGATGATGATGATGATGATGATGATGATGATGATGATGATTATAAATATATATAAAAAATTCTTAATAAAGAATACTTATTTTAAAATTTCACTAAAAATATTTTTCTTGCATTAACAATAAATGCAGATGTTAATTCTTACCCAGAATTCCTTTAAGCTGATTAACAGCCTTAAGGGTTTTAAAAGATTATCAGTGAATTATTCCCAATAACAACTGTAGTTATTTTAGTAGATTAATCTTTAAAAAATCTGGCATAATACTATTATTTTAAAGAATAATAATGATTCAAAAAAAAGTGATTAGAGAGGATTTGTGCACGTATATATGTGCATATAGATATATACTGTAGTTTTGAACACATTTGGGATGCACTAAGCATCACATGATCACCATTTCTAATGCTAGCACATCTGTTATTAACAAAGGCAATACTTTTCATACAGTAGTGCCACCCAGTGCCAACCAGAGTAATCAATGGAAGCCAGAGGCTTGTGCATAATGAGTAGGCATTAGATGAGGATTTTATGCACAAGCCTCTGGCTTCCATTGATTACTCTGGTTGGCACTGGGTGGCACTACTGTATGGAGAGTTTTACATTTGGGATGACATTTCCGGACTGTTGTGCAACTGAAGAATATCGAGTGGCCCATTTCATAAGCTTTAGATATTAAAATAATATTATTAATAATAATAAAGAATCAAATGGCTTTATTTCTCAAGCATTCATAAGATGTTCGAGCACTGAAAGAGCCAGAAATTGAATCAATTTGAAAACCTTGTGCTCCAGAGTCTGGCCCTTACTACTGCACTAAACCACACAGAGTAAATTGAATAGCTTTATTGCTCGGGAATTCATAAGAAATTTATATGTCAGAATTGCAAATGATGCATAATATACTTCACATCCCAGCCCACAAGAAACCAGTTATAACTCAGGTTTATGTGGATGTGTTGAAGAGTATTGAGAAATCTGATGTATAGACAGATATTAAACACTATACTTCATATTACAGATAACAGTTATTTTTCAACTTAGTTAATGTGTAACTGAGTCTTTGTGAATTGGAAAATTATTTGAGAAACCTGGGTCACATCATACTCACAAACACAGTATTTAGGTTTTCATCCAGGTAATGCATATCTGACCCTTTGTGGTAGATTTATATTTAAAAACATGTATGGAATTTTTCACAATATTGATGATTCTAAAGAAAGTGAAATGGATTAAAAATTTAATACTCTCCTCTCCTTTAGACAGTGTTTGTAAAGTAAATACTCATTTTAAAGTATGCATTGGGCTAACACAACACAAGAATTCATCTTAATGCAGGTTTGTGTGTTATCATTGTCTTTCAGTATACTTAAAATTGTCTTAATACTAATATTTTGTACAGATGTGATCCAATTGATTTGCTTAGAAAATTATCGCATTTCATTTCAAAATATTGAATTTGTTGTGTATGAATAAGGTGCACCCATGGTATGCCACTGCATGCAGGTACACAGATTGTGACCCACGTAAAGATGCTTCATCAATGAAGGTGACACATTACCACAATAATTAATAAAATTTATATATAAATGAAAATGTTTAGAATTTACAATCACTCTATTACTAGAAATAGGTTCCGAGTGTAACATTTTTTTATTTAAACATAAGAGGATTACTTTTTTATCTAGTCTTGTGACAAAATCAATATGAGTGCACTTAACTACAGAAATATAGTATATATTTTGCAGTAAAGGTTCTTATCCAATTGTAGAAACAGCCACAAACACTGATTTGTAATTCAACATTAAGGTGCTCCATACATTCATGCTCTGTTAATCCCCTAATATAGTTCAGGTTAACTATATTTAGCAATGCAATGTTTAATAATATAAAAAAAACATATTGTAACCAGTTGGTTACACTGGCTACACTAGAAATAAATAAATTAGATAGTTGGCAGCATGTTTCTCAGGTTTGAGAATAAAAAAAATATTTTATTAAAGGGGAAAAATATTTAAATTTTTTTAGAACTATTTTTTTAAAGGGTCATTATTTAACTCAATAATTATAAAATCCCCATATGATAGTATGAAAATTCTCAAACATTAAATATATTTAAGAATATTTTTTTTTAATATTCTTTCTAGTCTTAATTACTTTATTCTATCCAATTCCTGCTTCATGAGTTGCAATGGGTGTGACCTTATATCATGACAGCTTATATTCTAGAATTTAGGTTTTTTGATGATCCCAATAAAGCTAGTTATTTATAAGAAGGGAAAACCCATAATTTGCTTAAGGTTATTTATAATAAGCTAATTTATTTATTTATTTCCCTCTTGCTCACAGTGATAAATTAGAGTTTTTGCTTCCTGAACTAGATTCATGCACAACAGCTATATAGAATAAAGGGTGTATATATTTAATGTATGGGCATCCAGTTGATAATGATGATGATCATCATCATCGTGATTCTGGATTGGCATGAAGAATATATTCTTCAAAATCCATGCACTATGTTTTATTTAGTTTAGTTTCTATTAGAACTTAAGTTTATAGTTGACCAGTGCACTGATGGTACTAAGTGGCCAGAGCATTGATGATGATCAGCATGTTTTAGTATCCCAGCATTATTGTTTTTCTAGTATATATTCTATGGTATTATCACTTAGGTTTGTGTATCCAAATTAAGGTTCAAATAATTGCCCAAGCTGTTAAAGGCTAAATAGTTGGCCTGGTCTACAGTAGACCAATTTTAAATCCAGTCACAAGATGGACTGTTGATTTATATTATTACTAATCACTCATAGTGATGACTATTATCCTTATTTTTATTTATTGATCATGTTGGTGAATTTGGTTAATTATCTGTGCTGATCTCTCAGAGTGATCTATTATGCTCATCCTTTTGATATTACTGGTTTTTTCTTGAGGATAAACAAACAATTTTTCAGTTTAAACCCTGATTTTCCGTAAAGTTAGAAATGCCTACCCAACTTGGGCTGTGGATATTCATGTACTGGTGGTCATCCACATCAGGTGTGACCCCCTTACAGGGTTACAATATATACCTTAAATCTTTTTAAAAAATTATTGAAGCAACCAATTAAAAAAATATATTAAATATTTTATTTAATAAAAAAAATTAGAAGAATGACCGGCATTTTTGTATTTCACCCCAGCCACAGAAACAGCCATGAACGCCTATTCATAATTCAATGCTCCATGCTTTCACGATCTGGCAATCTTCTAATATAGTTCAGATGAATCACATACTTGCCAATTAACAAATGGTAACTGTTCATTCAGAAAGTGCTCCAGTAAATATATATTTGAAGCATAAAGCAATCAAATATAACAGATATATTTAAAAATATAAATTTTAATTTAATTCTATTAAAATTCAGAAATTTACTTATGTAATATTAAAATGTTTTGTTTAATTTGCATTAAATCTTTAAAAAAAAATTGTTAGAGCAATCAATTAAAAACAACCATGGACCTTTACAAGACTAGGTTCTGGCATTAATAAATGGTATAACTATTAATAAAGCCAAAAAACCTTGCGGTTGACTGACTATCAAAAAAAAAAATTTTTTATCCAGAGGGTATTTTAAGTAAATATATATTTGAAGCAGTAAAGCTATCAAATGTAATAGATATATTTAAAAATGTAAATTTTAATTTAGCTTTATTAAAATTTGGAAATTTATTTATATAATATTAAAATGTTTTGTTTAATTTACATTAACTCTTTAAAAATTTTTTGCTAAATTCTCATATTTAAAATTTTTTGTTTATTTTACATTAAATCTTTAAAAAAAATTTGTTTTAATTTACAAATTTAATTTCATGGGACTGGATGCAATGGAATTTAAGTTGCACACAGATTTCTCTTACTCATGTGGTGGCTGTGAATACATGTGAGAAGAAATAACTTTCTAAATGCAAACAAGCTGCAAAACATAAATTAGAATATATATTTTTTATAAACAGTAGGTAATCTAAAATTTGATGATTGTTTTTAAGTGTTTTTTTTTAATATGAATCATAATCAAATAGATTATGCTTTTGTATAATATATAAACATAAATTTTAAGGGGGAATATTCCTTTATTTCATTGGCTTTTTTTTTTCTAAAAATTTAAGTCAAGAATCAATTTTGGAACAAATAATTACTAAATTACTAAAATAAATAAATAAATGTTCAAATATATCCACAGCCATTCAGAAATTCATATTTTTCAGGAACAAGTTTTTCTCCTTTTTCCTTGCAGCTTTTTAGTGGCAAGTGGTGGGGGGAGGTGCCTCTTTCCTTGTGGCTCTTTAATGGAGGAAGGGAAGGAGATTTATACAAAATGGCTCTTTATATTAAAAAGATTGCCAATATCTGGGTTAGATAATCCCAAAATGATTATTTGTTTTGGGGGAGAGTGGATGAATATTTTAATTATGGTGATCAAAAAATTTAATGCATTTTTAGCAGCTTCATCGTCATCTCTTTCATTTCCAATCATTACTGATCTATTGCAGAATGAAAATTCAAGTTTAATCCAGTTTCTCTTTATATTAAACCAATAAATTTCCTTATTTTAGCCATCCATTTTAAATGGATGTCTTTTTAGTTCTTTTGCATTATCTTGGATTCAATTTCAGACTTCAACTATCCATATACTATCATCTTTTCTAACAACATATTTAGCCCAGTTCTATTTCAATCTCTTAATTTATTAATGGTTACTATTTGTTCTATCATCCAAGTATTTCACTTTCAACCATTTTTATTATTATTCCCATCACATGTCTTCATACTTCATTGGGTAATCTATAGTCTCTGAATTTCCCTTATGTTAAATGTCCAAGCTGCAGAACCATAAGTCAGAACTAGTAAAACACATTTCTTTTTTTTTTCAAATGCATAGGGATATTTCCTTTTACATTAAATTATTTTTTACCCAAACTCTACATCCATGGTAAATTATTCATTATTCTATCTGTATTAATAATCTGACTAAGGTATGTGTAGTTGTTATCTGCCTCTAAATTACGATTATGAAATTTAATTTTTTTCTTCTGAGAAAATCTGTTGAATATTACTTTAATACACCTGGGTCTCGTTTTACGTGATAGATAGGTTCCTCAGAAAACACATGCAAATGAAATCACGCAAAAATAGACGTAACTTACCTTAACAAAGGGGGGATATGGACTGTGATTTTTCAAAATTCGCATAAAAGCAAAGCACCAACATAAAATTACTTTAAAATTCGCGCAAAAAAAAAAATAAGGAAATAAAATATGACTAATAAAAAATTTCAAATTTGAAAAAAATTGATACAAGACAAACTTTTTTTAACTATAATATTTAAATTTATTCAAAACAATATATTTTTATGCATAATTTACAGTAATTTACATTTTTTATACATGTTTTAATTATTATCACCATTTGCCGATAAACAGGTTCGTTTGCAAACTGGTAAAAAATTAGATTATTCACAAGAGGAAATACAACTAGCGCCAATGTCACTCTCACGTTGTGTTAATGGTTTTCTGGTGACAACGTAATTAGTAATTAATCTAACAACTAAAAATTAAATTCTTATTTTTGTCTTTAATTTTTTAATTTTCAATTTTAATTGTGTCCACTGCTATTACTCACCTTTTAAAAATAGACTTGCGGACACTAAATGATTAATAATTGATTACGTTCTTTTTTAAAAAGCAAAAACACAATGTGATTTAAAATTCAAAATTAACACGCACAATGTTTGAAAAAATTTACATTATAATCTTGCAAAATTTAATGTGTGTATACATAAAATGTGGAAATCATGATTTTAATTTCATTATTGCATAAAATCTTACTATTATAAAGCACTGAAAATATTGAAATTACTAAGATGAAAGTCGAATTCCAATAATGTGCTATTACTTTCAATATACATGAAATTTATTATTTAAAGTAATAGCGCATTATCAGAGTTCAACTTCCGGAGAAACATGAATCGCGTAACTTCAAAATCGCATTAAATAAATCCGCATAAAAAGAGACCCAGGTGTATTTTATTACTTGACTATTTTCATACTTTATACTTATAATATGTTTTAAACATATATAGGTGAAATTATATTTTTTGCAATATTTCCTGAAATTCTGAAGTATATTTAAAATCTAGATGTCTCCTTATTGATAATTTATATTCTTTAGAATCATCATCTTCACATATGTAAAATGATGTTATCCAGGTTCATCCATGTATGATTTATAATACCGTCATTGATAGTTTACTGGGTCATTGCAGTCATCAATTGGGCAAATGTTATAAAGTGTAATTACAGGCATGCTATAAATATAGATGTATAACAAGAACCTTTAATCTTGTAACACATCAATACTTACAGTACCTCTACTATGTTTTTATAATAACATTCATTGTCCAGTTGATAACCAGTGACAACAATATGATAATTCTATGAATCATAATATGGGAGAATTTGGATAATGTATTATTTATTTTTGTAATCTTACTTTTAACATATGTATATTGTTTTATCACATGATCACCATCTCATACTAGCACATAATTGTTGTAAACAAAGGCAAAACTCTCCTCTCCATACAGTAGTGCCACCCTGTGCTAACCAGAGTAATTAATAGATGCCAGAAGGCTTGTGCATAAAATCCCCATCTAGTGCCTACTCATCCAATATCCACAGACTAGTTTCTGGCTTGTGGCCATCATCAGTGAGGAGCCTTGGATCTGAGAGCACTGCACCTAGATCTTAGGATCTAATGCAACCCTCCAGCAGCCACCTTTTAACTCTACTTTATTACAAAACTATGAAAATGAAATTGAAAACACAAAAAATATTTTCAATCTAAGCTCAATAGCTTATATAGTCATATGGGTGCTATGACTATATAAGCTATTGAGCTTAGATTGAAAATATTTTTTGTGTTTTCAATTTCATTCTCATAGTTTTGTAGTAAAGTAGAGTTAAAAGGTGGCTGCTGGAGGGTTGCATTAGATTCTAAGATCTAGGTGCAGTGCTCTCAGATCCAAGGCTCCTCACTGATGATGGCCACAAGCTAGAAACTAGTCTGGGGATATTGGATGAGTAGGCACTAGATGGGGATTTTATGCACAAGCCTTCTGGCATCTATTGATTACTCTGGTTAGCACAGGGTGGCACTACTGTATGGAGAGGAGAGTTTTGCCTTTGTATATTGGTTTGTGTTATAGGGTATCTTTTTTCTTGAATTCAAAATTCTTTTTTTACTATTACATATAAAATTATTATTTTTTTATATCATTAGTTGTACTATTTCTTAGTCAAGTTGACATTTTAAAGAATTATAAAAATTTAATAGTATGCTTTGTTGCTCTAGAGATCATGTGATATTAAAACTCTACAATTGATAGGTTTTGATTCTGAAATTTTTGCTCTCAACTCTGACCTTTGCTACTGCACTGAAAGATACACAGCATTTGATTGGTTGCTAGAATCCATAAATAGTTTAGAAGTAAAAGTAAAGTATGATTAAGGTTACTACATGTACCAATAGGTGCCATCATGGTTCGCTTTGATTAAATAGCTTATCTATCTATCATGTTCAGTGGTTGCTTTTAGTACTTAAAAATAATTGAAGTTGTTATAATGAACTGATTACCTTTTTGTTGTTTTTCATATGCAAAAGATTTTGCCAATACTAGTAAAGGATTTTCTTTTTATAGTGAGAAATTTATAACTGTATATAGTAATATTTGAAATGCAGGCATTCTTCATATACCGGGAGTTTAGTTATAAATATAAGGGATTTGAACCCAGACTTTTAAGTACCCTTCAACTATCCATACTATCTCATAACACCAATACATATGACCACACACATATAGAAAAAATAAATAGTCACCAATATGCGTATTTTGTGCTGAACCAGCACTCATCAGTTGGTCCAGATTATCATCTTCCACACATATATATAATCAGTGCTCAGTTTATATTAACATAGCAAATCGTCATACTTTAATGGACAGGCTTCAATCTGCTCCAACCTCCAACTCTTCAGCCATTCATACCATTGAGAATTCTGATGATGGAATTCCAAATTCCATGCTGATGCCAAGATTATTGTTATGCCCATGTTGATCTCAAGTCACTCTGATCCCTCATGTATAGGACCTTATCCATTTAAATACATAAAAGAGGGATAGGCAGGGTGCAGGCTTAATGTGTAATTCTATCATCAGATTTTTAATGATATGGATGGCTGAAGAATTGGAGGTTGGAGTAGATTGAAGCCTGTCCATTAAAGTATAGCTATCTTAACCTAAACTGAGCATTGATTATATATATATATATGTATAGTATCAATAATTATGTGCTAACACGCTTTTAGAGAAGTTTAATTTTGTAAAAATTGTATGTTTATCTGCGCTAAGCGCTTTCGAAAGACGATAGTAATGAGGAGGCGTATTCTAATTTATGCAAATTAGTTAGTTGTAACAACCGGAGTTACTCTGGTTGTTATATTTTATATGTGTACAATTATTTACATTATTTGACAGCTATTGTGTTATTTAACTGCATATATTGGTAGAATTTTTTTTTTAAACAGAGGGGGGGGGAGGGTAAACAAGTGGCTGAGACAATAGATATGTAGGGTTTGGGTTTAAGGATAATATGATAAAGCACTTATATCTCTATTCCTGTACTAATACCTCGATTACACCATTCTCATACAAAATGGAGACTGAAATCTATCCATTTAACACCACCATATTTAAAGTTGAATAAGCATAACATGATAGAGATATATTCAAGATTTTTGTGTATATCACCAGCACATCTTTTCAGTTAATGGAGTTTTAAGATAGAATGGGGGACGGAACCAGTAAAAAAATGAAAACTTGAAAATTAATTCTTCTGTTTATTATTTAATAAATAAGAATAATGGATTGGCGTTGTTGTTCGAGAGTGAAACGGGAATCAATCTGAGAGAGCCTTACGACCCAGAATCTGACCCTCTCCTACACCAAACTATCTAGAGCTATTTATTATTTCGTATATTTACACTGAAAAATTGGATAGTAGTTATGTTGATTTTTTTTATTTATTTCTATATTGATTAAGCAGCGACGTTTTCTTTTTTGAATTCTTTTTTCTAGCAGAAAGATAATTCATCTTCATTATTAGCGTAATTTTAACAAAGCATTTTTTTTTTATTTAAATAAAAAAAAATAATATACTGTATTGTTAATTAATAGCATTTGTGAATTTCAAAAAACCATTTAGTGCCTTAATTAATACTTTGAAAAATTCATGAGAAATTTAATTAAATGGCTGAGAGTGTTTTAAATTCAAATTTAAGAAATGCAAAGCTTAATTAAAATTTGACGTGTATTTTTTTTAGTTGTTTTGTGATAAACTACAATCTTTCAGGTTCAGCAAATATATATGTGTGTCTGTGTGCATACAAGTAGATGGTCACGATTAGTTCCTTATTTAAGCTGAAAAAGTAAAAGTATAAAAGAAAAAAAATTTTTTTTTAAGAATTTCGATATATATGTAAATAGTAAACCTTTTTTAAAAAAAAAATCCACTATAGAGCAAAATTATTTCTGATAACTCCTCCCTCATTGAGAGCAGTGAAGGAGAAGACATTACTCGTGAGGCTTGCAACTACCTGAGTAATGACACTTTGAACAGATGTCCATTTCTGTTTTACCTTTCAGTTAACACTAATTAAATAGCCATAGACAGACCATTGATGAATAGCTAACTATATTGGGCTATCAGTTGGCTATACTATATACATATAGCATTGCATTTGGCTTTTACTAATACATCCCTCATTTCAATATCACCATATCTCAAACAATTACTGACATAGAGAATCAGATTACCTGCTTCACACTTCATATACAAATTTCAATTTTCTAATATTCATGCCCCATGTTGATAGCTTGATAACTTTCACTATCTACGTTTAACGTCTTGAAGATCTATAAAAGTTACTTTCTTTTTGCCCTATATATCAAAAGTTATTTTATTGTTTTTTTTTTAAAAAAAATTTGATTTTGAAACAAGTTTTTATCCTAGTAAGAATTATTTTTTGTTTTTAATGAAGTTGTTCTTTCAACTTATTTACTACAGAAGCTAAATAATTTCTGACTCATTAAGAAAAAGAATGGTGATCCAAATCAATCAAAATAACTTTTTAACTCTTCAACAATCTTTTCCATTAATATATGTGGCTGTTTTTACCTTAGAAATAGCATGGTAATTCTGTCACATTTGATCACTGTTTATCATCTTAACTAATGTTAGCTAGGTTTTTATAATGCTATTTCTGTGGTCTTGTTTTTATTAATTTTAAAAGAAAAATTTGTACAGATAGCGTACAGATCGTCTGATAATATCAAACATTTTTACTCTATTGTTAATAAAAGAAATAAATGGTCTTCAAAGCATTGATAATTTTCCTTCTTTGAAGTCTCATTTTTATGCAAAATTTTTGGTATGAAAAAAATATGATTTTTTTGCTTGTTTATTAAATATTTATTATTATTTTTACCCACCAATTGGTTGGTAATTAATTAAAACAAAAAGAATACATCTATATACTTGGATTTTATTTACGTAAGTTTTATTTTTAAAAAGAATAATTAATAAATTTAATTGTAATAATAACTAAGAAAATCATGATATGTATTTGACCATGACTTATATGAAACTGATTGTGTAATGTCATCACCTATCAGTAAAAATCATAAAGCAAATTTTAGATTTTAAAGTAGAATTTAATAGTTTATTATAAATCCATATTTATTCATTCACATTTAAAACAAAGATTGAAATAAAAAAGATTTTGTTGATTTTCTGAAGAATTTTTTCCTTCACATCATTGAGTAATGGATCATGTCCTTTGTTCTTATTTACAAATCATTTTTCAATATTTTCAAAATTCAAATATGATTTTTTGGAATATTTTTGTTAATAAAGTTAAATGTAAAAGAAATCAAATCCAATTTATTGAGTTGTAGTATAAAATAAATATTTTATACAGAAATTAAAAGTTGAGCATTTTCTGAAATTTCCACCAGGTGTAACAATAGAAAATGTTAGAATTTTCCAATACTAAAAGGGTTAAGACTATTATAATCAAATTATTGAAAGTAACTCATGGATCTCATAAATAATATAATCTTATTAAATCAGTAGATGGTTCTTTTGTATATTATATCAATTATGTTTTGTACAGATAAAGGTAATATTTTGATTTTTCTCTTAATAATGCTTCAAAAGATCCAAAGTTTTAATATTATATGTATTTGATTATTTTACACAACTTAAAGATAACTTAAGCTTCATTATAGAAACATAATGCATTATTAAATTCTGCTAATAATCATTTCCTATTATCCTAGCTGATGCAACAATGTAGAATGTTGGTTTTATATTTTGTGTTGCCATTTATGTATCAAATCACAAATGTTTTGTTTCTGGATACCATATGCCATTACAAATTTTTCACAGTTTTAGTTTAAATGTAATTTCTTTATAAAATGTGTCATGGTTATAATAATCTAATTACATGATTTTTTATCCAATAGTATAAAAAACTGACATTGTATGTTTACTGTTCCATTTAAGTTGAAAACAATCTTCTAGCATAGAATTGTAATATTTTTTTGTTTTTGGATATCATATTCAGTTTTGAATTTTACATTTTCAAGAACAGGTTTAACTTCTCTGTAAAAGGTATTGTGGATATTAAATTGTAACTACATGCTTTTCCATTTAATCTCAATATTAAATGGTGCAACCATATTTGGAGGTTCCCAATTTTGTTGAAAATGAAGTTTTATTGTACACTTGCAAAGCTTTTGTTTTTCTATAATATATAAAATTGCAAATTAACTTGTATTACCTGCATTTTATGCAGCAGTTAAATAAATATATTTTAACTTCATTTTTTTACAATCAAATTTTTCATTGATGTGTATATTACAGGATTTGTAATCTTTGTATATATGTATTTGTAATGCCATGCTGGCTATTTTGGTTCTAGTGTGTGGAGTTTGGAATAACAATAGTCTAACCATAATAAATGCTCAACATTTTCTGCCTTATACCTATACAATTCACATCATTACTTCACTTCTTAGTTTCCTCTGTTTCTAGACTTTTTTGTTATAACCTTAAGTAATATATTACCAGAAATATGTTCAGCTTTTGTGTTAATCTTATTTGATGACAAATTAGTGTTCTGTTTTACCATATATTTTAAATTTCTAACCCTTTCCCCCATTTATAATATTTATTTATTTTTGTCTATTTCAATTCCTAAAGAATTGTAAGACTAATTTTTATTAACCATTCATTGCACTAGAGATTATCCAATAATGAATAATATTTCTCTATTATAATTTTCACTACACCATTCTCGTGCAAAGTAGGGACTGTTCATATGTTTATGATTACATCCCTCCAAAAATGTTAAAAGCGGATAGAATCCATTCCTTATGTTGAGTGAGAATGGTGTGAAAATTATACTACAGAAATAGAATTCATTATTGTAAGACTATTGGTTCTCTTGGAATATTTCACTCCATCTAATTTTCGTGTAAGTATAATACTGTACATGTGAATGGCTTTTCTTAAATGTAAGCAGAAACATTTTTACTTGTTAAACTCCCTCTCTCTCTGAGCACCCTTTACATACGACAACAAATTTATTTGCTTTTTATTCCTTATTACTCAATTATTTTTCTAGTCCCAGTTCTTTATTATTCTCCTATCGTATTTTAATAAAAGCTGTTTTGTACTTCTACTATCTTGTACTCATCTCCATCTGGTGGAACTCAAATAAAAACATTTTCACATTGTAGAAAAATCCGATAATATATACCTTTTATTGGAGAAAAATCTTTTGTAAATTACATTGAATAGTTGTCAATTTTAGAATATTGTTTGTGATGGAATTTAAAATTTCATGAAAATAAACAGCCCTCATTTTTTTAAAAAGTTTCGTTTACTTTTTATGACTGGAAGCTTTTCTTTTCTTTTTTTTTTTTAAAAAAAATTTCTATGTGTGATTGATTGATTTTTATATCTACTGATCGAATAATATCAAAATAAATTTTATTAAGTACTTTTTGTTCAGATTTAACATTTGATTTTAAAAAGAGCGTTTTTTTTTTTTATTTTATTTATTTTTGACTTTTCATGTTTTCTTAAGCTCCTAGTGTCGAACTTGAAAAGCAATCTGTCTTATTTTTAGCGCAGTCGGATTATGTAAATGTTAATTATGAGAGGGAGGGGGAGTTGTTTTAATAATAATACTAAAAAATAATAATACATTTTTAGTAATTGAAGTTTAAAACTATATAAATATAAAGATCACACTCATAAATGTCATTTCAAAATTTGTTTGTTTTAATCTGCACACACGCACGCTTTTTTATAAATGTGAATATTTGGGATAGTGGGTATTTTTTGTTTTCAAATAAATAAAAAAAAAAAACAACTTATTATTTCATTATATTTACAGAGAGTATATTTACTAAAAGATTATCTTTTTTATCTGATACTAAGTACAGTTCATAACTTATCTATCTTTAGAGATTTTTCTGGTCCATTGATTATTGGAGGGAGTTTCGTTTCTACATCAAAAAAAAATTCATGAAACTTGAAAAATCATTATTCTATTTGTAAAGGATTTCTTATCTTTATGTGCTATTGATCTCAAATTTTTGTTATAATAATCTATCGACTCAAGACTAACTCCACATCGTATGATCTCTTAGAAACTTCCAAGAACAGTGATTTTTATTCTACTCAGAGCAATCTACTATAATCTTGAACTGTTTTTAAAATATTCAGAATCTAACTTGGTGACAGATCTATATATCTGTGCAAATGAATTGGCCCGGGTTTGAAAACTTAGGGTTTTTTAAAAAAAGATCAGTTTGCTAGATGTATACGTGCATTTAATTGCAGCGTTGAATTCTAGTCTTCACTGATGAAAGTTGTAACCAGAAACTGACTAGACTGGAGATGGGGATTTTATAGCTCTATACCCCTTAAATGTTTTTTTGATTACTCAAGCTAACAATAGATGGCTCTAGGGTAGGGAGAATGTAATTTATGATTAAATGTATTTATTAACCCATATAAATTCTAGTGAGATTTAGTGCAGCAATAAAGTGATGGATCTTAAGAGCTAATACTTCCTGGTTTAAAACTCAATGTGTGATTTTTGGTGCTCAAATGTCACATGATCCTCTGAGCAA